>VZTD01002352.1:847602-911140 GCA_013397725.1 Rhagologus leucostigma
CTTCTCCCGCCCGCCGGGCCACGCCGTCGGAGGGGCATCCCTCGGCGCGCTCCTGCCCCCGCCCGCCACTCCCATTTTAGAGGGAATCCTCCAGTGCGGGGGAAAGGGAAGAACCCCGAAGGCACGGGGTGAAGTTCCCGGGGCCGTGGGGCACGGCGGAACCGGGACCCGCTCTACCTGTACCGACCCGGGACATCTTGAGCGCTGGGCGGGAGTAGCCTGACAGCGCCGCGGGGGCCCGCGGCTGAGCCCGCTCCTCCAGGGGTCGGGGCAGGCCCTGGTGCACCGAAACGTGATGAGGGGGACATTTTCCAGTTCATTAGGATTTCAGCCCAAAAGCTTCTGTGCTCGTTCGCAAGGAAATGGGGAAGGGGAGGAAGAGGCTTGGGAAGGCTCTTCCCCCAGCTCACGATACAAAGCCATAAGCCTATTTGCTGCTTTCTCCCACCAAACGTAGGTACAAAGAAGGAACATTTTCTCTAAATCATTCATGGAACACATTTTTCTTGTGCCTCTTTCCAAAATTGCTGGAAGTGCTTAAATCCTTGAAAATTCTTACTCAAGTAGGGAGTCTTCTATTTCCTACGGATTGCAAAGCATGTTGAAAATTATTTTCGTTTTAATTTAACAGGGCAGAGACGGCCTCCTTCTCCCCTTCAGCCCTCGCCCATCCCCCCGCAATTGTTAATACAGATAGCACCACATTTCGCGGGGGAGGGGAATGAAACAGGGCAAGAAAAGCTCAGTTTTCCTATGATATCTATCGACCTCCTACCCTCTTAAAATCATGCTTGTAAGTAGCCTGTATTTCACTCTGACCATTGTTTAAGGATGGTCGCTTTTCTTTGTAATTTACATACACATGTGAGCACTCAAGTCTTTCCTGTGCCACCCAGCCTCCTCCCTTTTCAAAAATGCCAGATATCTGGCTACAGCAGCAGCATTGCCTCTGGTCTTGGCTCCAAACTTCAGGCTCCTCTGGCCTGCACAGGCCTGTGGTCAGTCATGGACCCTCGGCCACGGGTGTCCCTTGCAGGGACCTTAAGTGTCTTGACTATGTTTCTACCTTTAGGGAAGGAAGTGGAAGCACTGGTGTGTCTCATCTATGCTGGTGAAAGGGTGACCAAGTAAATCACCCAGTCAGTTTTCTTGCACTAGTTATATGCAGCATAAAACTGTAGTATTTGAGAAGAGCTTACATAGATTTAATCAGTGGCTATTCAAATCCTTAGTTCCACTAGTTGTATTTTAGACACTAGAGGATGAGTTAGATAAAAGTGTAAAATTCATAATGCGAGAGGGAAACATGGTAGAGTCTTTATAAGAAAAAGAACTTGTGATCTAGTTTATGCTGTGTTTTAATACTGCCCTTGTTGTTTCTTGTAGGATACAAACAAGATGAAATCAAACCTTAACCGCTCTTGCAAAATGAAACGTGATTTTGATTGTACATCTCTTCATGCTGGGTTTGCACCACTGAAATGTGCCGTGGAGAAAACAAGGCTGGAAAAATCCTGCCCCTTGAATTATGAGGAAGGCTTTTGTAAAAGCTGTGCAGAAGAACATCAGAAAATACTCCTTAGTGACTCATATCATGCAGCCACCAGAAATCTAGATCTTGAAGATGGAGAAAGACCCATACATAACAAAGAAAACAACCAAGTAACCCAGAGACTTGATGAATGTATCTGTGAAATGGAGGCAATGGAAAGCAGTAAACTCCATGAGGACAGTGGTTATTCCTCTATGTTAAGTACTCCCTATGCTGATGCAATAGAACATGAGGATAGTTTACCTTTGGCTGGGAATCTCTGTGGCACACCAAAACATTGCTTCATGAAGAACCAAAACGAAGAACAGTTTTCAAAGAAGACATTATTACCAGTAATCCATTATGAAGAAGTGATTTGCTCAACTTTGAAAAAGAGTGGTAAAAGAAATCTCAAGTCTTGGGCTGCTGTAGACAGAATTGTTTCTAGGGGAAAAATTGAACTTGGTAACTTAATTGGAAAGAAAATGGGGCTGGATAGAATAGACATTCTTGCTGAACTCTTCCAAAAGAACCTGAAGCATATATTAGCAAACATTTTAAGGCATCTCAGCGAGATGGATTTAGTAAAGTAAGTATATTGATGTCATTGTATTTCACTGGGAAAGGAAAAAACCTAATCAGATGCCCTAATGGGGATGTTTAAATATGGGGCTTGTGACATTTACTCAATGTTTAGTATTATGTGTTAATATATTAAAACATGAACTGACAATGTAAGCAATAATACATATGGAGAATGTGTCTTTTCCCTAGAAGGCAAATTAAAGACTACAAACTGTGAACATATTCTAGCTTTACATAGAAAAAGAGATTGCAGTTATTCTTGCTATTAAATAAATCCCTTTTCTAGGAGGCAACTGATATGTTTGTACTGTCGTTGCAGTTTTGCGAAAGTCAGCACAACATGGCAGAAGATTCTACAAGAAGATAAATGGATTTTCCAAATGTATAGCAGAGCTGTGAAAAACCTTTCGGTAAGTTTCTGCACTGAACCCTTAGTGGTTTTCTGGTATTTCAGGTCTCCTCCTAGCCTTAAGAGAACACAAAAGAGTTTCTTAGATTAAGAACTGTCACTGGAGTGTCTGAGTTGGTCCAGGGTTAGGATGCCCTGTCTTGAATGTTGCTGGTTATATCAGTGACTTTGGGGACCCCGAGGAAGGCTGACTGAGAAGGCGACCCAAGGAGAGTTGCAGATGTTCTTAAGAGCTTCCACATGTCCTGTGTTACAGAGAAAGGCAGGAAGGAGAGAGTCATTGCCAGCACAGCCCACTGGGCAAGTCCTGGAGGCTCCCAGCAGAGGCTTGCTTGCTTCAGCATCCCCACTGGTCCAGAAGGGAGAGAAACAGAGATAAACCACTCAGCTGGCTCTGTGATTCAGGGTCTCTGTTTATAGCAGTAGTCTCTGAAGTCCACCATGCCTGCTATGGAAAACTGAAAAGCTTTTTGCACTATGAGCTATTCCTAATGCCTCTTTGTCCTATGAAATAAAAATACTAGATCCATTCACTCTAGCCTTGCATTTTATCAAGTCAGGACTCTTAAAACACTAAGAGTGTTTTTGCTTCCTGAGAGATGGAGAGACAGACAACAAACAAAGGCTTAGGATCTGCCACAGGTTGTCAACCAGTCTGAGTTTTATGTATTTTACAGTGCTGTCAGGGTGAAACAATTGTACACCACTGAATATTCATCCAATAAAGTTTGATTTCTTCCATTCTGTTGTATGCTTTTTGTTAAACTTAAACCAGAAACTTGGAAAACTGGTGGGTGGAGTTTATTTTTCACAAAGAAAACTTCAAGCATTCCTGTTCACCATAAAGAATGGGAAGTACTGATTTTTGCTTTAAGAAATTATGATGAATAGGTTACATGCTCTGCCTAAATAATTGTATTAATATGAAAGTAGGATTACATAATAGAAGATGGTTGTTTTTGAACCAGGGAGCTGTTCTATGCATTTATAACAGAAGTGACTGAAAGTTACGGTAAAATCAGTAACACTCCTTGGTGTGATGCTGTATTATTGGAAACCTGGAGGAAAGGATCAAAAATTACTTGTTGATTTCTATTAAACAAAAAACACAGAATCAGGTAAGTTTTCTTCTCAAATTTTGGTCTTTGTTTTTCTTTTCATCAGAATGTCACTAAGGCACCAGAGCACGCTGCAACAAGAGAGTACGTTCTCTACAGAGTGTCCTTAGCTTCCATTCAGAAAGCAGCCCCACCAAGGAACTTGAACAAAAAAAGCACCAGATCCAAAGCATCTAAGAATCACAGCAGGCTCACAGAGTTTTCTGAGGTAACTGGTGATTTCCATTAATTTTTAATTTCTCACATGTTTTCTGGAAAACAAACTCCTTGTAAAGCATATTTTTGAAAGTAGTATCTCCAGTTTCAAGTGCTTGTAATTCTTAGCCGTATGGCTGCCAAATTTTGCTTAGTGCACCTATTTTAAGACAATGTCAGAAACTAAGGGGAGAATATTGATATACTGGGATGTTCTACATCCTTTTTTTTCCTTCTTAGTGATTTTTTTTCTTAAATTTTGTTTTGGTCAGATATGAGAAAATTTAGTCATTTCCTGTTAGTTTCCATGGGTTTATAATGAATCACATGTTTTCCAGACAAGCAATATCACAAAAACTGTCAATTTTACTTCAAAACTGAGGGACAACTGAAAAAAAAAGGGAACAAAGATTTAATAGTTCTTAGTTCCAATTTTTAAAAAAATAAGCAATGCGTATTTCTTTTAATCATTTTATGGGGTTTTTTGCCAACTGATTACCTGGCATTAAAATGACTTTTTTAGCTACATTTTTATAGTGTGTCACACACTTGGAGTTGTCAATAACTGCCAACAGCCTGTTTTCCTTCACCTTGTTATTTTCCTTAAACTGTCTTTTTTTTCTACATGTTTGGTACTTAGACCTGCACCTGTATCTTAAAAGACTTTTAAAAATGCTCATTGAAAGTTATTGCTTGTTAATAAGCAAAAGATTTTCCTGACTAGAAAAAGGTTTTATGCTCAAGCTCAAAGCTCTTATTCTGCAAACTGATGCAATAAGAGAAGATGAAAAGTCACTGGAAAGTATAATCAAGATGCTGTAATACTACTGTATAGGACTTTGTAGCATTAGGAATGTAAAAGTACAACTGTTCAGTAGCAGTCTAAAATTTTATTCCTGATACATACGTCTATACACAACTACATCACCACCCTTGAATGAGGTTTGGAAGATTCAGGAAGGCTGTTATCCTTACTGCTTTTGATTTAGCCTGTCCTTTAACTTCTAAATTTTAAGAATTTAAAATTGGCTACCTCTATTCCACTACAAAATACCTGCAATAATAGACTGATTATTCCTGTTCAGTTTCTATCAGAATTTGATGCAACAAGAATTAGGCTAAATTTTTATTTATCTCTCTACATTAGGAGAAGTTATAATATGTTTTGTGGCACTTAGTATCAGGATGTGTTTGGACAATGTATCTACCCTCTGCTCATGATTTTGTGTGTGCTTTTTCCAACAGGCTGCCAGGAACTTAAAAAACACTGAAAGCCTTAAAGCTTGCCATCGCTGTGGCTCACCTGCCAAGTATGACTCCTACCTCCAAAGAGCAACGTGCAATCGTGAAAGTTGTGGCTTTGACTTTTGCACTAAGTGCATGTGCAGCTACCACAGCTCCAGTGATTGTGTGAGCAGCAAACCAGTGAAACACAACTTTACCACGGGGCCGCTTCCTGGGACTAAGAAAAGCAAACAGAATCTAAGGAGATTGTGATGCATCCCTCCCAGTACAAATTGGCAAATGTCCCATGAAAGTTTTTTTAGTCATCCACAAAGAGAATGCTTTCTGCCATTTCATATTGATAAAAATGGTTAATTCTGTTATTCCTCTGTACTGTTTCAACATACTGCTCGGAAGGGTTTTAAAAGCATTTCTAGTGCTGTCAAGTGAGGTGAGTGAAGCCCCTTTTAAGGTGAAAATATGAGGGAGACTAGATTTTATGATTTTTCAAAGCTTTGCCTTTGATTTTAAAATGCTGACATTCATAATACCATCTTCTCTGATGGTTTCTCTTCTGTGAATCTTAAATTGCTCTTCCTTCATTTCTTCTTTCAGAAAGTGCAGGTTTCCTTGAACCTTTTCCAAGTTTAAAAAAAAAGTACTGTGTGTTGGCTATACTGCTAAAAAATACTTTGACTTTTTTTGAAATCGTAATCTAATTTTAAAATTTGTATATATATGTAAATATTATTCATATTTGTCTTGTAAATGTGAAAATAAATGACTATTCTCAACAACTTGGTTGGCAAATCTGACCTTTCTATTTATCGTCCTAAAACAATGCTTCTCATCCTCTCTTTGCAGGTTTTCTAGTGTGTGCTTCTTAAAATTGTTGGTTTAACAAAGTGCAAGTCCTCCTGGGTTTGTGTAAAACGTACTGAATCCATTGTCATGCTGTATTCTTACAGCTTACCTAAAGGCTCTTAGCAGTAATTGCCAATAGTGTCAAAAGTGCCAACACTTCCTTTTCATTTCAATGGAAATTTTTCTATTGGCTGAATTTTTGCTGCTGTTACAGAACTAGCTCACTGTCAGTAAAATATTCCTGATCCCACAGTAAAGAAAGGCAAGCTTTCAAGAAATAGACTAATAATTTTGTGGAATTATCTGGGGTGTTTCTCTCCCTGTTGGTAAGTAAATAACAGACTAGGAGGATGGCACTGTAGATCCTGCTTCTTGAAGTGTAGTGCATGTAGTGACAGGACAAGTGGGAATGGCTTCGAAGTTAGGAGACAGTAGGTTTAGATTAGATATTAGGAAAAAAAATTTACCATGAGGGTGGTGAGATGATGAAACAGGTTTCCTAGAGAAGTTGTGGATGCTCACCTCTGGAAGTGTTTACGGAGCTCTGAGCAACTTGATCTAATGAAATATGTCCCTGTCTGCCGCGGGGGAGTTGGAATGAGAGAGTAAGGATGATGAGTGTTACACTAGTAGGTGCCCCAGCCAGTGCTGAGGAGAGTGATTTATGCGCCAAAGGTGTGAAAGTCGTAGATGCAGATCGTTGTTAATGTCTCTGCTGAGCCTGTCTTGGACCTGTCTTTGATATGCAATCGGTGTGAGTCACACCTAGGGCAAGAGCGCAGCACTTGCCATACGGAGATCAGTACTCCTCAGGTACTGCAGCTGTTGTCAAAAACCGCTTTCAAACTCAACAGTTGGCAGCCCCAATGACTTTGCAGGAATGTGATAAGCTTCTTACCCACACTGCATACGCCTTTCAGATCTACAGAGGGTGATAAATACTTGAGTCTCCTGCCCGGCTGATGCAAGTACAGATTTCTTCCAGTTATTTACTTATCTCTAGGAATGGCTCTGCCTGGTAAGGAAGGGTGGGACGTTTCTCTGCTGTGTAAATTGCTGCGTCTAGCGGCTGTTCCCCCCAGCTTGAACAGCTGTGAAGATAGATTATTCCTTAACTTCATCCTAACCCTAGCTGGGAGGCAGGCAGAGGTAAGCATTTAGGACTTTCTGAAATCAGTATTGAGTATCTGCATTTTGCAGCTCTTTTTTCTTGCACTTACTATGCTGTCCTGAAAAACCCAAGCAGCTGCTCGGGGTGCTTACACCTTTCTGCAAATCATTAAAGGCAATTTCAGCTCTCACCGCAGCAAGGAGAGAAGTGGAAGGGAAGTGCCTCATAGTGATGATAGAATCACCTGTATAAACACGGCCAAGTTTGGATGCTCTTATTGGTTTAATATATCCTCCGGAAGAAGCGTTTGTGCTCTGAGGACTGTGGGACATGTAAGGACCAAAACAAGAAAGAAACAACCCTCTTACTTCAACTGTGCAACTGCTGGCACCTCAGCCCAGCTTCTCACCTCAGAACCTGATTTCTAATGCGTGGCAAAACTGCAGCATGTGCCAGATATGCTCTCACTAGCCAAAGGTTTCACTGCAAGGAAGCAAAATTTTAGCATGTTGAACGGATTTAAAAAAAAAAAAAAAGAAGTGTAAAAGTCATAGTTCTGTCAGTGACCACTCTCAAAAAAGTTCAGCATATTTAGCCCTAAAAGATAAAGTCTGCCCTGACTTGGAGAGTTTAAAAAGAAAGAACCTAGATTAAGATTCTAAGCAGAGTTTCCATCCCACCTCCCAAAGCCAAGGACTGACAGCCCTTTCGAGGAAATTATGCTGCAGTATAGATTTTTTAAAATGAAATTGTTCTGGAAAGAGAATACCACGAGATGGTGCTCTTGTCTCACTCACTGCGGGAAGCCGGATTCATTGAGTTCGCTTTGCAGTGTGCACGGAGAGTGTGTTCTCTCCACCTCTGCTAACTGTAGCTGTAGATCTAGTTACTACAGTCACGGGGAACAAGATTAAATCTACAACTAAAAGAACAGAACCCAAACCTTGAATTCAATTACTGATTTTAACATTTGTTTCAAACATATTTGTGTAGGATATGTACACGTTTGCCAAACTTAAGGATGTACAGGTGCCTTTCATAAAAGCTTTGTCGTGCTGCAAAATGCATGCGCCTTCTTCAAGGAGTGATTAACTGCCCTAAACACGACACTTACTTTGCCCACCTTGTGCTGCTGTAATGACAACTGGAGGGCAAAGTCACCACTCCTAAGCGGTGGATGCAAGCCATCCTGTGAAGCCATCAGAGCAGGTCTGGAGCAAGCAGCAAACAGAGCTTTGCCTGGGATTGGACATGGTGTTTCTGATTGGTGGAGGTTTGGTGAACCCCTCAGCAGCACAAAAGCTGTGGTGCCACCTTGACGTGTCTTCTGGCAGGAGCTAACGGTGCCAACTCTAAAAATATCTAACAGGCATAGCATGCGTATGTCACTTCTTGTAGAGTGCCTCCGCTGTGCTTAGGAGGGGCTGGCATTTTGAGTTGAAATGCCATTACCTGAATGCAAGGATGGACCAGGCCATTACTGTGATAGATGTTTGATTTTGGAAGACACTTGCCATCATGAAAAGATTTCCCTTTCTAATATATTTGAAATTTGAAGTAGAGGATGAGGACTTACAGAGATCGACAACTCCTGGATTGTCAGGCTTTACCCAAGGATGTACAAATTGTCAGGTCCATTCAATTTTAGTATAACCTTGTGAGAATGGTTTCTCCTCTGAAGTAGTCCAGGGGAACTTAAGGATAAAGGTCAAAACATAGCACTGATACTCCCAACACAAAATAAAAGCAGCTAGGTTCTATGAACCTGCTGGTAAATGCAGAAGTATTTGCAAGATTCAAATGATGGGACAGACATTGTTGTAGTGGCCACTGAGATGGTTCAGCAGCAGCTGAGGTTTTGTCTCTTAAGGTTTGATATTGTTCTGCTTTTTGCATTCAGAGCTGCCCTCACGGTACCTCAGTCCAGCATTCTGTCTGCAGCCTCCAGCCAGCTGCAGCATCAGGGCCAGTCCAGGGCCTGAAGAACAACCCTGAGGATGTCCTCTGGCTACCCAGGTGCATGGCTGGGAAGACGGAGGGAACCGTGCCCTTCCACTGCCCTATTTCTCACCCCATAAATGCCAGCTTTTGGGAGGTGCCAGTAGTACTGTTGCCCTTAGCTGGTGTAACTGTGCCAGGACAGGGCTGAAAAACAAAGCTCTCTGGGCATTTCATGTTTCCTTGTAGCCAGACCACGACAGTAATGGTATGTACTGGTTTGGGTTTAAAAGGCCTCTTTGGCTTCCTCAGGCCCCCAAATCAGACTCACACTGAGTGAGTCGGGGGTGTCTCTATCTTAAAGTATTTGCTGTGGGCATATAAAGGCCGGGCAGCTGCCAGCTGCTGGCGGAAGGACTGGGCTCAGGAGACACTCCTGCATGTTTCAGGAGGCAGTATGGATCTTCCAGGGCTAAGACACGGCAGCTACAGCTTCACACAAGGGACTTGGGATGGATACAGCTGTGGTGGCCACCACCTCAGAAAACTCCCCTCTGCTTTCTGCCCATGCCAGCTCTGTGCCCACCAGAGAGCGCAGTCCCCTTGCTCAGCAGGGGTGAAGGCTGCTTCCAGAGGCTCCACTGGAGCTGGCTGATGCATGAATCACTATGCAAACATGATGACACAAGAGCTCTGAGACTTACCTCTTGTGTTTAGTGTCGTATTCTGAGGGTCTACCTTGGCTCAGTTAATTACATCATACAACAGATTTTTGTTAGTCATATGTAGATCTAATTTTCAAGATTGTCCCTGGGTACCAAATTAGCAGAGAAAACATCAACTGCAATTTGCTTACAAACATACTTTAAACACCAGCTGCTTGTAAAAATGCGTATGTTTTTAAATTAAAAAGCTCTGCGTTGCCTTAAAACTACTTGCAACAGGTAGCATAATAATACATTTACTCTCTGCAACATGTTTGCTTATGCACTCATAGATACAAAATCTGCGTGCCAGTAGGAAATCCAGAAAGTTTGAGTTGCTTCATGTCCTTTTCTTTCTTTATGGCGTCATATCATGATCACGGTTGTGTAAAAAATTGTGATGCTAAACTGTAGTAGGAAGAGCCCTCTGAAGCAGGGTAAAAAAAAACATGTAAGCTGTCATATGTTTAAGGTAAATAAATCAGTAGGAACAGTACAGAATGTCCAATCTCACTGTATATATGTTAGTAATGGTTTTGGCATAGTAAGCAGTTCACCTTTGTTCTGACCTCCTCACCTCTGTTAAACAGAAGTTATATCCTCAGTATTTGTGCTTGATATACAAGTGTAAAATATATAAAGTAAGATGCCTCAGTGTCCTACACCACTACCACAGCCCCACCACTTTGGTATGAATTAACCATGTAGTAGATAACAAGTACACTTTTTAGGACTTCTATTTATACTCTCAGCTTGCTAATACTCATAGAGTTATTCTCTTGTCAATACTGATAATCTTCACTCTTCTCAGCACTCTTGTAAATAACTTGTATCCTGAAGGTCAACTTTCTTGAAAGATTAAGACAACTCTTTTACTGTTTAACATACCAGAACAGAAGACATATTCTTTCCTTGGAGTTACAATCAAGAGCAAAGGTTTCACTGTTCGTACAGAACCCTTTATGCTCATTATAGCAAGGTTTTCACAAAGTTTCTGGTGTAGATGGTAATTCAATACATTGCATTATGTTTACATGCCAGTCTCAAATTTGACTAAAATTCTTTCAGATTTTCTATCCATACACATCAACACTAAAGCAAATTAAATGCCTTTTTTGTACTTATTTTACTGCATATCAATTTCTTAAATTCTGGTGACTAAAATCAAAGGTACCAGTTGTGCGTGTTTTAGGAAGATTTGTATTTTATGTTACCTGGTGCTCAAACAAGCAATGAAACATCTAGGAATGTGAGGGGTTGTCTACATAAGAAAGACTACTGGTTTAATTCGTTAATGTTTGAAAGTGGGTTACTTACATTGATGAAATAGTATATAGAGAGATACAGACATAGATATACAAAAGATGTTGTATGAAATTATAATACTAGGCTCAGCTCATGCCTCAAACACCTTTAAGACCAAGCGAAGATCAGAGATAACAGAGGTATTTTTCTTTCTGATATGAAAGTCACCTTTTGAAGCAACTTCCCACTGCAGATAAGTGATGTACACTTGTACAGCCCTTCTAAGTCTACATCACATATTCATTGCTTATGCAGCTGGTAAAACCAGAAATTTATGCTCCTGTAAAGAACCAGGATAAACGTTTATCACTGCTAACTGAGCTGAAATAGTTGTCATTCCAAGTGAAAATGCCTGTGACTTGACCAGTGGATTAGGCTTCCAAAGTTTAACAGATGTTAATTACCGACAGGATGGTAGAGGGTAAATATTGCTTTTCCTTTTCTATCTTTCCTGAATAAATTAAGTATATGATTTAATATGGGCTTACAAGGACTATAAGCTAAAAAGAAACAGCCATCAGCTATATTACTATTTATTTCTGTTCCTTTGATCTTAAATTAGTAGATTTTTTTCAGAGAAATCATTAAATAAAATTGTAAAGTTCAAAAATATTTCTGAATGTTGTTCATTGCCATATGAACAGAAATTCTTTCTTACAAACAACTAAGTTTTTTTTTAGGGAATAAGATTCTCCTATTCCAGAGTTATCTGTATGCTTAACTCCAGTAATTGTTCACAGAAAATTTAGTCAATTTCCAAACAAAATACATTACACTTAGAAACTAGAAAGTCTCTGTAAACTGTTGTCCTAGGACCTAGTTGCAAGTACAGAAGTTATACAGTAATTTTTTGAAGTACTGAGTTTAATTTTAATTGCGGAATTTTAGACTTATATTTTTGTCCCTTTTTCAAAATGTGTGTTTCATTAAAGCTTTTTTTTTAAATTTCTAACCTTATTAAAATATATAAAGAACATGAAGGACAACTGCAGGTATATATTTTTATCTGATAAGTTGTATTTTTGAATGAGGTTTTAGCCTCTTTTTTTGCTTTCTCATTACCTCAGACCCTTTCAGAGAAAGGGAGAAACAAACATTATGCCAGCTCTTTGTTCAATCTGTCTTTCACTTTTATTAGCATTTAACAGAAATTTCTGTGGGAACTATGCTGAAAAGACATCAGTTGTATAAACTCATGAACAGCAAATCATGAAAGTATGAAAAATAAAATATGTATGCCATGTCTTTGTTTCTAATGAAAAACATACAAACCAGAAATAATGTAATTTGGCTTTCAGTTTGTAATCCAGCTTCCTAGGGTTACAGGGGAAATACATGGTTATTGTGTATCACACATCTTAGAATAGTTGGGGAAATGTTTAATCCAGTATGATAAAAGGTATTTGCTTAAAACAATCAGATTTTAAACTGGTGTGTAAGTGAAAGTAAAGTGTTCCTTTTTAGGCCACCACAAGTATCACACTTTGCTGGTGGTGAGCCGTACACCTGGTAGAAAAAGTTTGAAGGATTAGAAATTAAAAGAAGTCAGCAAATATTTTGGTTATCATCTCTAAGACTTGTTCAAAGCCAGCAAGAAAGCACATCATTTTAAAAATTAACATGGCAGGAAACATGATCCAAAAGGCTTCTCCTTAAGCTTGCCCTTAAGGGCATGAAAAGAGCTCAATACAGGATTGTGATACACAGCCTACGGGCAAGAAATTGATCCATAAATCTTTGGAAATTAAGCCAGTATTTGTGTTACTGAAAAATGGATTTCATCTGCTGGTGAACTCAGAGCACTCACAGGCACGATATATCCTCCGTATGAGCTTGGTTTAGAGACACTGTTGTATTGTATTAGAAGCTGCTGCAAAATTGCCACAAAAACCTTACTGAATGTGTTTATAATGTCCTTCTAATCTCAATGTGTTTTGCAGGTAATAAATGTTAACTCGGAGGAAGATGAAAAAGCATCATGATAATTTTTGTATTAAACCTCATTTAGCATGACTTAATTTTAAATTCGGAGTAGTAGTAGCATGTAGTTTTTATTTATGCTAAAATTTAAACACCATGAAAAGAACCTAGAATACATAATTTGGGAGATCTGAGAGATCATAGAATTTAGTCCAGAGAGTACAGGACATGTCTATAATGAGACTTTATTGTCTTCTTTATATGTGCCATGTAATTTTAAATTTGTTTATTTAAAATGTGCAATTTTAATATAGTCGTCTGCTTAATATTTCTTGATTTTCATCACCTTATTCTTGCAATGCTGATGACAAATTTCAACGCTTTTCAGAATATTTTACTAACTTTCAAGCTAAGACTTTCTGAGTCAGCAGACTCAGTCTCTCACAAGATCATCTTACAAAATGACCACATGGGAACAACTCCAAAAGAAAAAAACTTATTTCCAACAGCAGAGAAAAGTTTTAGTAAACCTTTCTACATCCCAGAGAATTCAGAAATGATGAAATGCAACAAAAGTTGCCGTCTGGATGGTTAGCATTTGCTGCTTGGAGCCTGTCAGTGTAATGTACACATCATGAATGCTCGTGACATTAAATACGGTATGGTTGAGGGGGGCCTGAGTCGAAGCCTGATCCCGCCTTAACTAGCAAGTACTTGTCCAAGAGATTCTTTTTGCATATAAAACTAGTCATCAGATATCTCTTTGGCCTTCAGTATGAGTATGTAATGGGGGCGTGCCTGTAGAGCCTTTCTCTTTTTATTTTTCCAGACTTGTGATTTCTCTGCCCATGCTCTGAACCAGTAGGTAGCATGACAGGTTCTATCCAAAACCAGGCATGCAACTGAGTGAGCACCATCCTGAATGCAGGCCGGTGAGTTCAGGGTTGCCCCTTGGCTTTGCTCTTTACACTGGTATGACGCAGTGATGCCCGTGGGCACGGGTATCCTGTGCACCCCATTTCTCTCCTGTCCCATCGTTCACACAAGCAGGTACTGCATGCATGAGTCTCCTGCTCTCAGCTTACAGCACTCTACCATGCAAATCTCACAGCAGGAACACTGAGAATCATTTACTGTTATTTTAACCAAAAACTGGATTGTAGAAGACTTGGTTCTCCTCTTGGACAAAATCATGTTCAGAGCACACAAGATCTGAGTTTTTAGAGAAAATTGTAAGTACTTTTGTGCTCCCCCATTTGCGGTCAGCCAGAGGCAGATGGGAACAGGCTGGCAGGGAGTGGTGCTGTTTTCCAACACTGTATAAACATTCCCCCAGCAGCGCTTTGCTGCTCAGGCTGCTTCCTCCCTAGCAACACGGGAAGTGCAACCACCCACCTTCACACCATTGGAACCATGGTGTCCACCTCATCTCCTGAAGCAGCTGGAGACTACACTATTTAATTTTAAAATACTTAGTATGGATAATATCTTAAAAAANTTACCTGCCTTCTTGAGCGGATGTAAAACAAGCAGGTGAAAGCACATTCATGTGCAGTTCTTGGTCTTTGAATGGGGCAGTTTGTACTCTGTGAGTTCCCTGGGGAAGCTCTCACTGATACAAACTGACAGAAATCATTACACTAACAGAGTGATACTTTTCTTTCCTGCTGCAAGGTTGGCTATAAAAAGCGTGAGAGCTCATGCCATCAGTGCCACTCTACATCCTTGGTACTAAGCTTGGCCATGATTTCAAGTTTGCTATCATGTTAATCTTTCTGTAGTGCCAAGAATCATACCAGTACTCACACATTCCTCTAAGTTAGGATCCTCTACGAAAGAGGAGGAAGGCAAAGTAAAGGTCACAAAATAAAGTTAGTATCAAAGATTTTTTCCTTTGCTTAGATATTTGTCATGCATGATGTTTTTGATTCCTATTTTGCCATAAATTACAGCCCAGTGTTCCTACATTGTTGATTATCATTAATTTCCAAAAGTAATGTCAGAAAAATATCAGAGTTCAACATAAGATAATATAATTGAATTTATCTGTTTATTGATGCATTCATGAGTGTTGTTTAGAACACACATATTTCTTGAATTACTACCGTGTTTTATAGTCAATGCTGTTTAGTATTGAATAGTACTTCACTGAAGTTATTTCTAACTCTTTCTGTTCCTAGTGTTTCCTATCTTATTAAAAATGTAAAGCCATCTCTCTGTATACAGACTTGCAGGCATGATGAGTTGGATTCAAAGTTAATGAATCTTCCTCTTAATTTTAACCCCTGAATATAGCCATGACCTTCTCCTCCTACATTGTTGAATTATAATGAGGTTGGGGGTGGTTTAATCTATTGATCCTGTTGTCCATGACAGCACTGCTATATTACTAATTGCAGACACAAACTACATGTGCATACTCATCCCTTACTTCAAGAAGAGATACTTTTCAATCTTTATGTAACAGAGCCATGCTCAGCATCTAATTATCCCAGCTTAGGCTTTCTAACTAGAGTATGTTCTTAATTTGTCGTGGAATACTACTCACCATAAGAGCAATGTATATTACACTACAAGGCATTCGTAACATAGCTGTATTTTAGGCATCAAATATATGACTTGTATGTTACAGAGGTTTAAGAATATATTTGTTATCTTATTGGATGTCTGCTGAGCGTGGTAACAGTCTCAGGACTCAATTTTAGTTCTGGTTTGCAAGATACATTTTAGTTAAAGGCCATGCAGTGGTGTTCAGAATAATTTTTTCTGCTTTGCAATATGAGTAGGTTTAGAGGATACTTACAGCTATAAACTGGCAGAATAAAAGTGTCCAGAAATGTTTGCAGTAACTGAGGCCAACTAGTACAGAACAGCCCATACCTATGCTGATGAATCCTCTGTGCCTTCAAAAGAGTTTGACTATGTGCATGTGACCTCTTTGTGGCAATGTCCACTCAGTGTTAACTTTTGAACAGTACCCAGCAATTATTTGGGAAAAAGTTAGTTGGTACAGGCTAACGGCATGGCTCTAGCACTAGAAGACAGAGTATTCTTATGCCCAGGTAAGTTCTCAGGTAACTTATAATTTGTTTGTATAGAGACAGCCAAAGTGGACCAGCTAAGCTGCTGTAACACCATCAGTTGAGGATTTAGAATGCAGAATGATCTTTACTGAAACAATTAATTTTAAAAGTGATTGGAATTTGGCCCACTTTCTTAATTACATTTATGGCAGAGAGATAATTTGTTGGGTAACGATCAGTTCACATTCAGAACTTTAATCAAAGGGGTAAAGTTTAGGGAAATCTCTGGAATCTAGACAGGTCAATGGAGAGGATACCAGGTTGGGGTGTTAAGACATCTCCTGGCAGTCTGTGTCAAACTGCTTCATCTTATTCCTGTTTTCAGTGACTGAATCCTGTTTAAGAGACAAGCAAAAATGCACTGATGTTGTAAGAAATGTGTGCAATTTCTGCTGTTTCCCTAAGGATAGTATACCTATTAGATAGACAGATAGATGGACAGATAAATAGATAGATAGATAGATAGATAGATATAGATAGACCGTAGGAAGTTAAAAACCAATTATAGTGAATAAACTACCATGCATGTACAGATCTGACCCCCTTTCAGGAAAGAAGCAGATCCCTAAAAATTCCGTACAAGAAAAGTGCAGGAATGACACATATCACCAGATAACTGAGCTAAATTGAAGGGACTCTGTTCTGTTTTGCAACAGGCACATGGAAAGGAAGGGTTTTGTCCTGTCCTGCAAGAAGTAAACAGAGAGGTAAAGAGGGTTGTGTATGATAATAGGAGGGCAAGAGAAAAAGACTTCCAGTCCTGAACAATGTCAAGGAAGTGGAAAGAAAGCCTTTTTTCTGAAATTCCTGCTGCAGGTTAGGAAGAAGAAGAGACGGCTGAAAGCCATAAGTTTGGTTAAACTTACTGACCTTCTTGCACTAGCTGTGCCTGAGTATAACCTGCAATATTCAGCAAGTTAAGATACTGGCTGATAATGCACAGACTCTGCATGTGAAAACAGCACATAGAGTCCATGTCAGCCAAAGATTCCCAGAGATTTACCCCTCAGATGAAGCCTGTAATTTACTTTTGGTGAGACATCTTTCAGCTGTTGTAAATCAAAACACCTACATGATTCACAGCATATGAGGGTCTAGTCCAAATTGTGTATAGATCATTTCTGTTGTACTCTAAGGATTATGGGGCCTGCTTTTCTTGCAAATTCTGTGAGCATAATTTTGGAATAACTGCAGTTTTTCTTCCTTGAATGAGAAGTGAATTAGCTCTAATATGTGTATTGCAAAGATATGAATGACAGATCATGTTGTGTTGCTTACTGTCATTGTCAAGTTTAAATCCCAGCAGGCATATATTTAGACCCATTGATAATCGTGTTAAATTGAGCACATCATCATGTTAAATATACAATAAATTTGTGGCTAAATCACAATAAATTGAGTTGATTCTTTCTTTTTAGTACCCTTCCAGAGAAAAAACACTGATCCTTCAATTCAATTGATGCTGCTAAAACATCGAGAATATTGAAAGAAACAAACTTTTTCCAAGCAGAAAAGAAAAGCAAGCAAACATACGTAACACTCTTGAAAATGTGCTGAGAGTTTATAGTTTTGAACAATTCAAAAAAGAGTTGTCATCAGATCTGTGAAAGGTTTTTGAGATGTTTCCTTAATAACAGTGTTAAGAACTGATGTTCCCCTGTGGAGTATCTTTTGCAACTCTTGTACTGCTAACAGCTACTTTCTGTCTGTACAAGGAGAAAAATTTTCTAGAGTGGCACAGTCCAGCTGAATATTTACAGCTAAATCCATGTAAAATTGATTTAGTCTCCAGGGTACTTCTGCCTGACTCTTCAGCCTCTCCTCAAAGGGGTGGTTATGCAAGTAATGTAAGTAGTCCTATCCAAAAATCTCACAGCACAGCAAGGCAAGAGGTCAAGTCTCTGTCACTGTGGGAGAGCGGGTGAAAAGGGGGGCAGGTGTTGTCCTGCACCTCTGTGTGCTCCACGTTTAGATTTGCTTCTGGAGCAAGCCAGTCCAGAGACACATCCCTCATCTGGGATACAGTGGTGACAGATTTCAGGCTACTACTATCTGAATTGTAATTATATTTAATATGTATAACTGAAAGTCTGGAAGAAGACACTTTGAATGCTGCTTTCCAAGATGCTCATGAAGTGCTGGCCTGAGAATAAAAATAAAATAAAATAAGAGGAAAAGGCTAAAATAGAAGTAATAGACATTTATTAGCCATTTGTGGAAAGTGTTGGTCATCATGCATGCTAAGTGGTGATAACAGTGACCTGTGATGGTGTGGTGACTCAGAGCTGACTCCAGAAGGCTGCAGCAGCTGCTGTGCTTCCCACCTGTCCTCTTCCCCACTGCTATGGGGAACTGTGCATACGGGTGTGGCTTTGCCCATTCTGCCCCAAATATAAACCTGGAGACTGGAGTGGAAAACCTTGGAGGCCGTCACAACTGCCTTCTTTTTGTATTCCCCTTTTATTCGCATGGCAGTAACTCCCTCCAGTGACTGGAGGAGCAAAGGCAGCTGAGACATTTCTGCAGGAGGTCACTTCTGGTAAATTAGTCTAACATGGAGCACCTGAAGGAAGTGGCCACCCTTACCTGTGATTCAGCAGCTGGTGGCTCGGCTGGCTCACACACCCTTCCAACACAGGCAAGCTGAGGAGGTCTCAGTAGCCTCAGGGGTTCAGGGAAAGCAGTAAGATTTGGTGCCACAGAATTTTATTAGATGCTGTTATTCACCTTAAGGTGGGGTCTGCTTTAAAACATGACAGGCAGCTCTTTCAAAACAGCTGGAGGTGGAGAGGAAGGTGGAGGAGTATGGGATGAGCTTCTTTCTTCAACGAGAGAGAGAGGGAGTGGGGAGGTGCATGACACTGAATCATATCTACACTCTTTTGTATTGAAAAATAGACTGACGAGAGGCTCTGCTCCTGACACAGGCCTTCAGCCAGCAGGTGCTTATGGATGTTCAGAGCCCATGAAACCGTCTCACATGACTTGCTGCCATTAGGAGCCTCTTGGGAAGCACTTCTTGCTAGGTATGTCTGTGTTATGTTTTTTTACTTATTTCAGGTTTAGAAACTGAGGCCAGTGAAGAGCACTGGCACTTTAACAGGCCTGGGGTACACAGGCCTGTTCCACAGCTTTGGCGCGTGGCACCTCTGTATAGCAGAGTCTCTAGAGCAGTGCTTTTTCCCACTCTTCTCCCCAAACCTTTTTGATTTGGTCATTTGATTTGGACATTTTATATCCTTCATGTTTAATTTTTGTAGAAATAATTATAAACCAACACAACATTGTACCTAACTTTGCTAAGTGGCTGTCGTAGGTGCCTATCAGCTTGTTTCTGTCTTCATCCTCCCTCCCCAGTCTGATTCGCAGCGCTTCGCTGCTGCTGCTGCTGCAGGAGCTGGGGGAGAACATTAACGTCCTCCTGGGAGCTGTTTTTGATGGTAATTCTGATGCATTGTTTAAAGGAGAGATGGTTGGGGTCAATCACCAAGCCATGTCTGATTGAGGGTATTGTGCTCATATTTTGTTACAACTTGTTGATAAATGGTTTTGGCTTTTGTGAGGACACAAGTTTTCTCTTGACAGTATTTAGCACTAGGCTGAAGTTTTCATTATCATGATTTCATCTCAGGGAAGTCTTTACATTTAGTAAGCTAATTATTTAACATAGAAATCTTCAATGAATAAAATCCCAAACAATCCCAAAGCAAATTTTTTTTGTATTGTGGACAAATGTAACCTCATATACCAAAAAGCATCATTCAGAGGGAAGTGCTGCAGTCACTAGTTAGGGCATGATGACAAATGAGCTCAAACTACATGTGAACTGTATAGTGATATTCTGAGAAAACATCTCTCACTTCAATCCTTGTATGCTGCCTATTAAACCTCTATAATTGTCTTGGGAAAGCTTATGGTGCTTGATTCCCTTGCAAGGCCTAACCCAGGTGATGCAGCAAGGGACCAGAATGGATCAGCGTTGTTCCAGATGGTGCTCTGGTTCATGTGGACATGGATAGTCCGAGAGAGGCTGTGGAGTCAAAAGGAGACAGTTACATTACTGAAATCACAACAGACATTTCACCTGATGAGCTCTGCACTGGAAGGAATGAAATCATTAATGCCACCCAGATCCTTCACCTCCTAGGCCTTGCATGTACAGTTATCTTTCTTACTACATTTCTTTGACTTGCTTTACTGACCTCTGCTTCAGTTTCCCTAAGAAAAGTTTTATTCATTACACAAGCTGAAATTTCAGGTAGATAGTTTGTGAGGAGGGAGATAAGTTTAGAGAAATCTTGTTTGTATCTTTATTACAAGGGAACTAGAATGCTGCATTTGTGAATAATACAGAGTACTCATCCAATTATTTAAAATCAAACAGCTTTTTTTCAAGGTGAGAAAACAGAATTTCTCTATTTTTTTTCACAGTAGAGTCTGCAGACTTCAGTGGAATTATTCTGGTTTACAGTTACCTAATAGTGGAAAGAACAAGACATCCCTTTTTAATTCTTCATTCTTTCTTTTCCACTACTTGATTCTCACACTGGTTTTCAGTGTATACTGAGGATGGACATGATCTATTGTGGTGTTTAAAAAATTCTGTGCAACCTCTGCTGTTTGTCTGAAAGCTTGCTGAATACAGCTCTGCAATGTCAAATATCTTTGATTTGATTTGGACTGGACCAGATGTCAACAAATTGGAATTTAATGTTGTTGAGACAGATGACAAGGTAGGAAGCATAAAGGGATTCATTACAAATTAGAATTAAAGAAAACATTCAGATGCAGTTGTGCAATTTTTATATACCGCAACTTAGAGCAATTAGGACAAAAATCAGAAATCTTGTTTTTCTCTCATTCCTTATGAAGACGTGAATGGGAATTTAGGCCTTATATTGTAAAGCACAAGTATGGGGGGGTTGTTTTCATCATAACTGTTATTTTTAAAATAACAGTTCGTGGTATATAAAGTGACATTCTTCTTCAGCCCTTTTAAATTATACACACTTTGATTTGTCTGGCAGAATATTAGACAGAAACTCAAAAAAAGGCCAGTGTTAAGGATCAAAAACCAAACTTTATTATTGGTTCAGAATGATCTACAGTAGTATGCATAAAACTGGCAAGGATCTTTGCCTTCTTTATGTTGCCAGCAGCAAATATACAAACAACGGCATTTTACATGTAGAAGTAATTGCAAGGCAAGTTCTAAAAGTCAGAAATGCGCAGAAATTAACTGTTTGAGCTACCTGTGTGAGAATTTGTCAGATGATGATTACCTGTTGCTTAAATATCTAGTAGAAAATACAGAAGAACTATGAAGAGGCTCTCCCTGCAGCAGGAGAGCTTCCCCTGCAACATGACATCTGCCTCTCTGCAGAAGAAAGCTCCTTTTCTCCAGGATTTCTGTGGTAGAACAGAGGTTTCTTTTTCTAGTTCTGACTTACCCATAGTATATCTACCTGGAACCTCAGAGACACCTTTCTTCTGCCCACCAGATGTGCCCTCACATTTTCTTTAGGAGAGCAGGTGGTCTGGCATCCGGGAAAACAGTTGTAACGGGCTCTGGTATTGACTGGTAAAGCTCAGGAAGTTCGAAGGAGGCAGAAAGGGACTGGGAGCAGTTTTCTTCAATCCTGCACGGCCACATCCCCTTCCTGGTGCAGGCTGTGTGGTGGGAATTGACTGATCTGGATGGAGAAAGAAAAATCTCCAGAGTGGTTTCATATGCAACTGTATAAATTTTTCTATAGGGTTTTTTTCGTTTGTTTTGCTTTGGTCTGGTTTGGGGCTTTTGTTCATTTGGTTTTGGTTTGGTTTTTTGTTTGTTTGGGGTATGAGAGGGGTGTTGGGGTTTTTTTTGTTGGTTTTTGTTTTGTTTTGTTTGTGTTTTTTTTTCTTTCTGCAAGGCTGTACACACTTCAGATTGCATTAGTTCTGCACGCTGTGTTAGACGCCTAAGGTTCTGTGCCTATTTTTGCTGGATTCAAAGCTGAACCTTTCTGGAGCCTAACCTTACAAAAATCAGAAATTCAGAGGATCATCTATGCTGCTCCCCATCATTGTTGATCAAGGTGATAAGAACTATTGCTGCTTGATTGGTAGAGAACTCTATAGAGATAATTCCTGGTATGTCTTCAAGAAAATTATTTTACTGGAAGAATGCTTAACTCCTTGCTTTTTTTCTTTCAAACGACTGAAAAAAGACATTGGCCGATTATAATTTTGAGATTTGTGAACCCTCTAATTTTAACTATATGTTGCAAAGCAGTTGATGAACCCTTTAAGAACTTTGTTAAGAGCAAGTATGTCTAAAAGTGGTGTTCACCAAGTTTTTACATGAAATAAAGGATAAGATTCGTTCATAAGTACAAATTTCCCTCATTTCCATTGAGTGCTCATTTAGCAAGAGTAGGTTTTTCCTCTACCCGCATTATGGCTAATTCTTCTGTTTTCTAGAAATACAAATCTGGCCTTAGAATGATCTTAAAAGTTGAGTAGAATAGTAATAGCACCTATTAAATGTCTCTGTTCTGGTAGCATCCAGTATAGATTGACTTCATGTCAGACGTAAGTGATAAAATACATATTTCTGAGATTAAACCTCTTGAAGTGCATGACTTCATTCAGTGACTGTGATCCTGAACTTAGGAGCTGCAATGCTTCTACCTGATTTTGCAAGAAAGAACAGTTCTTCTGATGATCCACAGCTAATTTTCTTCCTCCTCATTTTTTTTGTTATTATGTTAAATATAACCAAAATATCTATCTTGATGTAACTAATTTTATAGGCAATTTTGAAATTATTTAAAGCATATTCTCTCAGTACCAAAGTACAATAGCACCACAGTTTTTCTTGCCAATTAAAAACAAAGCTTGAATTCTGCCTTTCAGACTCCCTTTTTTTCTTTACCTAACCTTTATCACATCTCCAATGTTTTAGAGTAAAATAAAAAGCAGCTGCTTTATTAATATTATCATTATCGTTACCGTTATTTATCTCAAGTGTATAGAGGAGCAAGCAGGACAGAAAATACTAGAAAGATAACACAAATAGAGACAGAAATCTATAAATGAGGCTTCATATATACTCCAGAAGGGTGAATGGCTAAGAAATATCATTTGTAAGGAAGAACACATGGCAATGGAATCTATTGCTACAATTTAAGGTTATTCCTTCTCATGATTGAAGCAGAGGCAGTAGCCTGAAAGCGCAGGCTATTTCCTACCTTTTTGCAAGGGTCTTGAAAGTCTGCTCCAGTTTATTGATGCCAGGATGATTTTGCTGCTTTGGTAACAGCAAAACATTGGTAATTCACGTTAGCTGTTATCTTTTCTACTCTGTAGCTTCTCTGAGAATGTATAGAATCACGAGATAAATCCATCAAGAAGGGATGCTGAGATGCGGGTGTTTAGTCCAACCTCCTGCTCGAGGCAGGGTCAGCTGTGTGCTCAAGCCAGTCTTATCTCTGGCCATTACATCTCATCCTCCTGATGCGAAGAGCCTGACTCCATTCTCTCACTTATTTTCCCAGAGGTGCAGTGGAGCTATGGAAAGGTAGCCCAAAAACTACCTCTGCGGCAGGCTGAACCAGCCTTGCTTTCTCAGTTTGTCCTTACAGAGTGAGTGATCCAGTCCCTGACCATCTTGGTGGCCCTCCACTAAATCCACCCTAGTTTATTTATGTATTTCCTGTATTGGGAAGCACAAAACTGAATGCAGTACTGTAGAAGCAGTTTAAGGAATGCTGTGTAAAGGGAGATTATTACTTTGCTCCATCTCTGCTAGTCACACAGGCTAGGATATTGTTGTTCCTCTTTGCTGCCAAGGCACAGTGCTGGCTCATGCTCACTCCGTCTGCCAACACCTTACATCTTGCCAGCAATGCTGCTCTCCTCAGTCAAGCCCACCTGGCAGCACTGCAAGGAGCTCTTCCTTCCCGGGTGAAGGACGTTGCACTCATCCTGTTGCCTCAATAAGTCTTTAGTTTGTGTTAAATTCCAGGGTGTTTATAAAACACACCTTCATGACTCAGAAAGAAATCCTCACCCTGTTTGCAGAGTCTGGGTAGAACTACTCTATTGACGCCATGATGATTTTTTGCTTTTTCATATACCCCTCTCATATACCCTTCCACATACCCTTTTACACGGCTTTGCACGTATCCTTAGTGCTTTTAGCCCACATACTTGTAATTCCCCAAGTCTGATAACTAGCTTAGACCCAAAGTTCTGTTAAGCCAGGAGACCAAACATCTTGAAAACCTCGAAGTTGGGTCAGAAAGCCCCAGACACCAAGGTCCTCTCCAGAACACATTCTGTAAACCAAGATAGGCCCATCCAGGGGGANAAAGAACAAAAGACTATTACAGTGTTTAGAGAAAGAGAAGAGCATCTTCAGCGAGCTGGGCATGTATCTTTCAATTAGTAGAGCAAATTTTTCTCTTTCTTTTATCTTTCTCAGAATAAAATCTATGGCGCAGTCAATATATTCAAAGAAAAAAAAAATTAATCTTAGAAACATAGAATCATATAATATGCTGAGTTGGAAGGGACCTGTACAGTGCAGTTCTCAATTGAGATAATTTTTTTGTTCTGTGATTTATTTAAAAATGTTATGCTAATACTTCCTGGGTAACAGACTACTACACTGGATTATGCACATCCCAAATCTGATGATTGTCTGCAATCACATCCAAGAAATCAGATCTTGTAAAAAAAGCAGGACAAACCCACATGAGCATCTTTCCTTCTGTTTTAGGAGTCATCATTGACTCTCTAGGAGAAGAGAATGTTGCCTGAAGACCCCACAGCAGCCTTCCAGTATCTGAAGGGGGCCTACAAGGAAGCTGAAGAGGGACACTTCATCAGGAATTGTAGTGATAGGACAAGGGAGAATGGCTTAAAACTGAAAGGCGGTAGGTTTAGATTAGATATTAGGAAGGAAATCTTTACTGTGAAGGTGGTAAGGCACTGGAAGGCACTGGAACAGGTTGCTCAGAGCAGCTGTGGATGCCCCAACTCTGGACGTGTCAAGGCCAGGCTGGATGGGCCTCTGAGCAACCTGGTCTAGTGGAAGGTGTCCCTGCCCATGGCAGGGCTGTTGCAACTAGGTGGTCTTTAAGATCCCTTCCAAACCAACCATTCTATGATTCCATGACTCTACTATTCTGTAACTCCAAAATGTTATACAAGCCTATAATGATTTTTTGAGGTGTAAATTCAGTTCTGTGATGGATGTATGTCTTCCTTAATAGCACCTCAAAATTATTCTCAGGCTAGCAGGGGTGTTGTGATAATGCGAACTTCTCCCAGAAAATTCCTCTTTGTCCTTTTGTGTGTACAGTTCTGCTGAGGTTTGGAAGTTGAAATTTACTGAATTGTCTAGTTTATCAATCTCTTTTTACCATGCTCATCACCATGGTTTGAACATTTGTTTGATTACTAAAGCTTTGTTGTGTTTTACCGGTATATGATAGGGAGAAAGCAACTTATTTCTTATTATCCAAGCTTTAATCTTCAAACAGGATGCTAAAAAAAGCCAGCTGCCTATTGCCCATCATCTCAAGCAATGAGTGCTATATAATGGTACTTCAGCTCTCACACCTTTGTGCAGTGTAATTATAATTATATTACTGGAACCCGCACAAATGCATTCTAACCTGTCTAAGGTAACGAAAGCTTTAATCTTCAATTATTACTTCCTGTGCTTGTTGCCTTCATGTTTCTTCTGCAGAGTACATTGGATCATTCCAGCATGAAATTAATGTCTTGAAGAAGATAAATCACTTTTTACTTTCTAGTTAAAGTATGTTCATGCTTTGCTATTCATAACCACCTTATTTTAAAGACGTATGTTTTTGTAGAATGGCTGCAAGGCTTGAGCATTTTCAAATAGCTGCTTTTTACACAGATATGTTGGATTAAACCTTCTTTGACCTTCTTTGAGTAAGAAATTGGAGAAATTGAGTTCCCTTCTAACCTAAATGATTCTGTGGCTAGCCAGCACATGCTTGCTGTAGGAGATATCCTTGTATTTTCAACTTCAAGAGATATAATAAATCTTTGTTACAGTACAAGAATAATTTTGATTATGAAATCTCTGGATCGGCTCATTCTTAAATTTTAAATTCCTGAAGTCTTCAAGAGTCTTTCAAAACTTTTAGAAAATACTGGAAAACGTTTGAAAAGGGAGATATGAAAAATTAATTTAGGAGCTGCAATTTCTTTTTTGAATTAATATTTTCAAACTATCACTTCAGATTTAGAAGTTGTTTCTTCTGGCTGATAAAAAAACATGAATATGTAGGGATGCAAACCTTCAGATTTGTTTCTTTGTGGAATATTTAACTTTTCATTTGTTTCATGTGGGTTTTTTTCATGCAGGATCAGATGACTATGAAAAAAACCCAACACCCTAATATAGTTTTTTATCCTGTTGGTAATCAGCAGTATCATCCTTAGCAGTTCCAAGAGCTAAGTGAGAGCTACTGCTGCTCTTATTCTGGAAGTTACAGAAATCCAACAGCTGTTATCGTCAAGATTTTCCTGTTAATAAAAAAGGCTTTATTAAAAAAAAGTGGTTTCTAGACTCTGTGGCTAGCTTTTGGGAACAAACAGATTTTTAAATTTTGATTTAAAATGCAAGAGAAAGATAAAACATTAATATTTAATGTTAGTGGGTTAAATCTGTGCTAACCTTAGTACGGAGTGACCTCTAAGTTCAAATGTTATTATAACAAAAAGTAAAGAAATTTTTTCATTATTTGTCTTGAAGCATGCTCCTTTCATCTTTCCTCATTTCACCCCCAACTAGCAGACAGAATAGGATTCTGAATACTGATAGGTATAGCGGTTCATAACGTAAATGTTTTCCTACAAAAATTTTCTACAAATATTTTTCTTATTTTCTTCACATATTATATGTTTTCTTCAGCATATTCCTATTAAGCTTTAAAAATTTACTGTTGATTTTATAATTTTAAAACTGGTTTAACAACCATGTATTTCTTAATGATCTATTGTGCCTACAAAAGTCTATCAGAAAGGAAATTAAAGGCGCTAAAACCTATGACGGCAGTGCCATAGAAGTCGGGAAAATCATATCCAAATTGTTATAAAACAGACCTGGTCACTGTTTGAATTAAAGTATGTTGCATGGTTTCAGAAGAGGTTGTAATAGCATGATTTCAACATATGTTATACATATGGCAAGAGGAATCAGGCAGCGTTTTATAACTCCAGACTTGCATTAAACCCTAGGAGCTCAATTCATTTGCCTGGACACAAGTGTTGGTTCCACTTATGAGATTCTAGGATATCTCACCCAGGGCCTTGAGGAGATCCATGTCCTTCTATTGCAGCAGCTGGAGGAATGTGAGGATGTACAAGGCCATGCCCGATGGTACTACCTGCCTCTCCAAGGGTAACTGCATGAGGCTGTGCTGGCTCTCAGCCTATTCCCTGCAGGGTATTCTATCTAAGATGTCATCAATATGCCAGATGTGCATGGAGCTGACAGATCCATGGGAAATATGTGTCATTCTGTAGCAACAGTTAGGCAGCAAGTGAAGTATTGTGGAGTAGCTGAAAAGACACTAAATTACCCTGTCTGAACAGCTGGATCCTGCCTCCACTGCATGTGCAAACAAATAAAACCTACTCGTTAATTCAAACTGTTCTTTAATGGAGAAAAACCTGTGTATTCTCGTTGATTATACCTCTGTGTTAACTTAGGATTCCCATAAACTAATTTTGTTTCTGAGCATTCAGAGGATTTTTGACAATGACTTTATGCAGTATGGAATTGAAAATTAACAGCAACAGAAATTCACCTGTTTTATTTCCATGTCTCCCTAAGCAGACACACCTGCACCTAAACTGCTCCTGATGGACATTTGTTCTAAGCCTTTAAATGACAGAAATGCCATAAGCTATCTATTCTATTAAATGTTCTATTCTATTAAATCTCTCCTGTTACAATTTAAAACATTACTTATGCTATTCAGAGCAAATTAAAAATAAAAAAACAAAACAAAAAATCTGGAACATTTTTTCATTTCTTCTTTGAAACAACAGTCTAAATATTTGAAAATCTTTCCTAATAAATGGCATCTTCCAGATGTTTTACTTTCTTCATCTGGTCACATCTTTCAGTGAAGCAAAATCTACACTGCACAAAAGCTTTTCTCCCCTGCTACCCTATCCCACTAAGGAAAGACCTTTATGGTGTTGATGGTGAGCATGGAATCAGAGATCATGTACATTTGAGGAACATGCTCTTTCCTTGCCTTTGTTTTTGAGGAACATTCACTGAGATTAAATTCTGAGACCTTCAAAATTTTCACAGCAATAATTTCTAGTGAGTTGGGCCTGGGTTGTCTGAGAGGCCATCTTTTTCCTCAGGTAATAATGATGCTGTCTGAGATTTCAAGTTTATGCCTTGCCTGTGATTTAACTAGGACTGGATGGTTTTTTGTTTGAAAATGTTAGTTGTGAAGGTGCTCTAAGTTTGTAGTGCAATGAGGGAGCAGCAGACTGAAGCACAAGACCTCTCTACATGCTAAGTAGGTCACCAACAATTTACTAGGTTTAACCTGACTCTCTTCAGCTTACATAAAAGTTAACTAAACTTGCTTATACTCTTGTTGACTTGCTTATACTGCTGTTGGACAAAAAATAAATAAGGAATTTAATAAAAATACCTGTCAAATTAAATAAAGAACTACCACTGTACTACCTACAGAAATGCAAGGCAGTGGGGGAGCTTGCACTTTATCAGGTCCTGCAGCAAATTCTTCTCCTTGAGCTTCCCTAGTGGCAGACACAAGAACTTCGACATGGGTGAGTCTCAGTAATGTACCATAGCTTCATCCGGACAGAGACTGGGCCAGACTCTCGCTAATGGATTGAGCTTCCCTGGCTGAGGGGATGTACAGTGTTCAAACCAGCCAACTGCCTGCTGTTCCGTACCCAAACCCAAGGAAACCACTTTGAAGAAGTCTACACATACCTTTCAAAATTACTATTTCTTTCCCATTGTGTCTTGCTTTTTCAGTCACTGGAGCTTAATGTAGAGAGTAGAAGATAAGAATAGTAGAATATGACTATAGGACAAACTGGGGGGATCCTGGCTGCAGGAGTATGTTTGTCACTGCTTTTAAAGTGATTAGATTTTGTCACGACTAAACATGACGGGTTTGGGAGTGCAGCATCACTTTAACAGCTAAAGTGTAGTTAGTGATCGGATGAAGTATTGAATTAATTTGGTGAGCCTGGAATATATAAATCACAAGGAAAATAGACACTTAAAAATAGTTTGTCAAATTATGGATGAGGATCAGATGAAAGAAATAAAAAATAGAAACAGAACAGCCTTTGGGACGTCAGTGGGATCCATCAAAGTCATATCATTATACAACTCTGGCATTTTGCTTCAGTGTAGGGGGTCCCCCAAGCACTTCTGGTTGGTGGCTTGCTGAGTAAATGTCAGTTTAGTGCTCTTTTCCTGTTTTTGTAAAAAACTCCTGCAGGGTCTCTCATCAGATAACCAGTTAGATTATGTCCCCACTGCCTCTAGTCAAGCATAAATGTTAGTTCTAAAAGCAGCTGCTTTCTTACCTTGTTTCTATTTCACTCAGTGACATCAGGTTTTTTAGCCATCAAAGGTCCAAGACCAGCTATTTTTGAACAATGAGCTAGTGGTGTCTTTGATATTCCTTGCAAATCACATCCCTGGGTGCATGTCACTGAATTTCACACGCACATCGTTATGACAGTTAAAATTATTATCCATAGATGATATGCCCGGCAAACACACAGGAAACAGGTTCAGCTCTACTTCTTTGTCGTAAGCACCAACAAATAGAAAAGCTTGTGACTGCTCTTGTGTTACATATGGTATGTGGGGAGGGACACTTGTCACTTTTCAATTTCCAGGGTATGTATCTGATGATGATTGCATGATATATCTCTTCATTTAAACATGCTTCACACAAAATATGGAGAAAATATTTTTGTGAGTATTAGTTAATTTAGAAAAATGTCATCACCTAGTAATGAAAGTAATGCAGTTCATTATTCTGTTCTAAACCCTGTAAGCATCCTCAGTAACTTATAGTGTGACATACAAACAACATAATCCTTGCATCACCAGGGTATGGCAGTCTAAACGTATACTGAGCAGGCACAGTATAGTGGCCTTTCCTTGTATATCTGTTTCATGGGCACTTAATCACCAGCGTATGTATTATATTAGAAAATACGTATAGAAGACTTAATGGCATTAGAGATGGGCGAAACTAGGTGAAAGGGCTCATTTATTGACCTTCTGTTATAATTGCTATTTAATTTGGGGTGGGAGTAGGAACTTCTTCATGGTTCTGAGCAGTCCTCTCTGAGATAGGGCACTAAGAGTGGAAAGAGTTTCAGTAATGCTGCCAGATCTGGTAGTTTACAGCCTAACCTCTTCCATAGTTTCTTTTTAGAAGTTCCTTGCTAACGCAAGGTGGAGGCACGGCCGTACTTTGACTCACCTGACTTCTCTGTGTAGCTTCCTGTCAGACACTGTGAAAGGTTGGACTGTAAACCTTGGGACTGTGTCCAGCTGTGTGTCACGGTGGGAGCAGAAGATCTGCATTTAGACAAATATCAGGTTAGGAGTTTGTGTTTTCACAGGATGTCAGCTCACATGGCTCTGCTAATAGCAAACAGAAGCTGAGGTGAAGTCGCCATAAAATCTCTTCTTATGCCAAAGAGTGAATCTGTGATAAAGCAATAGAGCAGCCATGTTTCAATTTGCAGTCTAGTGATCTCACCTGTAGATAATATTTTCTTAGCATAACCGACTAAATATTTAAAAGATGAGAAAGCATCATTACTTTTAATAACTTTGATTTAGTTACAGTCAGATTCTTATAATGTTTTTATGCTGGGGTCTTTGCACATAAAACATAAATGAAAGCAGCTATTAAGATTCCGCCTTTTTACTGCATCATAACGTGCTGCTATTTTTAAATAATCATCCCTTAATGCATCACATGCTTCATTTTCATTAAATAAACATTTTAAATGTGTAAAAGTCATATGCATTAGTAGTTTTTAAAATATAAGCTAATGGGCATGGCTCTCTATGAATATATGATACTTTATCTTCTGTTTCATATAAAGAATTAGTTCTATTAAAATGATGGAGGTTTTTCTCATTTGTTTATTTCTTCTTCTCTTTTAATCTTCCATATATGTTAAAGTAATTAAAATACACTTAGTATTTGGCCCATTCTCTCTGTTTCCTCTTGACTCTAAGGCTCCAGTTCCAAAGGGTTGAGAAACCTCAACAGTCTATACAAACTTTGTCACGTATCACTGCACTGCATATTCCACTTAGAGCTTTGCCTAGTATCCATCCTCTGTACTTTTCTTCCTCTATGGTACCAGAACCCATTAAACCCAGGCTTCTTGTCAGCCTCTAAGTTCCTGTAGAAAGTGCCATTGATAGCATGCTGCCCTTGGCATCTGAGCCAGATGCCAGTGTAGTTGCTGGAAAGGCAAAGGTAGTTGTATGAAACCCCTCCAAGGCAAGCTTTACACACTTTTGTTCTCAACCATATTGTTAGACACCTATTTTTTCTCGCTGTGCACAGTCCCTTTCACTGTCTTCATGTCCATTTCTGTCCCAGGAATCCTCCCCCAAGAACTTCACCCTTCAACATTTCTTTCTGTTCTCTACATCGCTGAAATTTTAGGAAATACTGACTTCTGCTTTTTCCTTTCTCTCAGTCAGCCTGTACTGTGTGTAACTAGTGGTTTGTTAATTACTCCCTGTGTCTCCTCAAATTCCACCTTATTATCTGGACAGGAGTGTTCTTTTCTATTTGGCCTGTGACCCTCAATTCTCTCTGTAATATAACAATCAAGTCTTGCTGTCTACACTTCATAATTTTTGTACATTCTGTCATTCTGTATGAAATCAATCCATTATAACAGCATTTACCGTGCATTGCTTATGTTGTTGTACGCACAAAGTCTGTTACCAGCTTGCCTTCTGTTAATGAGTTCTATTACAGACACTGAAAGACAGAACATGATGCTAAGAATACATAGAATTTGCTAATCAGCAAATTCATTATGAAAAGACTAAAACATACTTTTTATCAAACTGAAGGTGAGTCTAGTAAGAAATAGCTGTTACTTTATTCTTTTGGCTTTGTGTAGTTATATTTTTGGAGACAAAAACAGTCTGTGATCTTAATATCTGGATTCTTACGCCATGCCACCCATCTGCGATATCCTTAAACAAACCATTGCCTTTCTACATGCTTCATTTTAGTCTCTGTAAAAAGGGAATCCTGCAATCATAGAATGGTTCTGTTTGGAAGGGATCTTAAAGACAACCTAGTTCCAAACCCTTGCCATGGGGTCAGTCATTTCAGAAATCAGTCATTTCAAACTGCTTGAAATCTGCTAAGAATAACAGCTGCATAATAACTAAATGCTGTTTTACTATTACTTTTTTCAGTCATCATCTTACTAACATAGTTATGTCATAACTACCCATCCTCAGCTAATGGAATCAGTTTAACTGCTCTTCACACCCATATGTTCTTCAGAGTCATTGCATCAAACCTAACATGCACATAAGTCAGCTTCAGGCGGTGTTTTATTTGAATTCCAAATGATTTAATTGTAATTTAATGACAGTTTATCAATCCAAGTGCAGAAAATAAGAAACAGGTGTATCTGTCATACTACACAATCAATGTAAGTGCTACTACTGGACTACTTAGGTGTTAGCGTATGGCCAGTGGTAATGACCGTTTTAATAGTGACAATAGGTAGGAGAGAGGAGGATGGATGATTTCAAGGTGTCAGGCAAAGATTAAAGTATTGATGCAAGTATATTTCTTTTCTAAAATAAAAATCATACATAAAAGATTAATTTGGTAAATATGGAAGCTTATTTTTGAAATTCCTGTGTTTTGAATTGCAAATAGGTGTAGCTTGTTTTTACTTTTGTCTTCCACCTATTACTAACTTCTTGACAGGAAGAAGTTTCCCCAGCCCACACAGGTACATCAGTTACCGCCATCAGAAAATGATAGTTTTTCAGACAAGGAACAGGTTAGATGATCTGGGTTTCTGGAAGAGAGAATACGGCGTATTTCGTGAGCATGGAACTGAATTTCTACTGAGTCTTGATTGCTATCAGATAATCACTGGTCTTCAAATTTTACATGCTTTAAATGTCTCAAAACAAGGTCTTTGCAGAATTACCACACATGAGGAAGGAGTAACAATGGTGCCAGGTGTTGCTGCAGAGATTGCCTCTTAATGGATTTTTTTTTTTAAACTCTGGGTCCTGCTTTGTGGTGGTGTTGCCTTTGTTGAAAGAAAATGCCAAAAAGTCGCCATCATATGCCAGAGGCAAAAGAAAGGAGTTTTAATAAAATATAATAATAATAATAATAATAATGATAACAATAATAATAAAATAATAACAAAAGAATCTTTTATTAAGATAGAGTCTTAATAAAATACTGACATGAAGAAGCAGCCCACTGTTTGAACTTGATTTTTGAGCACAAGATATCAGACATAATGGTTAATATAATCTATAAAATAGATTTTAAAAAAAGAGTTAATGTAAAATCCTAGCCTTTTGTATTTGGGCTGATTGTATGTAAATGACTTTTTATGCTACTTTGTAATGGACATCAGGTCATTAATTCTTCTTTTTCCTTTCTCCCTGTCTCTGAACAGGCTGGATTCTGCTCCATCTAAGTGTTAAGCACTGGATATGGTTTGTAGTTTTATGCTTTTTGTACATGTATGAGTTTGTCCTCTAGGATCTTACAGCCTGACTACAACCAGGGATTTTAGCTATAAATTGAGCCTTGTGACTTCTACGCACTAACCTTTCATCTTTTCTCTGACATTTTGACAAAACATTGCTGTTGTCTCATGAAAGTAAACTTCCACAATGATTTTCTTGCTAATGGTCTATGCTTATTATGTGTCTTTCACAATGAATCTCAGAATTCTGTGATTGAATGGCTAATGTGGGAAGGGGCCTGTGTTGATAGTCCAGTACAAGGCCCTGCTCAAGCAGGGTCACCTGTACCAGATTGCCCAGGGTTGTGAGCAATCAGGGTTCAAATATCTTCAGTGATAGAGTCTCCACAACCTTTCTGAACATCACATGGAGGGGTGGAAGTTGTCTCATTTTGCCTCTACTCTATTTAGAAATGAGGCCTATCCCTTCTGCTTTGGAAAGTCCTGGAGCAGACTGGAGATGTACTGTGTGAATTAAGAGAATGCTAGTAAAACAGTAGTTGTACTGGGATGTGGCTCAGCAGGGAGGAGCAGGTCTACACTTAGTGCATCCCTCTGCTTACTTCCCCAGCACGGGATGAAAGCTCCTGGGACACAGACCAGCTCTCTAGTGATGCTGGTGTCATAGAAAAGCAGAGATTTGTAAAGAGAAGTAGAAAACCCCAACAGCAGCCTCTGCTAAGTCCTTGTTCAGGAATATTTAATAGGTACCTTCACGGACGAAGAGTGAAAAGTACTGTATTTGGCACTAGGACAGGTTTTCTAGAAAAGTTTAAACAAATAAGGCAGTGTGCCTGTGGTCTATCAGAGATGCAGTTAGACAAAAAAAAAAGATGTTTGATTTCCATTTACTTCAAAAACTAATTTTTTTTCCAACTATTGTAGCTGGTCAAATGGTGAAGAAATACAGATTAAAATGTAAACAGATTAAAGGCAAGTTCTCTAATGAAAAAAGGATTAGAAGTTACAAATGTTCTGATTTATTTTGTTCTTTCCATAGTACCATTTTTTTTGAAGCTTTTGGGAAGCTTAATTACTGAGTAAAAAATTTTAATGAATGTGTTTAACAGTGGATTAAATCAGAGACAGAATTTTGGCTACTTCTGAATACCTATGAGATCTGATATATACGTGTATTTTCATGTACACTTTTCCCAGTACACCTATTCAAAGTACCATGATGACCCAAAATAATAACAACGTAATTCTGTTATCACATCTGCCAGGGAGTTAAAAACCCACTTGTAGTCTGGGCTTCACAGATTGCTTGCAAGGAATTTGCTAGAGTAGTAGGTAACAAAGCAATGGGTTGTCATGGGGGCTAGGAAAGCTTCAGTTCACAAGTTGTCCATCGAAGCAACAGAGAATGCATTTCTCAGGGTTCAGGGTGGTTTGGAGTAACAAAATTTGTTGATTAGAAACTAAACATGATGGAAATGTTTTCTATAGCCATAGATGTGGGACTGGTTGGTAAATTCTTGTATAAGGCAATAGTAACCTGAGGAAAAAGGAATTGCAGCAGACAACGGTTATGGCTTGTGCGTGAAAGGAACACACTTGCGTTCACTCAGTGTGTACACATGATGAATGAATCGCTTCCTTTGAATTCCCTCTAAGTTCCCTGCACAATGTTTTCAAGGACAGCTGACATTATGGTTTTGGGACCATTAATACTGCATTTTGGTTTGGGTTTGGTTTGGTTTGGTTTTGGTTCTGGACTTAACCCTAGAATTGTACAATATTCTTTTTCCTCTTCAAATTTACTTCCATTGTGCTTATGAGATTCTTGAAACTCATACTTTTTTTTCCAATTCTGGGGAAAGATAGACACTTACCTAAATCTCTCTGAAATGAGAAGAGTGACTCTCAGTGGAAGAGTGACTGGGAATTAGACTAGGAGATTAGAAGCCCTGGGCTCTAAGATTACTTGTTTTCTAATTTTTACTAGGCTTTGAGTCACTTCTCTATATTCTAATTTTCCATCAAGTGAATTTTTATTCCATTAACCATTAAAACAAATACACTTCCTCCTATCAGGGCAATGGTTATAATAAATGAGCCATGACTTGTTCTTATGGCTATTTTCCTTTGCGTAATTGTAATTACTTATATTTGTGCAAGTGTATATGTAGTAATAAAAATCCCTCATATTTTGTTCTATTGAAATCTGGAGAAAACAACAAATGAATGAATAAACAGTTGTTTCTGACCCCACTCAAAATGCTTACGAAATACTCTTTATGGAAATATTTCAAAATCACAGATTTTTTCAGTTCATAGAAACATTTTTAAAATTACTTTGTTTTGAAAGCTGTTGTATTCGCACAAAAATAGGGATAATTCTGCATGGAGCACCTATGATGTAGAAATAATTTCATCTCGCTATTAGGAACATCTTTCAAAGATCGGTGTAGCTTTTCTGCTGTCATCCCTCTTGAGCTCTTCTTTTGCATATTAATTACTGACTCTGATTAGCACACTGCTTCTCATGCTCCTGAGCAAGTCTAAATCTTAATTTTTACTTCTTCAGCTAGATGTTTCTCAGATACGTTTCTGTATGCCTTGTTATGGTTTGTTGGAAGTTTTTGAAGTTAATTGACTAGATTTGATGCTTTTACCTTCCTCCTTTCTACAGGTTAAAAATACTGGCTTTGAGAGAAGATTCAAATCCCAAGCCACAGAAGTTCTCACAGAGCTGTGTTTAGAACTGGTATGTCCTGAATGTTCGCTGTAATTCTCTCTGGTTAAGGTTAGTTGTGATGCCCAGTTACTGTGATCTATTTCTAGTTTACATTTTATCATTGTCTCTGTAATTTTTAAACAGTCTCTCAGGCTTTTCAGTGTTAAAGAAATCAAATATGAAGACAGACACTAAATATGAAATGTTAAAGACTTTAAGATTAGTGTTCAGCACTAGTCTCTGAAATTGAGGAAACAGGAAACAAAGGAGGAAACTTCTCAACAGTCATTCCTGCTCTGTTTTCCATAGTTAATAATCTGCTAGTGTGTCTCTACAAACCTCCCCAGGAACGTGGTCACAGCACCAAACCTGACAGAGTTCAAGAAGTTTGGACAATATTCTCAGGCACATGGTGTGATCCATGGGGTGGTCTGCGCAGATCCAGGAGTTGGACTCAATGACTCTGATGGGTCCATTCCAACTCAGCATATCCTGTGACTATATGATTCCAAGTCCAGACTATAAATCTGCATAAAATATGCATTGCTCAGTATCACAGGACTCTGTAATGGTTTCTATTGCAAAAGGAAATAAAATAGAGTTGCACCCTTTTGCAGATTTGTTGAACTGATTTTTATTTCCATGCACAGATCTCGAGAGGCCCTGTCATGAATCTGCAACACTTAATTTGACTGCAGAAATCAGCCAGATGTGTCAAATGTCTCCTCTGGGTCAATCTTAAATGGAGACTGAATATTCAGCAAGCAGTGAATCCACTGTAGTATAACAGAAATACTTTCTCTGTATATAAATATTGTCTGTCTGAGGTAACTAAATACTAAATGCTTGTTCTATTTTTACGGCACTCATTCTTTGAGAAAAATCGGTAAATTAAATTTAGTTGTATTAATTTAATTATATTTTAATCTTTTTACTACAAAGGGAGGCATATGAAAAAGAAACCTAAACATGTTAGTGAGCTTGATTATTCAGTTAATAGTTCTGATAATGACCAATTTTGAAAGATAGTATTAAATTTACAAAGACCAGACAAAGATATTCACATTTCTTTTTTATTTTTATATTTTGAAGGGAATATTTGCTTGTTAACACAGATGTTAAGGATCAGGACAAAGTGATGGTAACAACACGGTGTTTGTTTTTTGATTATTTGCTTATTTTGATTTTTTAATTATTTTTTTAGGAAAACATTCTCACTTTATCTTGTTCTGTTGTTTCACCTGTAAGCAGAGCATTTTTCAACTGACTTTATTTAAAAGTTAGGTAGCTGATTTGAGCTGTTCATTTAGTTAAAGCTTAATCTGTACATCTAGCCAACCCTCTTTAACAAAAAAAAAAAATTAGATTGCTTAAGGACCAAATTCATACAGTAATGGAATCAAAGTCAGGTAGGATACATCTTCTTTTCAATATGCATGTGTCTCTTCATTGACAATAGAAGTAGTCTGAATGTCTTACCTTGGAGCTTAATTTTTATGTGGCTAAAATTAGGAAAAATGAGCCCACTCTAAGATTCTGTCCATCATCTGGCATGTTGGATGATATCAGTGACTATTTCACAATTTAAATTATTCCCCCTCTCTCTCGTTTTTGGGACACTTTTCCTCTTCCCTGCTTAGTAGGGTTCCATCTTCTTAATCTCTCTGCTATTTTTTATACAATTGAAGGACAAGAATGCAGGTTTTTAGTATTAACTATGAAAGAAATCCAATAATACCTCAAATAATAGTTTATTTCTCAAAATCTAAGTTTGCCTGATTTTTGAAATTAAAAGCTCTAAAATGTTTCTCCAGAAAATGTTCAGTAGTATAACCTGGTCTCCTGTTTCAAATAAACTTGTCTAGAGGGTATGTTTTGCTCACACTTATAGTTACAAAGTAAGTTATCTCTTGATTTCTTTAGTTGCTGAAAGTGAACAGTTAGTTATAATGAGGTAAAGGAATTAGGTATATTAAAATTTATCATATACTGTATCATATGAGTAATGCTTCATTTGAGGGTGACTGATTTTATTATGCTGTGATGAATAACACCAGTCTATTTCAGTTACATACTTCTAGTCTTAACCATATGTGGTTAAGTCATTCACCTTATATATTTTTTCCTCTGTGTTTGTTTTTTTGTTTTTTTTTNTCTTTGTTTTGATTAATTTCTTTCATAAACGTGCAGAGTGTCTTCAGAGTGTGATTTGATGAGAATCAAGGATGGTGGTAAAGGTCCTTTTTCTTTTCTGACTTTCACTAAGGTAAAGAAGTTACAAAAAGTTAGAGATAGAGAAAGAGAAAAATTTGAAAAGCAGTATTTTCCCCATTACAGAGACCCATCTTGGTGACAAGTGTTTTGGAAAAATCTGGTAGAAGTTATATAAATCTTTGTTTGCCTTTGGGAGCCATCTCTGTCAAGACAAGCAGGTACCCTGTTACATCCAGCTGTCTTTTTCCTTGTGTTTATTTGGCACTGCTCACACTGAAACTGGACTTATGTTTTCTTTGAAACCCTTGTGTATGTGGTCTTTTCATGCTGCTTACAGGGACTGCTAGAGCTGATGAGAGCATTTATCTGCAAGAGAAGGCAGCCAGCTTTCTGGTAAGGCTGCTAACAGAAGGAATTGATTTCATAATCAGGGCTAAATGGCACCTCCCTGGCAACAGTCACGTTGAGTCACATCTGCTATGCATGTACCTCTAGGCTGTTCTCTTGGAAACTGTCCTGTATGGGATCTGCCTGCCTCTCAAAACCCAGGAACAAAAATGACCTTTTTGAACAGTTCATTTCAGCCAGGTTTTCCAGCTAGTGAATGTTTACAGCACCTATTGTGCCACTTACTTTTTATGGTTTCCAGATACCCTGTCTTAAGGTTAGTGCCTTCACCATATCCCCTAGGCTGAATGGGATGTCATAAACAATAAACTCTGCAATGTAAATAAATTTACACGAGAACCCTATACAGCTTCCTATACAGCTTTGTGATTAACTGGAGATGTCAAGTGACTTCCCCAAACTTTTTGAAACAATATCCTGTGATCAAGATACTGCTTGTACAAGGTAAAGCAATAGCTGCTTTCAAAATATAATGGGTACAGGCATATAAAAAAGGAGGAAATTAGCCAGCCAACAAGACCGAAATGGCAATTAGCTAAGGAGATGCCTATGAGCTGACCTGAACAGGCAAATCAACCTTCACATGTGTTTCCTACATGAAAGGTAAAAAATCACAGAATTTTGTCACTTAACATGATTCCTCCTCTACACAGGAGGTAATTAATCATCTGCTTGCCATTTATTAGGTAGATGGAGCTGTGATTGAAATTACATACTCATTAGAGTAATCAGATCTCAAAAAGCACTTGACTTAACAAATTACGTGGATCAACGCATAGCTTTGCTTTTCAGTAACAAAATGACACATAGTGTAAGAAATTGCAGAGTAATTAGCACCTGTATTTTCTTTCCCCTCACTCAGTAACTCCACTTTTTGTCTTTTCTCTGTTTTCTTCATGTAATGAAGGTTCTCTGATCTTCCTAAAGAAATCTGTCAAATTATTCCATATACAGCTTTTGAAAAAATGTCAAATTTTTTTTCTCAGGAGTACAAACAGTGATACCAAAGGAAAGGAAAAAAAACCAAAAAACAAGAAGACATAGCCCTCTAGAAATTTTAGTGATGAACAATAAAATGTGACTTCATTTATTAAAAGGTAGATTCCAAGTGGTGCGGGAAATTATTTGGTGTTTTAAAAACAGCAGTGCAGAATTTCCTGTTATTCATTTATTATTTCCTCTCTCCTTCAAATGTAATATCAGTTAAATGATAGCTTGTTTTTTCATTGTGTTCAGGAAATATGATTCAACAATTCTGCAATGTTTCTTGTAAATTGAAGTAACTATACTTCTAGAAATTATAATGTCCAATATTAATCCCTGCAGATAGCATTTTACTTGGAAAAGTAAATACAAATGTAAATGTAAAATACTTGCGGCTGATTAGCCAAAACATGAAATCAAAAGTACTTCCAAATACAGTGCTATGATTGCTTCAACAGAATATAGAGAATAATGAAAAATAATTTTCTGTGGAAGAAATAAAGAGCTCATATTAATGTTAAGCACAACAAAATCCCTAGAATATTATTTCATTTTTTTTGTTGAGATCAGTCATTTGTTGACAAAATCATACATTTGAAATAGTATTTAGACATCGAGAGATGAAAAAAAAGTCTAATTTTAGCTAGTAAACCTCACTGTTAAAAATATGTTCTTTATTTCTGCTTTGACTCTGATAATCTCAAAACAGGTCCAGTGAAAGAAAGTTGCTCAGGGCTTCATTCAGCTGAGTCTGGTCTGAAAATCTTCAAGCCAGTTCTGAGTTTATCCAAGGACAGAAAATCCACAGCCTCACTGGGCAACCTGTTCCAGGGCTTACTCATGCCCAAACCTTCATGGTATCTGAGGCCTCTTCAAAACATTTTGAAAATATTCTATTAACAGCTATTTCAGATTACTTTAGAAGCATTTATTACACACAGAATCATTGTGAACAATATCCAGTGCTACAGAGGATTTTTCAGAGATCAGAACAGAAATCTTTTCCATTGCAATTCTTAAGATACCACTATTCCATGAATAGTAAAGAGATAACTGTGTTACAAAAATCCTTAATGACAAAACTTGTTTTTGAAAAGAATGGACTGAGCTAAACATATTTTAGTTGAGAAAGAGTCATCATGAACCTTATATATCTTAATATAAAATGACTTTGTTGTGAATTTTCAATGAGTTTATGCAGCCTTCCCAGAACTGATTAAAGTCAATCCCATTGTAGACATAAACATATTTCTGTAAAATTATCAACGACCAGGACGCTATTAGGCATTATAAAATGGAAAACCTTTCTTTTCATAACCCATATATGGTTTTTGAAGCAAAACTGAGACCTTTCATAAAGGGTTAAGAACATGGCAAGTGGAATAAAAGTACTGGGTTGGGACTAATTAAATTAAACTTTTTAAAATTTTTTTGAGATATAAGAATTGTCTTCCAGTCATTAGTGATGCTGTATACCTCCAAAACAAGGCAAGACATGGAGACAAAAAGCTTCCTTTCTATTTTTCTTCTCAGTGTCTTTTTCCACGAAAAGAAATGCTACTCAGACAGACAGTGCTGCTTAATCTAGAGCAAGTTCCTGAGGGAAAGAGGGCAAATATAAAGTTTACCTTTTTGAGAGGCAGGAGAGAGATTGGAAATTGTGGACCAATTATCTTAACTTCAGTTTATGCAATAATAGCAATATGAAAGGATATAATTTTGTAAATATCCCAAAAATAGGGAGAGAGTGAGTAACAACTAATATAAATTTGTCAAGAACATATCATACCCTCTGAATTTCCTTCTCTGTTGATAGGAAGTTCTGAATATGCAGAATATTACATCTTGACCTCACCACTGTCTTTTGTTTCATGTGATATTTTGATAAACAAAATGGAGAAGATCTTCATGAAATTGCTATGAGGCAGATACATGGTTAGGAAACCATGTTTGGTAGTTATTAATGGTTCTTTGTTGTCCAGCATTACGTATTGAGCAGTGTTCTGCAGAGATCAGTCTTGTGCCCGGTTCTTATCAATGTTCTCATTAGTGACTTGAGTCATTGAGTAGGTAGTCAATGATTAAATAGCGTAGTGTGCTTATTAAATTTCCAATGACATCAAGCTGTGAGGGTCTGTAAACATATATGAGGACAGACTTAAAAAGATCTTGGAAAATTAGGAAAATCATTTCAATAAATTGGATGCAATTCAGTAACAAGAAATGCAGAACACTAAGTTTAAATAATCAAAAATTTCAAGATAAGTCATAACACATGAAACAGTAATTTTGCAGATAAGAATCTGAGGCAGACTGAGTGCACTTTTTCCTTAACATTAGATATCCAAAATGTTCCAGACATCTATGTCTGACATATTTATTTTATTATCGCTTTGTAGACACTGGGAAGAAATATCTTTTCATGTACCTTTATTTGTTCTAAAAATCTGCCTAAGGTTCCTTAGAAATGTATATATGTCTCTAATGATTATCAAAGAAGCCCAGGACAGAAGCTCAGATGTAGATGTCCGTGCTGTAGAAAGACAAAAACATATTAAGTGTTAGAGACAAATAATTCTCTTTTAAAACAAATGAGAAAAATCCTTTTTATTTGAAGCAATTATAAAGGATTCAAGGTCAGTTATAGAACAGTAAGTTCTATATGTAGATTTACCAGATATAAGGAGGAAGCACCACTGGTTCCTACAATACATTAGCCAGCTCCTCTTTGCCTACCGCCTGCCAAAATCATACCACCAAAATCTCACTATTCAGGCAAAAAGTACTTGAAGAGGAGATCTTCAAAACATTGTGGGTCAACACAACAAGTCAAACAATGTACTGTTGGTGGTACACACCTGAAGCCTGGCCCAGTATGCCAAAGCACTTCATACTTCCTCATCAGATCTTATGTCTGGCTGCTAGAAATCACTGCGATTGCTCAGGTCCTCGGAGTTGTGCAAACGTCCATCCTGGATACCAGCTTTGACAATATTCCTTGAAAGGCCAGTCCAAACACAGTCATAAGCAGCAAGAGTCCAGCTGCTTGAACAGATGCAGCTCAGATTTTATTCAAAATGTGTTCAGTTCTGGTTCTGATCTATGGAATTATTTCAGTTACCCTCCCCCAAGACCTAATGGGTTATCATAATTAGCAAGAGCTAGTAATAGCTGCCTGCTAAAGACTTTGTGCATGTTATTTACAAATACTAACCAGGTGTTCAACAGTCTACTGAAGATACGGATGACCTTCCTGGCTAGTGTTGGGATTTTAGGGTCACTTATTTTGGCTTATGAACCATGGATTTTTAAACTGATAAACCCAAAATATAAAACCTGGGAATAGCTGATAAAGCACTGAAAGTATCTAGCTACCCATTACATGCAACCAGGCTGATTTCAGTTGACTGAAAATGTTTCAGTCTTTTTTTGCTGAAGAGCTTTGTAGGAAGAATGTGACAGCCACTTCTGGCTCTCAACAGGCAGATTTTTTTTAAACACAATGTCAAAGAAATTTTTTTGCAACTTAGAGAAATCTTTATGTAGAGTCCTAGGACTCACAGTGTTGTGTAGTATCCAGAAGTCCCAGTGACAGTTTGTTTCTTACAAAAGTTTCAGTCTCCACTCTTTCATCCCGAATAAAATTGGGAATGTGTTACAGCTACAACTGAAATGCCCACATCTTCTGTGTTTCTTTCCATGTATCAAAGGAGTTAGACAGATAGAATCTGTCAGCAGGAGCAGCATCTATTTAGTCCCAGCAATAAATTGTTTTAAAAAAGAAAATGCAGACAACCAAAACGAACAGTAAAAGCAGCAAAAATCACAGGATTTCTTTCTTTAATCTGTTAGTATTTAGCTTGTGAGGATTTGAGCTTGCACTAAGCAGTCATATGGACCATATAAGTCAAGTCTGATACCTGCTGTCACTGTCTGCGTCAATCAAGTGACAGTGTTATTTCCACCAAATTTATTAGAGTTGTGTGTCCCTGGACACTGGCTCTGAGAGCTGAACAGCCAGGAGCCTAAACCAGGAGAAGTTCAGTGACATTTGGATGAGAATGATTCAGCGCCTGTTTCTTATTGAGGAAGGGGATAGGAACAAATAGGTTTATGCATGCAAGGATCTCTGTGCTCAAGGTCTGTAAACAATGAGAGTCACTATTTCATAAATGTTCTGTGACACTTTTGCTATGAAGTAGAGAGCACAAGGTTGTGCATAAACCGATAGACATACATGAGGGTAAATATACACCTCAGGGATGTGATACGACGTGATAAGCAGAAAGGCAAGCACCTTGTTCCCAGTCATAGCCAAAGCAGGTCTCAGCCTGCCACTGTGAGACTGGTTTCTTCCTTTTGTCCTCCCTCTTCCTCGTGTCCTAACACCTCCTGGGACCTGGTCCCTGTCACCTTGGATGTCTTTTCTATGCTCTCCAGTTGCAGTTCATGTGCCTGTTGTGTCCCCTCAGCCCAAGGCCAAGTACTGCTATTGCCCTTCTCCTTCCCAGAGTGAATTTTCACCTGCTAACTCTAGCTATTTCACAGTTTTTTGGAAATCGTTTGTTAAAGATTCAGAGCACGATAAATTGGTGGAAGCACGAATTTTGCTGACCTCAGTAAGGATTGCAGCAAGAGTTTTGGCAAATGCTCTTCGTAAATTTTAAAAACCCTTTCAAAATGTGTACATTAACTGCCAGTGGAATACATCTAGACAGATATCTTTTCAACTCAAAGAAAATTTTTTCATTTTGATAGCATCAAGCTGTTCTATTCTAAGTTTGACTTTTTATGCCCACAAGCCCAAATAAAAATCAGAATTGCTTTCCGGAAGGAAAAGAGAAAGTATTTTACAAAAGGAGTTCAATACCAGAAACTGGATTGGCATGAACACCTAGGCAGCTAACTTGGTGATCAAATTTGAGGTCACAAAAACTAAAGAAAACGCTAGTAAATGAGCATGTGAAAGACCTAAAGAGGTGAATAAATCTTCACTGTCACTGCCTCAAAATAGTAATTTACTGCACTGTTATCTGAGGAGAGCTGTCTAGACCTTAGAAATTATTATGCTTATGGAAGAATCTCAGAATGGGACATAAGCAAGCTCTTAATCTGCCCAGGTTATATCCTGACAGACTGAAAGCATATAAAATCAGCACCAGTCTGCTTTGCTTTGTACTTTCCTCCTTGGAAGTATTTGCATTTGTGTACGAAGAATAGTGTCTGTAGAGTTCTTTTGTGGCTGTTCTTTGTACTGAAAAACATGTATAAAAACTTCCTTTGTATCTGACTGTTATCTAATCACATCCATCCTGAGAAGTCTAACTGCCCAGTTTCTATGTGCAACCCTTATTTTCTCATGCATCTCCAGCCTTATTCCTCCATCTCTCTGTGGAACATTATTTCATGCAACCTTAGGTCTCAGTATTATAAGTAAAATGTACTCTGATTCCTCAGTGAGGATCCTCTCCTGCATCACAGCCATTTATTCTAGAATAATATTCTCTACTGTTTTGCACAGATGCAGCATAAATATGCCCTCAGAAGAGAACCATTACAGCTCAGGCCCTTGATCTCAGATCCTCATTATGCAGTCCACCCTCTAATTCACTTGAGAACTTACTTGATGTTAATTTGCATAATACTTTATTTTGTTAGCTGAATACACAGTGTATTTCCTATCACGAAACAGAGGCACATACATGAAGCAAGATTTTCTGTGGAAAGAACCTTATTTAAATAAGAATACCAACTTGGCCAACCAAAGGCTAAATTAAAATTGGATCTGTTTCTCTGTGGGAGCAAGTATCTTGCTTATTAGGGTATACAAAAAATTCGCTTTTGTTGGAATTTAGATAAGTAATAAGATGAGAAAACATTAAGTGTCCAGCATTTAAATACATGCTCCAGACTTTGTAAAATCGTCCTCAGCAACAAAATATGGTTTTTCAAGGGACTTAAAATATTGCTCTTTGATAAAGGAACAAATTTATTCCAAAATTAGGAGCATTAATATATGATGTTTAATAGATGGAATAAAACCCCCCTGCTTCTTATAGACCTGGAAGGGTTCTTCCATGACATAGTCCTTCATAAAATATGACAAAACCTTCACAGTCTGCCTTCCAAGTCAAAAGCTGTAGATAAGACATGGACCTTTCATCTTTGTTAATCTAATTGATAAACTATTACCTTAAGAATTAGGCTAATTTTTTATCACCAGAGCTTTCAGAATGACCCTAAATATATAACCCTGTTAGACTGCACGACCATACTGTATTTGCAGTGTTCATGTTGCCAGTATGATGGTTGATAGATCTTTTATACTTTCAGTCTTAATATGAAAGTACATATTGTTCTCACATTGGAAAAAAGAAATTTTGAGATATATTTGCATCTTTTGTAAGGGACATAAGGAAAGCTAATATTTTGAGATATATTTGCATCTTTTGTAAGGGACATAAGGAAAGCTAAAGCGATCTATGTCCTACAATAGTTTAGTTTATAGAAAACATGCTATAATTTTTCCTAAAATGTGTCCCCTTCCTTGAGACTTGTGGCTGTTGGCAACTGACGGCAATAATTTTACAGAGATTACATAAAACAGCTGCTATCATACTCGATAATTCAGCATACAAAGTGCTTATTTGAACTCCTAGTTCTGATTTCCAGTACATTAATTTTACATAGCAATGTGTGGTGTATTCTGGTATGCACTGACAGGCTTGCCCACCTTTGTGAGTTGGGACTGAGGAGCTGCGGCTATGGCCTGGCTAATCCACCCTCCTTCCCTGAGCTGCTCACTCCTTCTTGACATACTTTTTAAGAAATGTCCCTATCTAAGTTCAGTTGTTCATGGACACATTTTTCAACATAAAGATGTAATCATTTAGACATGGACTAGCTGTTTCACTGAAAAATCCATTTTATAAACTTTGAATAGCCACATTTCCGTGTCATGTTTTCTTTGCTCACAGTGGATTACCAAATAAAGAGGTCTGAGATATATTGACACTTTGCACTGGATTAAATGTTGTTACAGGAAATAATAAACTCAGTTTTCTTTCAGTTTGTCATTTGCTCTTTTTTCTTTGTCCTATTTTTTTTCCTACCTCATTCACTTAGCAGTCCTTGTACACTTGTCTCTTTCCGCTGTGAATTACATCAGACACCACATGGGTGCTCACCGAGATGCTGGGCAGAGATCTCTGATGGAATGGTGCTCCCGCCTCCAACTGAGAAGAGCAAAAGAAGCTCTGCATCACATCACTGCCGTACCCCAAGACAGAGACAAAACAACATGCATTTTCTCACAACCATAAACAGATCATATGAATGATTTTGTGGGCCTCTCTTCTATCAGCCTGTGGGTCAAATGTGAAGCTGTTTTTCTTTATTTTATTCTGCACACAACATAGTGGCTCTGTACACAGCAAGCATTTTTTTTTGCAAGATTTTAAGCAGTGCAGCCAGAAGCTATCTTTAATACTACAAGGATATGACATTAATCAATTTCCAGTAAAACTCTGTTTCATGTCTGAGCATGCAGGTTTTACTCTTCCTGGTAGTTGTTCTAATTGCCCTGCTAAATGCAGTAAATTTGTACCTCTGGGAGCAGTAACACTTCAATACTCTTTCAACAGCTCTGCAATCAATCAGTGGTTGGACATACTAAATTCAGATGGCCAGATACTCATTTTCTCAGTGTCTTTAACCTGCCTTCTAAAGGAAATCAGGTATATGTGAAAACATTGTTTCACTGGCATTCAGCCCCCCTCTTTCCCTAGTAACTTTTAAATACATATTTGGGCATTTTCAGCTATACTTGACAATGCCTAGATAAAGCTATTCAATTCCTTTGACTTTTGTGAAAGTAATTGGCTGTAACTCCATTTTATCCCTTCTGTCTGACTTCCTAGCTGCAGAGAAAGAGAGGCCCTAAAGCCAGACACTAACTCATACAAGACAACCAGTCAACCCCCACCACAGCAAGCTTTGCTGATGCCCTTCTGGCAGATCACCTACGGACAGAAAATTCAGGAGGTTGCGGGTTGTTTGAGAGAGCCGTGGCTAGATGGGGAAAAGTTTCAGAGAAGGCTGCAGCTGAAAAATGTTAGGACACAGAGAAAATTGAATGTGCTTGGGAAAAAACAAGGCTAGAGCTTGAGCAGGTAGAGAAATTCCAAGAACACTGTGGAGAAAACAAGGCTAACACACTTACTCCAGTGGAAGACATGGAACACATTAGTATATTAGAGGAAGAAAACATGGACCAGGGGAGGCACCTACACCCCTAGGTTAATTGTTTTATTGGTCCTGCAGCTTACAAAAATATGAATTCCTGCTTTTGTTTACTGCAGTGTAAAAGATTTGAAACAAACCCAAGAAGCTGCTTTGCAAAATCCAGTACAAGTGATTTTTATCTTCAGCTATGGAAATTTGTGTCACTTTTTACAGATCAGAATGTTTCCTGAGATGAAAAATCAAATGCATTTTCTTTTGCTCTTATATCATCCTGGAAGTGAAGATTGGATTGTTTCCTGTGTTCTGTCAGAAAAAATAACAACTTTAGCTCCTACAGCTATCTGAGCATATCACTCCTAAATTAATCTGCACTCGTGTTGCTTTCCTTCTCTTCTGTTGGCATATTTACCTTTCAGACTGAAAATATAACACTCATTGCATTCTGACCAGTGAAATGATCATTCCAATACACCAATTAAAAAAATTCTCTGGTCATTTGGAAACACAAGTGACATAATAAATCAAAACTCCAAGCTATTCTTCTCCTCTTACTCCTTGTTATGTTCCTTTTAATTTCTCTAGTTTCTGCAGTTTTATTTATGACATAGAGGGGTTTTCTTAATTTTGCATTACTGTCATAAACTTGATTGAGGACTCTGGAGAGTTAATCAAACACTCAAAAGGGTACCTTAAGAGCCTTTACACATGGCTGTATTTAGTCACCGAAACTCCTCTTCTGAACTGCATAAACAGTTATGAAATTTTGCTTTTGATTTACAATTGAAACAAAGAAATCAATATCCATTAGTTTGGGGTTTTCTTCAGTAACCCCTTCCCCAAACAGCACACAGTACAGACCTGAATCCAGCAGTAGAGAGTACAAGAGTGGGAAATCCAAAATCTACCCTGCTCCTCTATCAGGGCTGTGCAAAGAGACAGTGTATCATTGAGGAGCCATCATTTTTGGAGTCCAAAAAAAAAAGGGATAAAAACCCCTATTTAATTTATTCTTTAGGCTTAGTCTTAAGGAAGGTGGGTCTTTGTGTAAGTTGTTGCTAACTTCCTGAATTTGCTTTCTAGTGGTTCCCTTTGCCCATGACAGTGTTCGAGGCCTAGCTGCTCTCTGTGGGCAGGTGAGCCAGAAGCTGGGCAAGCAGGCACCTCACCTTTGGGCACTATCCTGAAGACTCCAAACACAAGGAGAAAAGTAGCGAAAAGTGGTCCTTTGACAGCCCCAAGGAGTCGACAAGCAAGGAGGTGAAACAGAGTCTGTGCCAGCCAGGGTCTCCAGCCCCAGGAATGGTGCCAGAGAAAGGGCAGGAGACAAGTGCAGATCGCAACACTTGTCGGAGAGGTTTCTCCATGAGACCCCTTACCGGGGGTGTGAGGCCAAGGCCCATCCAGGAGGCACGGCCAGAGGCAGGGTTGGAGACCTGACAGCTTTCAGCTGGGCTGAAATCTTGAAATTTGCTGATGAGTTTGTCTCATCAGCAAGGCCATTAATTAAAAACATTGGTGGGTGTTTGCTCCTGGAGGGATACTCTCAGTAACCAGCCATCATCTGGTTTTGTGCTGCTGATCACCACCTTGGAGACCAGCTAAATTTCCACCCACTTTGTAGCCCATGTCTTCAGCCCATATCTCACCAGTCTGGATACAGGAACACAATGGGGACAAGGCCTGGATAAAGCCACAGTGAACAGCTTTCCATGCTGCCTCCACTGATGCAGCCCTGTCAGTACGGAGGGCAACCTCTTTATGACAGAAGCTGCCACAAGACTGCAAAACAGCTTAATTATTTATTTGGTCTGACCCGCATTTCACTGGGAGTTGGATTAAGGCTTTGGCTAAGCAAAAACTTGTCTTTTGTTACCTCTACTGTAAACTTCTTTTTCTTGTTACATAGTGGTGCTTTTTCTTCACACCATTCACCTTTCTTACAGAAAACGGTTGTATTATACACTTAATATGCTGCATAAACAATATCAAGGTTGCCTTCTCCAGGTTTTTCAGGTCATCAGCTTTCAGTTATTGTCAGTAATTTGCTGAGGTTATTGTCTTGAAAATTCTCTGACGAACCAGTTATGACATTCACTGACTTCTCTTTGTTGTCTAAAATGCAGAAAAACAATGTTATGACTGTATTTTCATACATAGTTCACTATCTTTACAAATATTCATTTTCTTTTATTTATAGTTTCTCCTTCCCTGGTTGATTAACCTCAGGATACGATTTCTACTTCCTCTTTTCATGACTGAAAATAATATCAAAGAAAAAAAAAACGAAGAAGGAGTACTTTACTTGCATGTGTTCTCCCAAAAAAATGTCAGAGCTCAGTTTTGTGTAGGAAACCTTCTGTCTGAGCTTCTGCAAATCAAGTGATAACACTGATATTCATACAACGGTCATGATACAAATGATGTACTCATGACAGAGTTCTGGGTTTGCACATTACTAATTCAAATAACCACATTATAACACTGCAAGCTTATTAAGTGGCTTAAATAGGTTAACATACTACCCGTATTCTGCAACCATTTAAAAATTTTTATTCTTGTGTCTCAAATGAACAAGTTTCAGTTGATTTGCTTTGCCTTCCCTTCCCTTCCCATCCCTTAACCTCTCCAGATGGTTGATTTTGTCTACTAGTAGATCCTTGTGATGTGTGCATAGCACGCAGTTTCATGACATGTTCTAATGAAGTCTAAAGGGTGGAACAGCCATGAGACCTGCCTACTGGGATCACCCAAAGAACTAACATGAAGTTTTGAACTAGAAAAGACCTCTTTTGTCAACTATATTTTGATGTCCCTGCAGTCATACAAAACACAGGGAATCTCAAAAGACTCAAAACTGCAGAAATGGAGTGAAGAAAGCAATTTTGAGAACTTAATTGCATAGATGATGACAGAAGAGTTTGCATTTTGAAAGAAAGAAATGCTTTAAATATTTTCATTATGTTACTTTTTTCCCTGTTTCTTCTCAAGTGGGTAAAGGTTAACTTTTTGTTTCAAATAAATAGGTAAATTAAAGGCAAACATTTTGACCTGAGGTCACAGAGGCCATCTAGTCAGATGTCTTTTCAGCTTACCTTCAGTTTCAAGTATTTTGGCCTGGAGGCCAAAATATGAGTCTAATTAAGAAATTCCGTTTGGCAATTCTTTCTTTCATAGGTAGATTGGAAAATAAATTAAATTTATTACCTTTTCTATTTTCTCATTTACTTCAGAAGTGCCTCAATCACTATTCTAAGCTTATCTCCAATCACATTTCAAGCACTAGCTGCACAATTAATATTGATCTTTTTTGGTGATTGTTTAGCTATTCTACTGACTACTAAAATCCAAATCTGATTTTAACAGTACTTCCTTGAAGCTAACAAATAGTTAACATTAAATAAGATTAAATTAGTGTTATTTGCTCTTTAATAGTCAGTAAAATGTGAATCTGAATCTAAGATTGTTCCAGCTTTCTTTCTATAATATGTATTTGTATTCATATAATAAACCTTGTTTAAATATCAGGTTCTAGCCACAATTTTAAAGACTACTGAGCTAAAAACTTACAAGAAAGTAAATTATAAGCTTAGGGAGCTGGGGATTTTGGTGCCATTTTATCAGTCCCAGAGACTGAGAGTAGGTGGGTTGAGTATGATTTCAACTTTCTCTGATTATGCAGGAGTAATTTGCTGGTACTGCAGATACTTTTTCTTTCTCTTTGGTAACCGTATGTTCTTCAAGGAGTTTCAAAATTCACCTTCAGCTAATGAAAATACATTCATTGTGTTACATCCTATTAAAACTTACACTGGACTCCCTGCTGCATCTAGTTCTCTGAGTTATTCAAAAAATAAGGGAAAATGGTAATATTTTTAGGTTAATTTTTAGATGAAAAAAAAAAAAAACCCAAACAACAAAACAACAGAAAGATACTTTAAAATACCCAAAATGTCCAAAATAAGCCATTTTTATTTAAAAAGTTTTTGCACAAAGTGACCTCTTACATCCAGAAGGAAATTTGCCAACTTAATTGCTCCAAATCAGGATTCAACAAGTAGATTGCATTTACTGTTAACAGCCTGAGCCAATTTTTTTAAATCAGCTTATGCTATTTGATTGTATAAGGTAGCACATTTGCATTAAAGTGGTATTTGCATGCTTATGCTATTTTCATGAATGTATTTTATCATGTTTTTATTGTTTTTGTATAAAATCATGTAGTTTACTAATCAGTAATCCTTGCCAGTGTTATTGTGACTCATAACAACAATGTGAATCAGCAGCTCTGACTATTTCTCTAAAGGGCATCCACCCGGTCCTAAGACCCACACCCTGGTTGTACAAATACGCAAAACTGGAGTTGGATTTACCTTGGACTATTTCCCAGATTGTTATTTTTGCCTCATCTTTCCTTTCTTTGCAGCTAGGAAAATCTGTATCAAAATGTCACCTGTGGAAAACTGTCACTATGAAACCATGAGCTGGTTTTCCAAATAGTTCCTATGTTTGGTTATTTGACAAGTGTCATTCTAAGTAAAACTTATAGCCCTTTTAATCAACATTTTTTAACAGAGGGATATTCTAGATATTTCAGAAGAATAATCAGCCCCCATATATTAAGTTTCATTATGTTATTTATTATTAGTGAGATATTGGATTGAGCCCCAAAGCATGTTTTAATATTTCTTCCAGAATATATTTTTAGCAATAACATTTATAACTCTGGAATTTTTGCTCTCTGTGTAAATGTGCAATTTCTTTTTACCTCTTACTATTATTATTTTTTCCTTCAGTGCTTCCTTGGGCAATAAGTCATGCAGACCAATTACTGGCATCTTGAGAAAGTATTCACTTTTATTGGTTTTGAATATGCTACCTGTTAATTTCCTGGTGTAATTCTCTGGGGGTGTTTTTTGTTATGGTTCAGGATGAACAGTAATTCCCAAGAGAAACTCTTTATAGCATGCTGTATCTTATGCTTTTACACAAATATTTTAAGCTAATTAATATAGTCCTCAAGTACTACTTAAATTAGATTTGTTTGAACCTTTCTCTCTCCTTTTCAGTTTACTGAACTGACTTGGAGACAAAAGTTACAAAACAACTGGTAGGTTATTTTTTACAGACACGTCGCTGTAGGATTTTCAAGTGCTGGAGAGCCAGATAAAAATCAGAGACTCTTCTAACAAAAAATCCCAAATCAATGGATCTCTGGTTAAACACTAGGCTTGATCCAGACCATTATAAGAGTAAACAAAGTATTTTTATTTCACTAAGTTTCACAGAAACCAGAACGGGCCCCTTGTCAAAGTTGCCCATTAAAAATTTGCAGCAGCATGGTCATAGGCAACTCCTGTTCCTACTCACTTTTTCTTGACTTTGTAAAGGACTCACATGCTTTCACAACCGAAGATAGAGTCCTACATGCCCTTGACAAACGGAGCACTTAGAGATTAGATCATTTTATGAACTAAAGACCCTTTTGTTCACTGTTCTGGCTGACTGATTAGTTGTTTATCCTATTTTTTTATGACGACATTTAAAAATACACCTGTAGTACAATCTATGTCCCTAAGGAACATTTTAAGATATTTGTGGGTAGAAAGTACCATATGTGCAAACCACTGCAGTGAGTTAAGAAGATTCTTATTGAAGATCCAGTTGGGTCTTTTGAACTGAAAAAATATTTGTGGGGTTTGTTCTGAAACTTACTAAATTGCTTTCATTATATTTCTGCAGCTAAAACAGATGTCTTTTGATACTGTGCTATTCATCTTTTATTAATTATCTACTTAGACATATGAACAGACCATTTGAAAACTATAAGCATTAGCAAGCTGAACTCTTCTGTATTGGATATACTCAAAATTTTCCTCTTAACTAAAATGTCCCTCATTAAAGGAAAATATTTAGGTATTGAGACAATATCCGCTGTATTCATAAGCCTGTAGTTGAAATTAGTAACTAACTTATCTATCTAATGGAAATCTATGCGTGTTTTGCTTGCATATATTGATGTTGCAAACTTGTCTTTCATGGAGAAATTAACTGACTGCTCTAACTAGCAGCAAAATTTCTATCATATATATAACATTTTATATATATGGCAAAATAGATCTCAACCTGGGGTTTTTTCACCTTAGGTGGGTTCTTAGACATTGGATTAGATGTGCTACATCAAGAAATCATCTCTACAACACGCAGAGTTCGTAAAATATTTTGGGGGCCTTGCAGTGCAATTTAACAGGCCCAGTAAGCACTTGACTTCATGGTGCTTTTACTTCACTGAAACTGCTGAAGATCATCAATAAAACTTCTGGAATGCCCGTATACTTACTGGGGGGAAAGAAGGGATGGAAAGAGAGGAAACAATCTCTGCTATGGCTCCAGCCCAGGAAAAGAAAATTATGCTGCTGAAAATTGTCTTCATGGAACAAAAATGAGAAAAAAACCCACCGCTATTCAGAATATGAGTATTGTCCCTCCGTACTGGGTTTGGCTGTTAAATTGGGGTTAAATTTGTTCATGGTAGCTCATGAGGTGCTGTGTTTTGGATTTGTGACCAAACCAGTGTTGATAACACAGCACTGTTTTAGCTGTTGCTGAGCAGTGTTTGCACAGTGCCAAGTGTTTCTCTGTTCCATCAGTGAGCAGGCTGTGGTGCACAAGATTTGGAAGGGAACACAGCTGGGACAGCTGACCACAGCTTACCCAAGGAATATCCCATATTACATGACACTGTGTGTGCTCAGGAATAGAAGGTGGGGTAAGAAGGTGGAAGGGAAGGTGGAATTTCGAAGTTACGCCGCCTGTCTTCCCAAACCACCATTACTCATGGGGCCCTGCTTTCCTGGATGTGTCTGAGCACCTGCCTGCCAATGGGAAACAGGGAATAAACTCTTTGTTTTGCTCTGCTTCTGCATGGGGCTTTTTCTTTACCTACTTAACTGCTTTTATGTCAACCCAAAGGGTTTCCTCACTTTCACCCTTCCAGTTCTCTCCCAGGTCCCACTGTGAAGCTGGGTGGGACTGAACTGGCTCAACACACAGCACTCTTGGGAACAGCACCTTAGGAAATGCTGTAATATACATTCAGTACAGAAAGTGATCTGCCAACAATTGCTTTTTAGATTGTCATATCTGATTCTTTAACCACAGGTCCCTGCTCCCTAAACACAAATTACTTTCTTTGTCTGAAATCCCTTCTTCAGAGATAATCCTTAAAATATATTTTGATATGGAAGAAGACGTGCAAAGCTGGTGAAACAGGTGATGCCTTTAAATCATGTGGGCCTGCACAAGCAAGCAATATGTGTATGAGAGAAAATTGGGGGTGTATAGTATTTTTGCAAATAAGAGGGATTTAGGTTGGTGCATTGATTCACATGTTTTTAAACCTTGAAAATTATTTTTAGTTAAATAGAACCCTTTAAATTCTTTCTTCCTGCTTGCTCCCCTAAGCCATTGTCCAACACCACTGATTATCATTACAGAACATCAGTGTCAATTATGAGCCTTAACAAAAAACTGGGAGACAAAATGCACTAAATTCACATTTTTTGTGAACTCTAGGTCTCAGAGTACTTTTATAGAGGGTTTTTTTTTTTCAATTGCCACAACTTGCACTAAAGAAAACCCCAACCAAACAAACACAGAACTTTCAAAAGTTGGGTTTCCAAAGAAGAAAAAACCAAATATTTCATACGAATGTAAGAAAATAAAAAAGTATGCCCATACAGCATTAGATCAAAGGTCCACTTTTCTCTGACACCAGCTATTAAGAACTTTGTAAATTTTAAGACCAGGGTGACCTGCAGTGATCATTCTCCAGACTGTCTCCTTTTCTCCAGAGGCTTGCATTTCAGGTGATGCTTTTGCATTTCATAGTCTTGATAGATTTATTCCACTGCTTGCACAGTGTGTAAAAAATTCTCTTTCTGACTGTTTGGAATTGTCTTTCCCAAGGTTGTCTGGCAAATTCATGATAATTGGCAATGTAACACTTATGCAGAACCTGAGGCAACTGCAAACAAGACTGGTGAATAACTTGAAGTGGTGCTGTGATTTCCAGAGGCAGGTGATACCAGATAAGATTATTAAATAGGGGATTTGCTCAGATCTTGGCAATATGAAGAGACAGAAAAAGACAGCCCCAGTGACGTTTTGTGTGGAAGCCTCCTCCAGTGGCTGAAGTTACTGGGAAAAAGCTTCTGGCTCACCACAAAGATCAGAAAAGTTTGTGGTGAGGGGGGTGCAGAGGGCACGGGGTGAGAAAACTGACAAGGAGACACAGCAAAAGTACTTCAGATACGTCACATGTCATTGAACCAGCATAGTCCAGCAGTTTGGTAATGCACAAAGGTCTGTTGATAAACTGATACTTCTTGTTATGAGGATAAAATATAGGAATGAGGCAATTGACGTTCCTTGTCACCTAGGAGGATAGGCCTGCAGAAGTGAAAGACTGAAGCAATTAAACATATTGACTAAGGGTCCAGAGAAAACAAGATAGTAGGACCTAGACATGGAATAAAGTTAAGGCATAAAGAGACCATAAGCTGAACATAGAAAGAAAAAAAGAAGAAAAAGAAGAGATATAAGAATAATGATAGAATAAGGTGTATCCATTTATGATAGCATTTCAAATATTTCCTCCCACACGTCCATGCAGAAGAGACCAGAAATCTAAGGGTCTTTTCTGTCCCTTAATTAATAAATCCATCTTTTTCAGTGTCGGTTTTAAGCAGTCTGTGTATGCACTGGTAACCCATGTAACCCTAGTTATGCAAAAGCATATAATGTGAATTTGTTGTTTGATGTACCAGAAGTGGTTTGGGAACATTGAGGTGAAGCTCTTGATGCCTTTTACAAATGGACAACACAACATTTCACAACATTTGGTTAATTAGAGTACTCCTTTACAATCAGATGTATACCAAGGTTTTCAGGAGATGCTACTTCTTGCTTGCAAACACTCCAGTTTTCGTATCTATTGGTCCTTGATGAACTACAATTGCATCCTTGGTGTACTTCTACATCAAACAATGTAGTTTCTTAACTTCATGGCTGCAGCTTTCCTCTTGGTACAACTGCTTCAAACTAGGCAACCAAAGAACACTCCTTATGAACCAGTTGAAGGTAACACCCTGCCTTTCCCTCAAATTCTCTTATTTGGTCATGAAGAGGGGTACCAGTCTCTTCCTTTTGTTGTGTATTCTGCTGCCATCCTGTGGCTATTTCTTTTCATTTACATCAAGATTTAACATAAAATACCTGGGTTTGCACCTCATGCAAATTGTAGTTTCCACACTGTTCTCAAATATCTGTAAAACCTGTCTCTAAGAAATATACTCCTTAATTTCATATTTGTTGATACAGAAGGCATCTGGCCGACACTTGCAGAATAAGCATTTCAGAGGTTTTCAGCTGGATTGCAAAAGTTATTATGCGAAAATACACAGAATTTTCCACAATGAAGAGTAACAGTGAGTGCACATATCATTTTACAGTTCAGCAAAAAAAAAACTTTGCTCACATGATACTTTCCAGTGAGATGATGTAAAGGTAATTGCTCCTAATAGCACCTTGAGTTGTCTCAGACAAATTCTACTTTTTTTCCGTATACTGAGTTTGACTTTGCACTTTTGCACTTTGACGTGCAATCATCGAAGAAGCCCTCTGATTTTTAAATTTTTTTTTGTCTTGAATTACGCAATTGGAGACAAGAAAGAAACTTTTTTCTCTGAGATTTTTTCCTCAGGTTTTAGTCTTGAAGGTCTTGTATGAAAGTGAAGACGGTTTGATGGTGAACATGGTGGTGGCGCTAGGTTGACAATTGGACTTGATGATTTAAAGGTATTTTCCGAACTTAATGATTCTAAGATTCTAAGATGTAATCAAGGTAGAAAACTCTTTAGATCATGTAGCTTGTAATATTATCAGTCTTCCTGCATTTCTCAAAATTACTTTAGTAGCCTAATGGGTTTTGGTTTTATTTGGAATACCCTTTCTGGGGAGAGAACAGGCTTCTAATCTGACCAGTCTAAACTGAAAATAAAAGAACTTCATCAATTGCTGTGGACAAGTTCCTCTGCTTTTGGCAAAGTCGGCCTAATAATGCCTCTCAACATGTACATATGAATGTGAAGCACAGGTAGCCTTGTATTATTTAGAATGTGCAGACACCGTCCCACTGAGTCCACTTTGCCTATAATGCCTTTAACACACACTCCTTTGCGTCTCTTTGCTGCTCTCTGACCACTGCCCCCTCATCAGGTCAGACACGTACTCTGAAAAGCTGTATGGAGGATCGGTATGTGGCTTCTTTGTGGATAATGGACTTCAATATATTACTTCTATTTAAAGGCGTGGAGGGTACAGGGGGAATTTTCTGCCCTTCTGTAGTTGTCAGATTTTTGCCTTAAGCACCAAATGTAATTTTGCGTTACCAAACTCTTCCTGAAACATGAACATATTACCTAACATGTCAGTTTTAAAGAGATAAATGATAGTGGTTTAAGCAAATATTAAGATACATAGGGCTGTTAAGAACAATAGTCCATGCTAACAGAATTAATAGAAATTCAAGCTTCTGCTTAACACACTTGGGTATGCTGTAGTGCCTAAGTTTTAATTTATCAATATGCGTAAATGCTGAAAATTCTGCTGCTCTTTCTGCCTAGAAGCGTTGCCATCTTGCTGAAGTTGAGCACTGCAGCACCTACTTCATGCTTAACACATTTGGGAATTACAAATTGCCTGGCACTCCCCAAGAGCACTGAATGCAGTACAGCTCCAGAGGGGAAAGGATGCTTTTCATAAAATGGTATAAAGAACTTAATAATCTTTACACGTTTACAATTCCTAAATTTAGATATAATTGCCTGTTGCTTTACTCCATCTGAAATCTCTGAAGTGACAAGCAAAGGAGTGTTTCAGGTTAAAGTTGAGATGCCTATTTCTGCTGTTGCAATGCAACTCTTTTCGTCCCATTTGCTTATAACTGTGCCACATTCCTTGGGGGCAGAAATTTTCCACATTTTATGTTAGTTTAGGTGTGAAAAGGTTTTAAAAGTTTAATCTCACGTACTTGTCTGTCTGTGTTTATGTGCATGAGCCACGTGAAGGAAGAGGATTTGTCCATTTATGATCAGTCAGAAACTGTAATGCAACATCTGAACTAAATTTTGATAAACTGATATCTTCGTAGTATTGGCTTGGAATCTAAAGTTGAGAATGAGGGATAAAAGTTAAGCTGATGGAATATTAAAAGTATATGCACATAGAGCAGTATTTTTCTCGTCGCACTTGGGAATGAGAATACAGCTCTCACTGACACAGGAGAAGTTTAGGGGTTTTTCTGCTCCTTTTAAAGTGACTGCAAGTACTGGCTGCTCTGAGAAACATTTTAACTTTTAAAATCTTAGCTTAGGACCAGAGAATAAACAGAAGCAAGAAAGGGGAAAAAAACATGCTCCCAAAATTTGAATTGCAGCCTTCCAACAACATTTAGACCCACTTAGCAATACTTGTAAAATGTAGAGATTATCCCATCATTTTAACACCATGATGTTGAACTCTGTCTGACACAACATCCTTTTTTCAGGTCAAGACAGATTTGTGTGAACAGCAAAAGTTTTTAGAGTCTGCTGAAGCATTTTGTTTGGTCACCTGTTCATTTTGTCCCAGCAGAGCCAAACTCTCGTGCTTTGTCCAGAACAAGTATATGCCAGACAAGCATATTACAGGAAGCTAACATGTCAGACACTGACTATAAAAGCTGTGGACAGCATTACAAGGGGAAGGGAATGAAGCTGATGGTTTTTCAAACATCTGTTTGAGAACAGATATCTTCAATCACTTGTTTCCATCCCGTTTCCATCCAAACAATAGTTTCCATCCAGTTTTGTTTTGCTTGCATGTGCATAGTTTGCAGTGATGAATCTCTTGATAGTTGGAATCCACCAGTCAAAGAAAATGAAATCTTAGCATCCTGAAGATCCTGAAATTTGATTAATATGGAAGGATGAGTAGCAATCATCTTGCTTGACACAGTACTTATTGAAAAGAAAGCTAAAAAACCCTGTAATTTTGAGTTGTGTAAATTATTTAACTTTCTACTAGGAATCAAATTGAAGGAGCAATAAGAAGATGGGAATTTTCCAGTCAGCAGCTCTTTATAATCACTGTGTCTCGATAGGTCACACGCAGATTCTGTAATTACTTCAACTGTGGTATATTAATTTCTAGCAAGATACGGACACTGGCAACATAGCATTGTGATGTTTTTCTGTCTTGATCATAACTCCTTGGTCATATTTCTTTCCAGGATATTGCATATAACCATAAAACTTTTCTTTCTACTGATAAGTAATAACAGAAGGCTAATGTGAAGATGAAAATGTTCTCATTATTATAGCTGCAGTTTAACAGGAAAGAATCCAAAAGCATTTTCAAACAAAAGTAAGAACGGAAGTTGAAGTGGGAAGTATTACTGTATTTCGTCACAGAAACAATAATTCTTATTACAGTATTAAAGCTACTCAAAAGCTGGATAGAAAAAATATTTGGCTATATTTAAAATCTATATGTAAAGAGCTGTGTACAGCATGGGGAAGGCAGTATACTTAATCCTCAGAAACTCTTTTCCTCATCAACTGAGACATTAAATTACAGGGTAGGAGACTGAGGAAATTTCTCCAACGAAGAATAGTTTTCCGGAGGAGAACATGAGTTTTACACAAATTATTTACTGTGTTTACCTGGAGAAAAATTCAAATATTAATTGAGCTAGACAACACTGCTTTACCATAGCTCTTGTTGTCTTCATTCATTCATAGATAAGGAAATTGAAGCAGGAGGAGTCAAGCTATCTCACTTTAGCACATCAAAAAGACCTGTAAAATCTCAGAATCATGTCACATCAGTCCAAGTTTCTAAAAGAAGATACATATGTGCACCCAAGGTCCCTCCACAGTCAGTGCATAACCAGTCTACGACTGGTGGAGTGTGGAAAGCCATCCAACTGACCCCCAGGTGTACAGCTTAGTGCAGGGTGCATTGCTCCATATGTTCCTTTCAGTTGCATGGCCAGGGGCAGAATGCATTTGCCTAAATGCTGTTTGCCGTTTTATACTCTCTTGCAATGACACCTCTGCACTTTTAACAAATTACGAGTTGTGGCATCAGGCTACTCAGTAATTCTGTAGCCTGCTTAGTACTGAGCTTAAATTGCTGAGTCCTCAACACAAAACTGTCCTTACCTGCTGTATTCAGTTTGAGTTTAAAGTATTCTTCTTCCTCAAAAAAAGGAAAATTTGTTTTTTCTTCTCCACATGTACCAGAAAAAGAGGTATTATGAAAACTTCATGACCAAATATCCGTATGTCTTGGAACTATAAATGTGAACTTAAAAAAGAGTGCCATAAGATTATTAGACCTATTCCAGTCTGCACAGGCAAAAAAGCCAGCCCTGTGTGTCTGAGGCAGCACATTGTCTCTGCAAACGCTTGTGGAACCCTCTTCTTTGTGGAGTGGGCTGGGAACCCACGAGAAAAACCTGTCCTCGTTGCACTCTTTGCAGAGTTCTCAAAGTTCACATTGCGGATGATGAGCCACCACTTATGAATTAGCATATTATATAAATCATGCTTGATTATAAGGGTATATTCCCACTCCTTCACCGGCACAATGAAAATAGAACAGGAAAAAAGAACTGTATGACTGTTTTATTTACGTAAGGACATGTCATTAAAATTCTTTTGATTTTCCTGAAGGCAATTTTTTTACATTAGTAGGAATACAGATCTGGCCTAATTTCCTATCTGCAAATTAATGAGGATTGGAGATATTTAAATTACAGTCAGTGAACTCAGATATTTAGAAAAGGGAATATCTCTGCTGAAAGAGATGTGTGAGGAAAAATACTGAAATTAAGTTGGAAAAGAGAACTTTTTGTGGATCAGGTGTATGAAAATTTTCAATATCTAGTGTTTTTTATTTGGAGCAGCAAGTTAAAATAGGTATTGCAACAGGAAGATAAATGGATGCTTGTCAAAGCTGGGCAGAGTTGGATTTTTCTTGAAAGTAAGAAGCTATTTTGCTTTTTCTCTTCTTTTGCCTTCATTGCTGTATGTGGTTTTCAGTCAGGGTTGCATATCCACCCTAATCTGAACTGTCACAGACATCAAATTGTATACTTTAATTCTCCAGTAGGGTACTGGACCTGATATGGCAGATCTGCACAGAGGAAAGCGAGCTGGTTCCTGGAGGCAGCGTGCAGGTCATGGCAGGAAGCGGTGGGCGGTTGCAGAACTTGTATAACAGCTGGATCAAGCGCAACCTCGTGTAAATACAGGCCCCCTCCCTAATAACATCAATGTCTATAAATTCTCTGTGCTCCATGAGGAGTCATGGAGGACACATGCACAAGCACACTTGCATATTTTGCTGGCTGTATCCTCTTTCCTTACAACACGTTCTTGAACCTACTGGAATCACAGGCTTTTTTCTTGACTTTTAAATATTAAAATTATTTCATTTTTTCCCTCTTCTTCTTTACTGTTGTTTTCTGAAATATATGGGGAGGCATGACTGCTGAAACACTGCTAACTTAAAGCCTGCAAATATTTAAAGTTAGAAATCTGTGACTTTTTTATGTTACAAGTTTTCAATTTGATAAGAAAAGCTTAAAACTTTGAGCAAGAGAAATTAAATTGGCTGTAATATTGATTTTAACTATTACTCTCAGTTGGTAATTGTGTTAATTTAATTTCTAAATATACCTACCGAATATGTAAATTTCTTGACATTTTTGTCTCTAGTGTTTCAGAGCAGTACCTAACTGACAGCCCACTTCACTGTGCCGGTTTGGCCAAAATCTAGTAATATAGCCCCTGAGATAAAACTAGGTTGCAACCACCCTTCCCCCCACAGGGTTTGGGAAAAAAGGAAATTTTTCCTTGAAGGAAAGTGAAAGAGATAAAAACTATTTATTTTAACAAACACACAGGAAAAGGATAATGATGCTAAATAATGAATTAAAACCCTCGCTATGGAGAGAAACCTGGGAAGATTTCAGAGTCCTTCTGTAGGTGTGGTCTCTCTCCTCCTCGGAGCTGGTCGGTGAGGGCGTGGGCCCACCCCCGGGCCTCGGGGAGAAAATTCTCCTGATGTGTTCTGATGTTGTTG
>VZTD01002352.1:911168-1035112 GCA_013397725.1 Rhagologus leucostigma
TCAAGCTCAGTTTAAAGGCACAGAAAAGGCACAATATTACTTTTTGGGCATAGAGCATGATAGGGGATACACATGATAGAGTCACCCCAAGACATTCACACAGTTCAATGTTCTACCATTACATCCACCGTGCAAAATAATTACTGCATTCTTGGAAACTGGCTGCAAAGAAATGATCGATCAAGAGAAACTTGAGGACTGAGTTGGAAAGCAGAGGGATGATGACAGAAGAAAAAAGTGGATAAAATAATTTTTTATTGCACATGCAAAAAATAAACTTATTTGAAATTTTTCTGACTCTGAGATTCTCCCCAAGGGCCCTGCTGATGGCTGACCCCATTTCCTGAAGTACTCTGTGCTGCCAGGCAGTTCCTCAAACAGCCACTTACTGCATGGTGGCAAAGCTGAATTAATTTAACTGGAAACCTAAAATTTCTGTGGGCTAAACGAGGCAAGTCTCTGGCAAGACACAAAAGGTCCTTCCAGCTCATGTCATCTAAAGATTTAACAGAAGTCCTGCTGTGGACAGCAAGGCACATGTGGACACTTACTGGCCACATGGACTGAATTAGTGACTTCTGCCAAAGTTCCCCCAAAGCAGTGACAGTCACAATCTCTGTGGAGATATGATGCGGTTTCAGGGCACAGGTCTGGAGTAGACGTTCTCCTGAGGTCTAAATTTCTCTTATCAAATATACTGTTTGTGTCTGTGAAGATTTTGTTCACCTGACCCCTAAAAAGTTGTAATACAGAATCTCCATATTGGCAGGTGAGAAGAGGTTTTTATCGAATCATGAAAGAAAGATGACAGCATTCTTCAGTCTTTAGGAGTGTAGTCTCACTAATTAACTGTGGCTTTTACTGCTGCTGACACATGGCAGAAAGGTTATGTGTACATTTTAAGATCAGCAGAAAGACTGGTTAGCAAAGATTTTTTGACCAATATGTGCTCAGCTTGCCAATTTCAACCTACCAGAATCAAAAGAAAATGAAAATAAACTCTTGAAAAGATCATCCCTTTCCGAACTTGGTCTTTAATCCAAATGGTTCTTATAATCCTCTCCATGTGTCAAACTGGTGTTACACTCTTACCTGGCATCCTCTATTAGAGAATGAATTTGAAAACTACTGCAGTAATAATACTGTATATTTACTCCATGCAACAAATGTTAATGTAAGGTAAAAAAATAATTTAATAAATTAAATTTGTATGACTGAGCTTGATATCTTTATCACTTTTAGCTTAGGAAACTTAAACTAAATTTTTTATTAAGACTTGATAGTGTTAAGCCAGTAAGAGAGCAGGAAGAACGGGTAAGGGGAAATTAATGCAAAAATGCTATGTTGTATTCATGAAGAATTCACCATGAAGATCTTAAATTTTCTCTAGAGATAAGTTGAACTGGCAACCATGCTTTTACAGCTGAAATATATTTTTATATCTCTCAGGAAAAGGCTTCCTCAAATCCATATATATTTAAGAAATGAAAACCGAATGCTGAGAAGTTCACCAAGATTTGGGTGACAATCTTTTAATTGTCTATTTAGATGACCTCTGGCAATAAAATAACCACTGTTGTAGTCGCAGTTCCCAGATATGGAATTATTTATATATGTTTGTTTCATTTTTTCAATAAACATTCATTGGCATGATACCTCTGAGTTCCTAAAGGGTTCGAAGTCATGTTTACATCCATCTTTACCTGGAAATCCAGTTACAGTCACTTATAATGCATCAGTTTATCCTAGTGATAAAGCATCATTAATTGTTTGAAAAAAGCAAATACTGACTTTCAAGTGTCATGGGAAATTAAAATGTATTACACTGGAAACACTGGTTAGTGGAGACAATAACATGTCCAGAGGATTCAAGAGGAATCCTACAGAGCTACTCAAAATAAAGCCTGTGAGGAGAGCAGCCAGGAGCCACATCTCCTCCTGCCCAAGCAGGCAGCCGATCGCAGAGCTCAGAGGGGCTGCTACTGTCCCCATTCTCTCTAGGTCACATGAACAAAGTGTGGTGGGAAGTGTCAATTTACAGCATCATAACAAATTGAATTGCAAGTTCAATGGATCTATGGATCTTGTTAACCTCGGACGTCAGTCTTCCAGCTTTTCTGTCTCATAACAGACCCTTTCCATCTAACTGTAGACAATAGAAAATGGGGACAGTGCCTATTAGTGGCTCTTATCAGCTGGATGGATGTTAACAGAGTTTCAGCACATATATTTGAAGATACTGGTCTTATTTCAAACAACTTCATTCTTTCTGTGTAAAATTGGATGGATAGTAAAACTTTAGAAAAGCTAAGAAACTGATGCTTTATTTTTAGACATAAATCCTACTGCTGTTAAAGGAGTTTACTATATTAGGTCGACTAATACTTAGTATTTGTAGCTGTTGAGTCACTAAGTGAGGTCAATGGTAGCTAGAATTTGGGTGATCATTCTTCGCCAGCAGCTGATCTCCCTTACCAGCTGATATTTCATACTAGATTGTAGTCCCTGTATTTCACTTAAAATCAGTTGCAGTTTATATCCTACATTTACCTCATGTCCTCTAGTCAGCTCGCTGTGAGGCTGCACAAACCGAGAGTGAGGGAAGCAGCTGTTATATCTGTGCTCTTCAATACAGACAATATATCTGCAAAGAACTACTTTTCAGCATCTTTTCTGAGTTTGTGTCCTCTATGCTCATCAGAGATGACAAATTAATTAATATAGTAAGTAAAATAATGTAATAAGAAACCAAGCACCTTCAAAAACTAGGGGTCAGTTTGGGGGATTTTATGTTTTGTTTTCCCAAATAAAAAATAGCAAAGCTTTAAAAGTTACTTCTCTCTCTTTTTCTTTTTCTTTATTTTTTTCTTTAAGAAGGATTTCCTATATAAGCTGCCTGTTGTTTTTGTTTCTAAAGGATGCAAGGCCAAATGTCCACTCTGGAACAGAAGACACCACTCACCTAATCATGAAAGCATCACAAGAGCAAGTGAAAATCTATCTACTCAAAATTTACTACTTCCTTTCAAAACTAGTTCTGAATTTCATAAGATCTTCCTGAAAACTTTTACGGCAGGTTTCGTCTTTTTTGCTACCTTCCCTGTCATCTTACCAGCTGGGCTTTGCCAGTAGAGGATCTGATACGGGAACAGGGGTCTCTGTGGTTTTCCATAGAGAGAAAGTAAGTCAGATATTCATCTGATATAGGGTCACATACCTCCACTGGCTTTGAATCCAAATTTGGTCTCAAAGAAATCAAAAGGAACACCCTAAAATCTCTCAAGCTGCACCAATATATAGTTAAGGGTATCAAGATTGGTCTTTAGCATTTTTTCCAATTCCTGTGGCAACTGACCTCTTTATCCACTAGGAGTTTAGGCATAATACTGTTAACCTAGAAAAAGAACAGACAAACTCCGTCTGCCAAGGCAAAGTTTAAGGTAAAATAACAGGTCTGGGATCAAGACGAGAAATACAAATGTTAAAAAGTCCTGACCATCACTTTCCTGAGTTGGCTGTCCAGTCCATCTTTGGGTGATCAGACCCAGGTGATCAGTAACAAGGTGCCTTGTTACTGCAATTTAGTCAACTTCAAAAATCTTAGTTTGTGGTTGATTTCTTATAATCTTACCACTCTCTGGATCCCTCGTCCAGCTACCTTCTTGATGATTATTTAGTTAGTACAATTTGTTGCATTATTTCTATGTAGTCTAATTACAAACCCTACAACCCAAGAAAACTCATCTTTCAATATCTTATATCGTGTTCTAACAGGCAAAAGTAGCATGTAGATGTTTATGTATACATGTCATTTTTCTACAGACTCTCTCAGCATCCAAGATTTGACAGCTAGAACAGAAAATCATGACAGTATTCTAAGGTTTGGTCTTTGCTCTGAAGTGACTGTCATTTCACCATTGTATTGTGTTAGATCAGTCCTGAAGGTAGTTGCAGATCAAGCCTGTAAGATAGGCACAATAGGAATTTACCAACTTTGGACTTATTTCTGTTACAATTAATGCCAAGGCTCTTTCTGATACGGATGCTCTTTCTCAGCTAAATTTTTAGCCTGTTTTCCTCTGACCTTTTATTGATAATTCTATTGTTTACTTATGCAGAAGAATAGTTAGAGTAATTAGAGCCATGATCCCCTCTTTTCTACTCAGGAGTAACCAGTAAATTATTTTATTTTATTTTATTTTATTTTATTTTATTTTATTTTATTTTATTTTATTTTATTTTATTTTATTTTATTTTATTTTATTTTTCTATTTCCTATTTCCTACTCAGATTCTTTAGTTTCCTCCAGTGGATTGTTGAGAAAATGTGACATTTAATCACTAAAAAGAATACCTACAAAATTTCTAAAAGGAAAACAACATACACAATTCCATTGATGCTGGTGTGGATGGTAATGAAAACCTTCTTTCATTTATGTGTAACATTAATAGCTGAGTACCTAGGTCTTTTCTCAGGGGAAGAATTGAATTACAAAAAACTGAGGAGGTGTGATTTCATTTCCTTCTTGCATCTGCAGAACACTGTGAGGTCAACAATCTTTATTTTATTTGCTTAGTGAATAATATAGAAAATGTGCTTTCTAAAGAACATGAACACACCAGAAAAACAAAGATCTATACAAACTGAATGAACGCTTTTTTCAAAATGAAACTCCACTTAGTTTTCCTCCTATTTGGTTAAAAATCTGAGTAAGCCATGCCAAAGGTTAGAAATACAAGAAGCAATTAGGCATTTATTAGTTTTTTGCTTTGTTGAATACTCTGCAGAATAATGATATCTGGTTTATTTACTACAAGTATGCAGATTTCAGACTGCCTTGCTATTATCCAACCTGAATGCACAGAGCTAAATCAGAGGAAGCTTTTAGTGGAAAACAACAGGAAACAAAACCACTGCAAATATCAGGTCCTTCAAAGAAAAAGGATGAGCTGCTATTTATCCTCAAGTGGCACTGGAGAACAACAGAGGCAGAAGCAGAATAACCTGTGTCCAAACAAGCTAGTGACCTGCAGCCTCATCATCCCTGAATTTAGAATCAAAACAAATTTTAAAATCTTACAGATGCTGAGGCTGGCAGAAGTGAGAGTGAGTGGGTTTCAAACACGCTGACAGACACTAGGAGCAAAGGAAAGGCTGCAGCAGTTTGCAGCCAGACTCACAAAGGCAGGGGACCAAGCAACTGGGTAGACAAAGCCTAGAGATACTGGCCAGGAAATATTGGGGTGCAGGCTGAGTATGAAACCCATTGCTGTTTTAATCATTTTGCTTTTTGCACTGCAGACATAGAGGGACATAAAAAGCAACATTTTTACTTTACAGAAACTGGTTTTGAGACTCTGAAGTCAAATGTTTTTTGGTTTATTGAATGTACTTTTCATTGCCACAAGTTTTTGTTGCATTGCGCAGGAAACAGAACTAGCTGCATGTGATTCCTTTCCTGCTCTCATCAGGCAGCGTTACTTGAATCTGCACCTTTCTGGCTGTGCTCTTGATATAAACAGAAGACATAAACCCCTCAAATAACTGCAACTGTGACACTTCCCCATATAATCCTTCAGAGAAGAAGTGGTAGAATTCCAATCCCAGATTTTCTCAGGTAGCAAAACCATCTCTTGGTCCCAGTTATGGATACTTGGCTCCTCATCCGGCCTTTGATGAAAGAAAATGCTACAATTCAACAAAAACCCATGTGAACCTTGGTTTCTAAAGGATGCTTTTTTAAAATTTGCCGCTGTGTTCGTAGCAATGTATTATTATAGTGAATATGTTCTAGACTTGGTCCTTTCATATCAAAGATGAACTCTTAACGTTAATAGGACTGTTCGAGTTAGTTTTGAACCACTTGAAGGCCTTTAGTTATGCTAATCTTTTACTTGCAAGCCAAAACTTTATTCTAGTCATATCCAAAATCAGAAAAAATGAGCTAGTTCATGAGTTGCACTCACTATTATAGCGTCACAGTAACTATATGCTATGCTACTTTTATCTGGAAAAATATATAGGAGAAAACTGCACATGTTATTCCTTTAACTGTTTATACACAGTGTCCTCTGCAGGAATTTGATATATTTTCTCACTTAGCCCAGTCATGATTCAATTTCTCACGTTCTGAACAGCAGGCACAGATCTATATTTCTTTTCTTTATTTCATTACTAGCTCATAATTTTATTGTATTTCATTTTGAGATTCATCTCATGAACACAGTATGTGTTTTGCATTTAGCTAGATCTTTCTTATTTTTAGATCTTGCCTGATTCACAGTATGCTTAAAAAAATAAAAAAGCTAGCCACCCAGTAGCTTTTGTTCTTGCAACCATTTAAAATCAATTTGTAATCCTTTCCACTCAATCATTTTCTTTCAAACTGATAATACTTTCTGCATGAAGAGTTGCTGAGTTGAGAACAGTAATATATGTTAAAACCATATATGCATTTTTCTTTTTAATTGGTTTTATTATATCAGGACATTTTCTTATCACTTTCGAAAATGGGATTGTATCATGAAAACCTCTGCACAAAAGAGCAAATAAAGGGCCCACTCATTCCCTCTGTGACTGCATATACTGGAAAAGAGATCTCAGCTTGGGCAGTCATATGAAAAGCTTTCCATCTTCCCTGTTTCTGTCTAAGGTAAAAGTCTTGAATTTTGCTCTCTAAGGTTCTGGGAGGAACAGGGGTGAGAAGTCTTTTCTTCTTGTTATCTACAACCTGTCAAGGCAATCACTTAGTCTTCTCAGTCATGAAGACTTCTTGATCTTCTCTACAACAAAGCGCTCTAAAACATGGGTCTGCTGGGTGCCCTTTGGGAATTCCTAAACTGAAGCATTACCACTGAGTACCCATTCTGTAACATGCCAGCAACAGCCTGGGTCCTAGTTTGGGGATATCCCAAGACACACACCTGCAGGAGCCAAAGCAGCCAGATACATGCTCCATAATGAAATTTGCTTCCACAAGGACTACTGCCAGACTGTCTCTGAATTTTGTCTCAGTTTGATGGTCATTCCAATACCCAAAGCTCAAAATATTTACTGTTACAATGGAGGAAAGACAATACACAAGTTTAGAAGTTGAGATATTTTCTGCTTTTTCCACAAGCTGTAAAATATTCAGACAATATTTGGGGCTGTAATAGAAAGTGAACTAGAAATGGAGCCACGAAATTCTCTAAGATTCTCATTCTTGTTCAGAAAAGTTACATTGCAGACAAACATCACAAGAAAGTAATACTGGTATGAAATGTTTGACATATTAAAATACAAAGTACTTCAAACATTTTACTTTTATGTCCAGGTGTTCTTTTTGTCACATAGCTTGAACTTACCATTTATTCATATATGAGAAATATTTTAGTATTTAATATTCTTCAAATGCCTGGCAGTGATAAAATTTCTTTTAGGTTAATATATCAGTGCAATCACTGATGAAAGTATGCCTTGGATTTCAGGGTTCTTACCGATAGCTAAGATTACGATTCAGAATCTAAATATCCTTTCATACTTATACTGAGGTCAATCTGATATAACAATGAAAAAAGTAAACAAATATACAGAAGTACGTTTTTTGAAATGCATTATCTTTCCTTGTAAATTTATTTCATTTTTCAGTTGTTCCTTGCAATCCCCCAAACTGTTAACCACTGCTTTTAATCTGCCAGCACAAAGTACTGTATATATCACTGTTGTGAGGTCTCATGCACATAGAGGCCCACAAGGCTGTAACACTCATTTGGACACTGCCAAATCATGTGGTTTTTCCTGGGTCTAGTATTTGGGACTCCGCACTGGCAAAATTGAAGAGTTTACACAATATTTTCAGACCAAGAAAATGAGCTTTATAGTTTGTTCAGCCCTTCGTTACCACGCGTTATGATAGTCTTGGAATCCTTTGGCATACAAGTACACAGAAAAACACTGCAGAAATAATATACAGAAGCCAGACATATGGACAAACAGAGGTCTGATGCAGAGAAATTCTTTCTCTGACTCTATTTTATTCAGCAATATACAGACACAGCCTGTACCTCCTGGAGGACCTGATAGGCTTCAAAGAGTCGCTTCATTTTGGCATAGGAAACTATTTCGGCTAACTTATGGAAAGAGACATTGAGTACCTTCTCTAGAGTTTATGATTCTGATGGGTTTTTCCCCTTTTTTCGTCTCAAAAAAATAATCTTTCATCTTTCATATATGTAAAAGGACAAAAATGAGGTTTAGTTGCAGAGATACTGACAATCATAGTAGTTTCGTTGTCCAGCGAGGCAAATTGATGCTTTTATTGTAGAAAATACAACTTTTGATGGAAAAAAAATGTATGCAATCATTGTGTAATCCCAGCTGTCATTTGCTATTCAGGCCTTCGACTTTTTCAACTGTTATCAGTGACACTACTTAGTAAGAATATCTATAAGCATTTGAAGATGTAAATAATGTAGTCAGTTGCTTCCAAAACAGAAATGTTGGGTTTTTTATCTTTCATGTGGATGTCTCTAAGGTCTGTTGAACTCAAGCTGTGTATCTTGGCTGATTATATCTAACATACTATACCTGTTTGCCGTAAGCTTATAACGGTTTTAAGTCCTGCACAGAGAACCAGATGTTTAAAAAAATGTTTGAACGGCAAGCTTAGTGTAGCCACACTACTACATGGCATTCAGCTGTGTAAAGTTAGAGTTATTGATGCACTGCAAACTGAGAGCATAGATTGTTTTTCATATAAAATGTGTTTGACTTTATCTGTAACAAAGTAAGCAGAAAACACATACTCTGAACTGCAACTGTGGCAGTTTTATTGTCTCTGTAAAATTCTTGTTTCTGCAGTATCAGGGCAACCCTTTGAGTTTCCTATCAGCTGTCAAGGGAATGTAAAATGAAAGAAAACCTTGAGTGAAAGAAAGCTCTAGGACAGATTGGTGTTCTAGAATTTTTATATGTTAATTGCACTTTATTTGACTTCTCAATGTTAGTGAAAGACCTCAGCAGAAAAAATTTAAAGACAATTTTATGGGTAAAATATTAGAAATATATGAGTAAATATTATAACTGAGAAAGAGGGGAAGTTCTCCTAGGGAAGGAAAATCAGTAGCTCTTAGATCCTCAGTCTCCTAGTGAATGAGCTCCTTTCAAAATTCTTCTAGAGTCCCTATGGTACTAGGATTTGTTTCTTTACAAGCAGTGTCAGTGCACTTCGCTAGACATGCAATGTTGGGAGAGGGACCCGTCATTTTGTGAGAACGTGAACAGTGAACAGGAGGAATGGTGTGTTTTCTAAGAATAACCAGAGGAAAATCTTGATCTGATACAGCTTCAGTAAAATGTAGTGAACATTGAGCATTTTGGAGCAGACTGCTTACTTAAGTGGGTCTTTTGGGGTCTTTCTTTGCATTTCATTTACCTGAAAAATTATTTAGCTTTGGGATTTTCCACTCTATTTGTTTGTTTGTTTAACACAGTTATCAGTGTTTTACATCAGTCTCTAACCTGGATTATGCCTTCTAGGCAGTGTTAGAGCATAAATGCTAAATAGAAATTATATAGAAATTGTATCTTTCTCAAATACTACTTAAGATATAAGAATATAGTATATGCAGATGGACCATCAAATCTCTAGGGGGTTTTATCGCTTTCTGCTTTGATTGATATTTCCCATTGATACAAAAGACACAGCTTACATATCTGAAATGTGGCATGGACATGTGAATTCTGAGCATGAATTGCCATTATAAAATTTTAATGAGAGTCTTAGCCTAGCCTACATTGCATCTTCAAGTATATTGTCCTAGGCCAGTAATTACAGTCTTTTATACAAGACCTATTTTAGGATACTGTTTTTATATAATGTATATTTTTATCTTGACTTTGAAAGATCAGATCCTGTTTGTCATGTAAATTCTGCCTTGTGAATGCTTCAGTGACTTAAAGGAACATCTCAGCTTCCAAGAAATTGAAGCAGCAGTATTTTTCCTGTGATTGCCATGTATATGCAGTTTTCTTCCAAACTCTTCTGACGGAAATAAAGGTGATGGGGGGGAGGTGGAAGAAGATGTTATGGCAAACTTAAAATAAAGCCCATTCACAAATGAAACAACTCAAATAGATTGTATTTAGTTCTACTTGGAGTCAAAATAAATTTTAAAAAATCCAACAAGTATTTATAATATGCAGGCTGAATGCTCAGTTCCAACACAAAAGTTAATGGAGGTCCTCTTCCTTTTTTTTTTCTTCTCAGTCTTCCACCTGGTTAATCTTGAACACAAGATGCTTAACCAAGATCCTGTAGTGAGTCACTGGTACAAGTCTCCCTGTCCAGGATCCTTTCGGCTTTTAGGAATCTTGCTTCAGTCCTGTTGGGATCACTCAGGTCTGTGAGATGCAAGTGGTATTAAAAAACCCCAAACAAGTGATATTTAAAACAGCTGCTTTAAAATCAAGCAAGTTGAATATCTAAAATCATGCCACAAAGAAATTGTTCAAGAGGGAGGAATTCTCATCAGTTTTGCCAGTTTTTACCAACTGCAACTCTAAGTGAGAGTATTTTTTTTATATTGATAGAGGTACTGGGTAAAATTGATGTTTTTCATGTCTTCCAGTAACCCACTCTGTTTTCCTTTCACTCTGCATATCATATCTGCTTAGAATAAAAAGATGTCACAATTGCAGTAGCCCTGGTGTTCCTAAGTTCAGCAGCTGTCTTGAGATGTATACACACTGCTTATTTTTAAACATGCAAAACTACTGGGAGGAGAGCAGAGGAAAATGAAGAATTCAAAGTGATTACCAGAGTACGTTATAAATAATATGTAAAACAATGGTATGTAAATGTACCATGGTATAGTTATTATACATTGCCACAAGAACTTTTTATTTAATTACAGACCATGGAAAATGAGTCTCCAAAACCAGGCAGAATTTTAGACAAATCTAAATAATTCTTTAATGTTTCATAAAGGAGGCAACCTCATCCTCACTTCCTGTTGTGTAGGCAAACTTAAGGTTAATAAAGGACATTAGAGTAACAAAACTTTTCCACTGGTGAACAAAGCAATGAGTCTGGACAAAAATACTGTCATTTTGTCTGCATTTCCAGGATTTAGGATCTCTCTCTCAGTTTTAGGAAGACTGCCCAGTTCCACAAGTGAATTACTACCTGTCCCAGAAACCTATAGGATTATACACATTTGTATTTCAGTCTGACAGTAATGTCTTTGTAAGGGTCATCCAGCCGAAACTCTACTATTGAAAGTGATCTGCTGAAGCGATAAAAAATTTCGAGATTTCAACAATTTGGCCATGGCATTTAAATGATACAGACTGAACTCTCTACACATCCTAAATTATATGGTCAGGTAACTCAGAAAACATATTCTGCATAAAAAGAAGATTTCTCTGATATCACCTATATAAAGTAAAACAATGTGAAAGACACATATATTAATGCCAGAATGAAAGTACAATGGTTTTTACCTCATGAAATATAAGTCAACAAGCATATGGTCCTTATTTCATGCAAGCCTCTTAGTTCTCTTCCAGTTTAGGAAAAGTGATTTGAAATATGGGTGATACTACTTACACAATCTTGGGTCTGTCTATGAATTCGTTATATGAGTTCCTATTTATGTTATTTTTCATTGCAAAACAGTCGGAGCGGATTAAGTTTTTCTGAAGATGAAATCCACATGTTGGGAAATTAGGCTGTTACATTTCCTCTTCTTCAGAGTTAATTACTGGTCAATTCATATGGCAGAATTAAAAATAATAATGAAGCTGAAAAACTGGTGCCTCAGCTACTATCAGTAAATTTGAAATATAAGCTGCATTTTATATAAATCTGTGAGAGTAGGCATCGTCCTGAGAACTTTTTATATTATTAGTATCATTCAACAATTTAATTTAATGGCTAATCATCTTTTATTTTTCTCTTTCTCTCTCTTTTTTTAAAAATTTTTTTACTCTATTGTAGGACATGAAGACTCATGAATACTGAGAGAGAAAGCCTGTCTGTGTATGAAAGAGAGGAATACTTTTCACTAGCACATTTAAGTACAAACTTAAACCCAGCAGTCAGATCACTGCTCTACCACACCCTGAATTTGAAAGACCAGGTAGGATACGCTAGCATGATATTACTATAGCTTTTTCAAGAATATTTTTTTCCTGTGGTCCATTTTGTCTTTGCCGGTTATAAGTTATTTCAAACTGGCGTTGACTGTCTGTAGCTCCTGAGGCACACCAGCTGCCATGCTGCAGTGCAGCATTGACCTCTGTGTTCTGGATGACTCCAACAGAATTGCTCGAGTCATTTGACATTAAAATAATGTTCAGTGACTCTGTCATTTTCAACCAATTTCCTGAATAATTTCAAATCTATTAATATACAGGAAACTGCTGCTTGACAAAGGTTGGATTCTGTGAATGCAGGAGCACCAGTTAATTTTTAACTTCCCTTATTATCTGAAATGAAACCTGATATGACAGACTCATTTTCAATACCAGATAGTGAGGAAGATGGAAGCAATGCACACAACTGACATCTTTGTCTGAAAAATTGCAGTGATCTTTTATTTTCCTTTTAGTCCAATGTTTTACAAGAAAAAAAGAAAGCTAAGCTAAAAATATAATGCTATTGCACCAGGCTTAGGAGACTTTGCTCCAAAAACTCAGAGAAATTCAGAAGAAGAAATTTGAGTTTAAATAGGAATTTTGCCTTTACACTTGTAGCTTATTAACTGAGCCTGTTGAGTACAGTTACAGAAAACTTAGCAAAATTTTCTTTCTTTATCGGGCTTCTTGGCTGGAATGAAAACAGAAGAGCTAACTGATCTATAATAGGCATAATCTAGATCTTGTTACTGCTTCTTTCAATGTTACCTCCATTTTTATTTTTCATGATTTTACCCAATGACAATATTAAATAACAAGAAAAAGAAAAACATATAACCTGACACTTTAAGGTGCTGAGCTCCCTTAAAAATTGTGCCCAATGCATTTTTAACTTACATGTTACATTTTAGACAGCTAACAATTCCAGGCTTGAAGGGTACCCCTGATTTTTTTTTCATGGCATCTTAGAGTGTATGCACTAAAGGGTGTCTGTGCCAAGCTACTTAAAGCTTGGTGAAAGGATTATTGCTCTGCTAAAGTGACTGGCTACATATTGTGAGCCAGTAAGAACTGAATCATTAAAGAGTTTATTTTTAGCAGACAGAAAAAGGAATGATGTTGCCAAATTGAAAGATATGACATACTGTTTTACTTTGATGAATATTGAAGATTGTCTCTTAAAGAAAAATTGAAGACCACAGATCTTCACATGTCAAAAAATAGATAGGCCCAAGGGAGAAAAAGGAAAGGGAAACACGAGCTAAAAATTGAACTGTTGAAATGTGGCGATCATTGTAGTCATTATACTGCTGTCAATTAGATTAGCAAGTAGCTCTGGAAATGGTATTGGATGACAAAGTAATGGAAAACTTATTTTGACTGCAACCAATTGGCTTACAGCAAATTAGCTAATGAGTGACTTGAGTTTTCAGCTCAAAGGTGGATATCTCAAACTCTCAATCTTCTGGATAAATACCTAAAATAAGTCAGATCATTATCTTCTTACAAGCAATATGTCTGGAACACAGGAAAAAACCCAGCTCTCATTGAATTTTCCCCAAATACTTCTGAAGAAATGGAAAACCTGCATATCTCTCCTGCTTTGAAATAGGCAGACTCTGAAAATTCCTTTCTAGCAATTCCCAGTACTCACAGAGGAGCACATAGAAAGGCAGCAGGCCTCTCCAGGCAGGAGACCAGATTTAGCAGTTGGTGTAAGGAAAAGAACAACTCTAGAACAGGACAACTTTAGGGCAAAGAAAGTCTGGTCAGCTCAATGAACGCAAGCCTGGAACCACGTGGAAAGAATATGACCATGTGCAAGGCAGTGACAAATTTGCTTTGTGGCCTTCAAAGAGTGGCCCATCTCTTTACTCTCTATACATGCTGGGCGCAGTTTGGTTTCTGGAAGGACCTAGACATCATGTTTCCATTCAGTCTTAACCGTCTGATCCATTATTTTTAATGTAGTGAAAGAAAAGATAATTTCCATCTAAGACTGCTAAAAAAAATCTGGTAGTTCTTCAGTATAGGTAGTTAATGTTAGATGTGCAAGAAGTGGGAAAATGTGTCAGAGATATAGAAAAGCTATTAAAGCATAACTTAATTCCTCATCTGTAGTCAGAGTTGAGACAATCTAAATAAAGTTTTGACATTATGCCGTGACTTCAAACAAGATAGTGCTCTTAGGTGTATTCTTTATCTAGTCACAGCACGACAGATATGAAGGTCCATTAGCTCAGTTCTTTGTTTAGAATTAATTGATGTGAACAAGTCTGAAATTTAAACACATGTATCCATACAGGCTTTTCATATGCATACCAAAGCTATTTTTTAAGTAATAGAAGTTAAATTGATACATATTTTAATACCGGAAAACCTTACTTTGCAGTTTAAGGCATTGAATGGCCAAATTTATGTGTGTTTGTCTCACACAGAGTAGGAGAGGAAAGCAGTAATAATAGCCATGAGTCAAAGCTGCAGTAGCAGGTTTCAAACTGTAACATCTGTATATGTTCACTAAAAATATGGCTCTAATAATTGTAAAATTGTTCTGTCCAGTATTTATTACAGTGATGATGTACTGATGACACAGTACAGTTTTATAAAACCCAGACTCTTTAATCCATTTTTCTTGTCTCTTTGGATGGTGGCCATAGTCTAGATGCACTGCGCTGCTGACAAATGAGTGAAGAATGCAGAATGCCTTTTCTGTCAGTAGCTTTGCAGCAGGATTGTCTAACTCTTACTGTGGATAAAAAAACTTTGCATGAACGTGCAGCCATGCTGGACACAGGAAATCTGAAATGCTTTCCTATAGCTTGCATGAGACTAATTCAGTCAGGTGATAAAGAGTTTTCATTTCATTAATCTTATTTTTGAGGATTCCACTTATTCCCTAAAAATGCAGCTCTTGATATTTCGCTAAATATGGAGAAGCAGAAGAGTTTGTTTAGAATACAAAACCATTTCAGCTGTGAATTCTCAGCTTATTTTTGACTATTCTGGTGTTTATTGACTTTTTGTAATCACTTTTCCTACCTCTTACTTCACTTTTTTTTTTGTTACTGCTTGTTTTTTTTTTTTCAGAAAACATAAAGAAAGCATAATTTTTAGGCTACCCTATCCTGAAGTACCCCAAATCCTCAGCAGGCAAGAATTAGGTGCATTAAGATCACTAGCAGTCTTGCTGAGCAGCTTTTCAAATTGTCTGTGTCATCTGGGACTGAGGAGTGTCTTATTATTCTACATAATTCTGAACAACACTTAGGACACCAATGTTCAGAACCTAGAAGAAAAGTCCTATAAAATGTAAAGATTACTAATATGTAACTATATATATGTAATAAACATATCATATCTAAATATCTAGAGAACAGCAAATTGTGATCATCTGTAACAAAAGTATAGGAATTTTGATTAGACACAAAGAATATCTACAGTTATGTCTTGATTATCTGTACAAATAAAAAAGGTGATAGTAATTCAATTTCAATGCAAATTCACATTTGCATTGAAAAGGCTGATAAAGGAAACAGTCTTCTTTTTCATCTTTTATGCAATGAAAAACATGCAATTACTTCTGGCAAGTGAAAAGGTCCTTCACAGAGTAGCCGCTCTTCAAGAACAAGTTAAGGAAAACGTTGCCCTTTATTCTACATGAAATGACTTGTACAAAAATTACTTTTTACTGATGAATTCAGACAAGTTAATACTAAACATATACAATTCTTCAAAGAACATTAACATGTTAACAAGAGGGCAATATAACATATACCCTAACACATGATCCAATCCAATTCCAACTGAAAGGATTAGAAAGACTACCACTTACTTAGAAAACATTCACTCAAGACGTTAGGGAGGCAGGCTTTTGAAGTTCAAGTGTTTGTTATTAGAATGAAATTTCCAAACCATTCCTAAATTAAAAAAAAAAACAAAAAGGAAAAAAAAAAGCAGCAGCAGTTAACTAAACAGCAGAAAACCTGCAGCAAAGGCTGATAATCTGAGGACAATTTTTTTAATCACATTTTACTGCAGCAGATAACACAACTGATGAAACACAGCCCATCATATAATTATCTCATATTACTGATATGGTTGAAACAGAACAGTAACTATATACTTCTGCCACTTCTCTGTCCAAACACAGTCTCTAAAATACTATGGACTTCTAACATAACACAGACTACTTACCTTTAGCCAGCCAGGCTGTAGGAACTCTGGAGCTGCCCAAACAGAGCAGTTTATCTATCCAGCCACTAATGATGACATATATATGATTAGGGGAAGACAGGCTGCTTCCACTGCTTGGTGGTGTTTCTGGTCCAAATTGCACAAATACTTCTGGATAGCATGAATTCCTTTTCAGAGAGGAAAAGGGAGTTATTTGATCTATTTCCTGAAAACAGTCATCAGCTTAAAATAGCACCAGAAACTTGTTTTAAGTGTCCAGAGCCTTAATGCCAGGACCTCTCCAAATATTTGTCTTTAACACAGAATTTCAGTTCTATGAGGTTATCACCCAACAGCTAGATCATGAAAAACGCTTGTTTGTGCAAAAACTGCAAAGTCAGTGGTGGAATTGCTTATTTAATAAATTATTAATTATAAGAATGTTCTATACAATAACTAGCCAGTAAAATAAATCATAAAACTATTCATTGATTACACTTTTTCAGAGAGTGGGAGGTTTTTAGCAACCTGCAATAGTATTTTCCTGAACCAATTACAGTTCCTCATTCTGCAAGGAGTGTGGCAGAGGAAAACTGCATCACAGAGAGAGGAAAAATCGTTCAGTTGTTCTGGATTTATACCAAGCTAAAATTTTTCAAAAGGCAGGATATTGAGTTCTTGCTTATGGTCTTAATAAGAACTTGTCTAACAGCACCCCTTTGTAGGAACTCTGAGTATGTATAGCGTGCAATCAAATAAACTGGATAATCACTTTCTCTTAATGGTCTTGTAGTGATTTTAGCGACTGAAAATTCAGATGCTGTCAGATATTCTACATGTTTGGTTTGTAGTTTAAAAATAGTAGGCAAACTCTGCATTGCTTCAGACTGTTCCAAGGATGAAAACATGACCATAGGCTTGGCATACTTTCCAGATTTAACTTGACCTATAGCAGTTTTTCATCATTTAGGTAGTGAAAGGGTAGGGGAAGTGGGGGGAGGGTGCCACTACATTTCTTCAGAAAAATGGTTTGGAATAAATCTGTATGATACAATTTACTCAGTTCTTTTGTCCTCCCATTCCGTTTGTGTGCTCAGCACTTCAAACTGATTATCCCCCAAATCAGGCTAATAGCCCAATTAGTTGAAAGTAAAGGTAAATTAGACATTGTAAATATAGCATAATTAAATTTACTGACAATTAATGAACTGCTGCAGATACAGCACATCCACAAAGGAATATTAGGAAGAGGAGTAAAAAAGACTGATCTGAAAGTATAATTTGTTAAATATTTTTATGCTAGAAAAGATTTATTTTATTCCCTCTCTTTTGATTGCTATCAGCATTGCTATACTATTATCAATAACAATCAGGATATAAGTAAGTAAAAAATTATTGTCTTTTCTAAAACATGGAGTATAGGCAGTCTCGCTGAGCAGCAGACCTTTACCACTGATAACTTCAGTATTGTACTCTGCTGACACCATTGGATCTATCCAGTAGTTAATAGCCATTGTGAAAGTCAAAGTGGAAAATAAGGATTGCCAACAGCAGGAATTTCAAGATATGGCTAAGTATCTTCGGATGTTTGCTGCACATAAACATTGAAAGTCTTGAAGGCAAACTCACAGATTACAAAAATGGTTAGAGATTTTAATTCCCTCCTTTCATCCCTTTCCCTTCTCCATCCTCATTCTTCTCACATTTTAGCAACAAAGCCATCAGACATCCTGGTTCTACCCCTACTGCTTATGCAACATTGAATGCTTGCTAGATATAGAACCTGGATGACATCTTAGATAGAATTCAATAAACAAAGGGGTCTTGTTTCCACTTTAGCTGCCGTGGTGCCATTTGAATTGGATCATCAGTGGTACGTAGAAGTTATATAAGAAAACTCATGGTGCCTAAAATGGCATCAAATCCTTTCTTTAAGCAACTCAATCAAACCCCTGTTGTGGTTTGAACCTGCTTTGATGGATAGTAGTTTAGACCAATAACGCTTCTCGAAATTTACTTATTTAAACCACGTGGAAACGTGGGAACTGCCCCTTGGTGTTTGAGCCTCCTGTGGGACTGGGGGGGAAATGGGCCTCCTGGGCTTCATCTCTTGGAGCGGCCCTGGGCCTCTCTTCCCCCGGCCCCAGGGCAAGGGCCCTGAGTGGCGGCAGGACAACACCTTCAGAGCCGCGGGCAGCTAAGGAACAACCATATGCTGCTGCATAGCTGATACCACCTGGCACGGCTCCTAAGGATCGGAGACTCTCCCTCTCCCCTCATGTGGCCCCGTGCCAATCCTGGCGGGAGCCGATAGAGCTTTCTGCAACCAGCGTAGCTAGAGTCGAGCTGAGGAGCCAGCCACATAAAGGGAAAGAGGCTTTTTCTCCAACATAAAGCCCGAAGAAAACCATGGTGGCTTCAAGGTCAGAGGGAAAGAGAAAGTAAGTCATGTGGGACGGAGCTAAAGATGGCAACAGGAAAAGAGGGTGGAGTCGGGCCCAGAGTGAAGCTTAAAAATATGTTTTGCAGGCCATGGTAAAAACTGTAATGTTACAAACTGTCCTTTTCTCTTTAATCCACTTAAAGACATGGGCGNCAAAAGAAAACCTTTTTTCCTTAAATAGTGGAGAGACTTTTAAGAACTATAATACTGACCAAAATTATAGTTTGTTATCCTTTGTGCAAGTTGGGTAAAAAAGGGGAGGTGCTGGAGGAAAACGGGGTTTTGTTTTAATTCCTTATTATTTCTTTTTACTTTTAATTCTGTTAGTAATAAACTTCTTTATATTCTTTAAAGTTTAGAGCCTGCTTTGCATTCCTCCTAATTCTTATCTCACAGAAGGTAAGAAATGCAAATAAAATTACTACACTAAATTGGTGTTTCTGCCCAGTTACGAACAGAACCCGCTACAACCTTTCATATCACTTAATGCATCTAAGAATATGAGCTGGAATCTAGTTTGAAGTTAAGGTGAGACTAAAGTTTTGCACCTAGAGTCAGGATTCTAGGTGAGTGTCAGATGCCCTTGCTCCCTTTCCAGTCACTGGGCTTGGCTTAGCTGCCAATATTCCATCTTCTTGTGCCATGACAGGCACTCTGAGGTCTAAGTCTGGGCCTCCATCTGCTGCTCCAAAAGGTGTGTATCTCACTTAGGTCCTGCTGCATTTATTTGTCAGTCCTGTGCAGTTGTGTAAAGCTGTATAGAATGGCACAGACATTTCTAATTATAGCAAGGAGGTATATAAATGGACAGCTGAGCTGATGTTAGCTGGCCTTTTCACATACAGTTGTAATTAGATCAGCTGCTTTGAACTGAATCCCACTGTTAGAACCTGTATGAAATAACCCTGTTCCTCCTAAAGTCAGCAAGAAAATGAGGCCCTTCCAGAAAAGGGTTCATGAAAATTTCACTTCAGAGCATCAGCATTACTCCTCACTTTTCTGAAGCAGCCTGCAGCTCCTGCACTGGAGCTGACAGCCCAGGTGGGTATCTCAGGTGGCGCATGGGTCTAGACACGTCTGCTTGATCAGCTGAGTCATGGAGCACCCCAACCTAACAATGAGCAGGCAGCAGGAGACACACATGTAAGCAATGGCTGAGTCTGGGAGAAGACCGAAAGCTCATGGGAATCTACAGGTTCAGGCCTCACAGACAAGGTGCTTCCCCAGCTGATCAGTGATCTCAGCTGTGAATAGTAGAAAGGGTGTGATGAAGCAAAATATTTTGATATTCTGCACCCTCTTCTGTGAGGCTGCCCTGAGCCTCACAGGGCTTGTTGTCTATCAGCAACAGTCAGCTGTTGCCTACTCAGCCTGTCTGGGACTTTGGGAGGACATTTAATTCATTCTAAATTTTGAGCAGTCAGAGCAGTTCCTGTGCTGGAATGTAATTCCAGTAGGAATTAACACTTAGATTGTAATGTTAAGTCAAAAACTTGACTTTATCAGGTCAACATTACCTATGCATTGCCATAGGTATTCAGTGTTTGGCCAATTTTATAAAGATATTTAATGACCTAAAATATTTAAGTGGATTTTGTGTAATTTTAATCCTACAAAACCACTTTAAAATTTTACCATATGTCATTCAAAATGAAGTCTTCGGCTTATGTGACAGGACATAACTATACATTTTCCATTACAGGATGTTCTTTATGGATGAATGCATTAAAGACTGTGAAGTTAGCCATACTGTATGTTTTATGATTATCATAGTTATTGACTGAATGCAAATGTATTTCCTTCAGAAACTCATATTATCAGAGTACACTTTCAATCTTCACATAGTTCAAATGACAAAAAAAAAAGACAAGAAAGGAACCCTAGTATTCCACTAGTCTAATATTATTACTGCAGCAAATCTCTTTCTTGCTCATTTTAGTGTCGTCCACCAGTTCAAGAGTTAATATATTTCCTGGTAATTTCAGTAATTCTCATTAACCATCACAGTGCTATTTCAAAATATAGATTACAATGTTTGCATAGCTGAGCCTCATAATTATATTCTCTTAGCGTAAAGCACTTGTATTAGGTATATCGTGGGAGACAGAAGCAAATTCCAAAATTAACATTATGTCAGTGTAAAGGCCCCTTTCCCCAAAGACAAAATCCTGCCTATATTTAGTATTATCTGGAGATATCTCCAAATGTCATATATGACCTTCTGTTTTCACTTGACCACTTCAAGCTACATACAAGGTAAACATTTAGCTAGACTTTTCCACTTTTATGAATCCAAACCATTTCCTGCCAGAAGCCCACCTTGAAGTCTCTGCAAATATTTCCCTCTCTGGCTGTGCAAAGAGCTTTACCTGACTGCAGTTTAATAAATTTTTACTCACCTCTTTCAAAACATAAAGGTCATTAGTGTGCTCTTTCTTCTTTTCCCTCCTGAGATAAAAATTATTCTGAGGACAAATTTAAACCAAAAACCAAAAGAATAATACGACTTAGGCTTCTAATATTTAGCTAAGGCTATTAAGCGCTTTTTGTTCCACCCATCCCAGTATTTTAGATATAGAGTGAATTCTATCCAGCAGATGGTGAACTCTGATGTCACTGTCCAAAACCAAGAGGGGTTTTAGGACCACAGGATAATTCGATATGGAAGGCATCTCAGGAGGCCTTGTAATTCAATATTCTCAGAGTAGGGTCAGCTGTAACATTTTCCCCCCTGGTGAGGACCTTCTGTTCCAGACCAGTTCAACAAGGCTGACCAGTTCAACAAGGGCCCAGCCTTCTGAAGATCCAAGCTACCCAAATTCCTTTTGAAATGAGCTGGTGGTAAAGAACTTCTACCAGTCCCCACAGATTTCAGTAGGGAATCAAAGGTACTCAACTGCTTACAGGCTCAACTCAGATAAAAGAATAAAGCATAGCATCTGCAGGGGAGAAGTTTCTTACAAGGGAATTACTGGGGGTTTTTTTGTACACCCACCAATTAAAGAGCTCTCCCCTGGGCTACCAGAAGCACTGAAAATCTTGTGAGCCTGTGTCCTTTCAGCAAATGAAGAAATACATACGAGGCTTGCTCCAGAAAGCCAAATCAATTTCAAACTTAGTGACTCATGAGCTTTGTTGAATTTAGTGCAAGAACAAACAGTTGTTTCAAGGAAATAAACAGTACAATTCGAAGTACAAACTTTAAATCGTTAAAAGGAAAAAAAGTTTGCTCTCAGCATGGTTGTTATTTTTTTTAATTCTTTAAAATCATAACATAAGAGTTTAGAAGATGTGAATGTGAGGGCCTAGACTCTGCTGTGCCTCCATGAGCTGTGCAGTTTTGAAGAATCTACACAACTCTCAATCTAATCATCAGCTAGAGTTTCCCACTGCCTTCTTTTGATTTCACTGGAACTGATGCTAGCAGAAGATTATTATACTGGCAAAAACCAGGTACCTCACAGTGGGACACTGGACAGAATAGTCTCTGAATAGTCACCTTCATTTTATAATGTAAAAAGGACCTGGTTTTGTAGCCTTTAACAAATTTTACCAGAAAATAAACCAGTTGTAATAAATGCTGCTCCTAGAATAAATATATAAAATCCCATTGAAAATTACCTTCCTAAGAATAAAAAAAAGTGTTCCCTTATGCCTTCCAGAATTCAATAAAATATTCATTGATGTTGAAAGGGTGGAAGGGAAAATCTCATCACTTGTGTTTGCTCTTTTTCCTTAACTCTTACTTCTCATACTCTTTTCTCAAATATAAAGAACACTTATACTAATTCTTTTATTTAGTTTGAGCCTTAAAAAATTAATTTACTTGCCATTTATAAGAAATATATTATCTGAATTCCTACTGTTTTCACTCTGTATCCATAGAGTTATGATGTCTTTATACAGTTTGCAAATGAAAGATTCTACCATAGTTTTGTAAAAAAGCACTGGAGAGTAGTTCACAGAATATTCTGAGTTGAAAGGGACACACTAGGATCATAGATTCCAGCTCTGACTTGAATGGCCTATAACTAAGCTATGACTGTGGAAAGATGTGATACAATGTAATCACGACAGCATGATGTAATAGAATTGTATGGACCTCTACAAAAGCAAAATTAAGTTGATTTTACCCATAGTGGACTAGGAAGAAATTAATACCTCTGCCTGAAAAGTTAGTGTGAAGACATCTGAAGACAAGCAGAGTGGCCCTTCATCTCTAATCTGACACCTAATGTACTTAGTAATTCCTCATTAATTAATTTTTCGGCCCCAGATGTATTCTCTTCTCCCTTGAAATACAGTGCCTGTATCTAGACATTTTGGTTGAGCAGACAAATAGCACAAGTACTATGAGCAGTGTCTTTTTATGATCTCTGTTACAAGACCTGATCTCACAATTAGATCTGTGTGGGTAGATCCTTTCTATGTAGCCCAACCGGCCTAATCCATCACACATAGCTGTGACCAAGAAGAGTATTAGAGTCTGGATCAGATTTGTATGGGGTTTGGTGAGATAGAACATATAATTTCTTCTAGAAAACATTCCTTTCCGCAACTGGACTGACCTTGAATTTATGTACTTGTTTTAAAATTTAGCATTTTTACACTACTGCTTTAATTTTAAGTCCATGTTATATTCTAGTATGCAATAATATTGAAATGGCAGGAGGAAAGATATGTGTTAAAAGGCTTGAATGGACTAATCTAGTGCTTTCCCTTCAACAACTATGCTTAGATGGAATTCCTAAGTAAGCAAATTTCTGAACTTTTACAGGCAGCCAACATATTAACAAAGTAACTACGTTCTATTTATGATTCTATGGAATATTTGTGGTTCTTCCAGTTTTACTCTCTGTCTTTCACCATACGACCATACAAAACTCTGATTTTAGTCCCAAGAAAACTTGTGGAATTTTCACATTAGTTTTCATGAAAAATTTATCAAACAATTCATCAGAAAATGTGAACGAAAATTCCCCAGTCCGTTGATACATCCAGAGCTGCCCTGTCCCAGGTGCAGAATCTGGAGCTTGCCCTTGTAAAACTTCATAGGGTTGGTGATGTCTATCTGCTGTGGGTGTTGTCTATCTGGATTTCAGCAAAGCCTTTGACGCTGTCTCCCACAGCATACTCCTGGAAAAGCTGGCAACCCATGGCTTGGACAGGTGCACTCTTCGCTGGGTTAAGAACTGGCTGCACGGCCAGGCCCAGAGAGTGGTGGTGAATGGTGTTGTATCCAGTTGGTGGTCAGTCACTAGTGGTGTCCTTCAGGGATCAGTGCTGGCGCCGGTCCTGTTTAATAGCTTCACTCATGATCTGGATGAGGGGATTGAGTCCACCATCAGTAAATTTGCAGATGACACCAAGCTGGGAGCATGTGTCGATCTGTTGGAGGGTAGGAGGACTCTGCAAAGGCACCTGGACAGGCTCAATAAATGGGCCGAGTCCAACAACATGAAGTTTAACAAGCCGAAGTGCCAAGTCCTGCACTTTGGCTACAACAACCCCCTGCAGTGCTACAGGCTGCAGACAGAGTGGCTGGACAGTGCCCAGGTAGAAAAGGATCTGGGAGTACTGGTCAACAGCCAACTGAACATGAGCCAGCAGTGTGCCCAGGTAGCCAAAAAGGCCAATGGCATCCTGGCCTGTATCAGGAATAGTGTGGCCAGCAGGACCAGGTAAGTCATTCTTCCCCTGTACTCAGCGCTGGTGAAGCTGTACCTTGAGTACTGAGTCCAGTTGTCGGCCCTTCAGTTTTGGAAGGACTAAGATGCTTGAGATGCTTGAATACATCCAGAGGAGGGCAAAAAGGCTGGTAAAAGGCTTAGAACACAAGCCCCATGAAGAATGGCTGAGGGAGCTGAGATCGTTTAGTCTGGAAAAAGGGAGACTCAGGGGTGCCTTATCACTCTCTACAACTACTTGAAAGGTGGTTGTAGTCAGATGGGGGTCTGTCTCTTCTCCCAGGCAACAACTGGCAGAACAAGAGGACACAGTCTTTAGCTGTGCCAAGGGAAGTTTAGGTTAGACGTTAGAAAAAAATTCTTCACTGAAAGAGTGTTTGTGCCCTGGAATAATCTGCCCAGGTAGGTGGTGGAGTCACCGTTCCCGGATGTGTTTAAAAAAAGACCAGACATAGCACTCAGTGCCATGGTTTAGTTGATGAGGAGGTGACAGGTCATAGGTTGGACAAGATGATCTTAAAGGTCTTTTCCAACCTAGTTCATTCTGTGATTCTGTGATTGCCCAGCTCTGTAATTTGTCGAGATCTCTCTGCAGTGCCTCCTTGGCATTGACAATCTCAGGAGAGGGTATTTCAGGGACCCATAAGGGTACTGGTGAGCTTTCAGTGTAGCTGCCTTCGAGATGGAGGGAATGAGGCATCTGTGTACCTTGTCCAGTCTCTCAGAGGAATCTTCTGTTGTGAGATTGGTGAAGGTTGGAGAACGATAAATCATGATTGCTACCAACAATATCACACCAACCAAGACTCCCCAGCTCCCATCCATAAGCTGATGTGTCGACTGGAGACCCAAGGAGCGATCACTCGGCCTTTAATATTCCCATATGGCCAGTACAAAATTCTGGTGGAGAATGGAGACTAACAGTAGATTATTGTGGACTGAATGAAGTCATGGCACTGCTGGGGGCTGCTGTGCCAAGAATGTTACAACTTCCATATGAACTGGAGTCAAAGGCAGCCAAGTGATACACCACAATTTATATTGCTAATGCATTTTTCTCAATGCCTTTGGTGGCAGAGTGCAGGCCACAGTTCACTCCCCTAGAGCAGCACCCAGCACACCTGGAGATGACTGCCCCATGGATAGAAACACATCCCTCCTCTCTGCTATGCACTGATCCAGACTGCCCTGGATCAGGGAGAAGCTCCAGAACACCTGTGATACATTGATGATATCATTGTGTGGGGCAATCCAAAAGAAGCAGTTCAGAAAAAGGGAAGCATATAGTCAAAATCCATATGAAAGTTGGTTTTTACATACAAAAATTTTAAAAAAAGGCCAACAGGAGTTCTAGTTTTTAGGAATAAAATGTCAAGACAGACATCATCATACCCCAATGAATGCGATCAACAAACAACAGCTACATCTCCACCAACTAATAAAAGCTTCCTTAAGCATCATGGTTTTTTAGAGAATGCAGGTACCAAATGACAGTCTGATTGCCAGCCCTCGCTACCAAGTGACCTGGAAGAAGAATGATTTCAAATAGGGCCCTGAGCAACAACAAGCCTCTGAAAAAATCAGACAGGAGATAGTTCAGTTCAGGTGAAGCCCTGCTGAAGAGGCTCCAGTGTATAATAAATTACCAGAAAGTGAGAAGCAATATGCCTTGTTAACTGAGGGTTGCTACTGCCATGTTGTAGGAAAGCCTCGGAGGTGGAAGTCATCTGTACGGAGTCCTCTATGACAAGTCTGGAAACTGCTGAAGAAGAAGGGAGATAAAGCTAGCTTGCAGAGGTGAAAGCTATCCAGTTGGCTTTAGGCATTGCTGAAGGAAAAAATTGGCCAATACTTTATCTGTATACTGACATCAGGGAGGAGATGCAACATATAGATTGGGTCATAACTGAGGGGTGGACTTGATGTGGATGTGAAACCTGTGCTGCAATTATCAAGGCAATCAGGTAAAGCCTATGTGGTATGAAGGACAATGGCTGAAATATAAATACTGGGAGGCCTGGAAGATTGACTCTATCACACTCCCACAAACTGCCAAGTCATGGGGCCTGTCTCTGCCACTTTGGATTCAGGGGTCTCAATCCAACTCCCCTTCAATTGCATTAGCAAGGATATGACAGTAAAAATCACCCAGATTAATGAAAAATTAATTTTGATGAAACCACACAATCTTCAGAGGTGATGGAATCAGATTTGACTTCAGCATGCAACAACCCAGCACTACACACCATCTTTCCTGCTCCGAAAGACTGTTACGACCAACGGTGTCCAAAATCATGGACGGAAAAACTCAATAGACGTTTTCATAGGGATTTGCCCGTAGCCTAAAGGAATGCTATCTGTATATATATGTATCACAAGACAGGAAAAGTGATGGTGGTTAACTGGGATATATTAGAAACTCTGGGACCTGGGCATGACTTAAATGTTATAGAATAACAGGTGGATACTATCCTGGTTTTGACTGGGATAGAGTTATTTTACTTCCTAGTACCTGATACAATGTGAGCTGTTTAGATTATGAGAATAATGTTGATAACACACTGATTTTTCAGTGGTTGCTCAGTAGTACATACCTTAAGTCAAGCACATTTCAATTTCCCATGCTCTGCCAGTGAGGACATGCACAAAAGACTAGGAGGGAGAACAGTCAGGACAGCTGATTCAAACAGTTCTAAGGGATATTCCATACCATAAAGCATCATGTTAAGTCTGTGAACTGCAGGTAATTGACAGAGAGGGGCCAGTCCCTGCTTGGTGACAGGCTGGGCAGCAGTCAGCAGATGGTGAGCAATTGCATTTTCTATCACTTGTTTTTTGGGGTTTTGTTCTTCTCTCTTCTTATTGTCTCCTTAATCATTATTAAGAATATATGTCACTTTATTTCAACTTTTAAGCTGTTCTTATTTTTCCAGTTCTCCTCCCCACACCACTGGCGTGGGGTGTGGAGGGCAGTGAACAAGTGGTTGTATGGTACTTAGCTTCTCTCTGTCATTAAGCCACGACAGAGGAAACCCTGTAAAAAGAGTGATTGCAATGTTCAGAGGACATGGGAACAGAAACTTAAGCACTTCAAATAAAATTTATAAAAAATAAGTCCTTAAATTTTGTTGACATGGTAATTACAATAATACATTATTACTATCACAATTTTATAGAATCAAGCAAGTGCTCTTCAGGCATAGTATGGAAATAAAATAATTGAAATTTGGTAGGCCTTTGTTCTGCACACTGACAGCACAACTACACTTCTTTCTGGTGCTCTTGAAGGTGAATCTGTTTTCATTTGACTGTTGAGATTGTCCAGTTTACTCTGAATAAGGCTGATTTCCTGGTTACCTAGTATACCTCAAATTTATGTTGGGAAAACACATTTCAGGAGAACTATTATATGATAATTTATAGCTTAATATCTGATGCTTTTCCTATTTTATGGGATCTTTGTAACTTTAAATGCTGTGTGAAGCGGAAATAATTTCTAATGTTACTTTACATTAAATAGGTTAATTTTAAGCACAGAGTGCTACAAGTTATTCTTCTAATACCAGGTACTGCAGAGGGTAAAAGTTTACATTAATTCATAATAACACTCAAAAGCTTTAACAGAATTTAGCCTTCAATAGCACTGGTACCTATGCAATGCAGCTATAGCCCCATGGAATTGCCCATTACATTCCGAGATTGGTTTACCTACTTATGTAATTCTCTATAAATGTTCATCTTGCACTGCCACTTCATGGTCATCTTTCTAACATTTTTCCTGGTGCATGCTAATGACCTTTCCCCTCATGTTAATGAAATAGCCTGGTGGTATCAAATTTTATCTATTTACAAATTTATCAAATTCATTTAACTTGTCTAAGACATCAAGAGATATTTACTACCTTACATTAACTGTGAAAAATGTCTTAATATTCCAAGCAAAGCTCAGTTTTGGAGTTTTTGTGTTTCCATATATCTTCAAAGCCACCTCTTTTTTTTCTGTGAGCACTCTGTAGATGTTTATAACATTCTCATTAATGTGTCACCAGAGCACTAGTTGCATGAGAATATGTCTCTTGTAATACACTGAAATACTTAAAAGAGTGTTCTGAGGCTCTAGATAGCTGAGAAATATTTCTGTTTATTACTGGTTTAAATTAATGTATAAATAAACTGATCTTTTATATTTTTATTCACTGGGAAAAAAATATAACTGAGATTCTCGTATTTTATCAAAGATATTTTGGTTAAGACAATGGTCCATCCTTTTTCAGTGTGAATCCTTCACAATCTACTTTCGCTTCCTCAGTCTGCATAAACAAGAGGTGAACACTGGGCAATATTTCTCAGATGTTGGTCAGAAGCAGAAATGTTGCTAAAATCGGTATCTGTCCTACTAAAGAATCAGTAACAACCCTCTTAAAACAAGGATAGAAACTCTGAATGTGTAACTCATTTCAAATAGTTAGTTATTCACTCTGTGCAATCAGCAGCTCCTAACACTAGCCTGTAACATCACATGGTTCGAGAATACACAGCTGGATTCTACGATTTGAGGGAAAGATATGTCACAAGAAGGGAAAATGCAAGAAATGCAAGCAGCATGAATAACAGAGGTTGAAACTCTGTCTTCCCACTAAGATATCTTTTAGAAGGAGTATCTCTGGTGGGCACTGAAGGATGAAGAAGCTACAAACCTCAGACATGTTTACAAATTGAAGTAAGAAAATATTTTATTAATCTTATAATTCTTAATGGATTCTTTGTTTTTATTTGAATATGCTTTAATATCCAGACACAGCCTTTTTAGCAGGAAGGGTCTTCCCATCTCTTCTAACATCTAGTTACTTGCTGTCATGGTTTGACACTGGCCCAAAGCCAGGCACCCACAAAAGCCTCTCTCTCACTCTCCCCTGCCACAGCAGGGCAGAGGAGAGAAAAAAAATTAACAAAGAGTTCATGAGTTGAGATAAGGACTGAGAGAAAACACTCCAAGGGCAAAACAGGCTCAACTTAGAAGTACAAAGTAAATTTATTACTAACAGAGTCGGAGGAGGAGAGCGAGAAGTAAAACGAGCCCTTAAAAACACCTTTTCTTCCCCCACCTGCTCCCTCCTTCCCACCAAGAATGATGGGAGACAGGGCGTGGGGGTTTTAAATCATATTAGATAAAAAGTGAAAAGTGCAGAGCTAATACTTTGTCAGAGGTAAGTGTTGTAGTGAACAGCCAAAACTGCAGGAAGGGCATGCAACCAAGGATAGTTAATGGCTACATTAAGGTGTGTGTGTTGTGCAACTGGGATGTGAGTGCAGCATAGGAAGGCATATCAGCCATTTTCAGTCTAGTTAGTAAGTGTATGAAATACAGCCGTGCTATGGGTCACAGATTTAGTGCAAGACAGCAAGTACGTTCTTGCAGATGTAAGTTCTTGCAGATGTAAGTTCTCCAAACTGATCCTGAAAGTGGTGCCACTGCTTTTGCACCGTGCTTACCTGTAGAGTTAATGTGGCAGTTCTCTTCTGGTGTTAGTTATGCCTACAGCTGAAGATACGCTCTATGATAAACCTTATGCATTAGTGCAATCGAACCTCACAATTTCATGACAGATGTACCTTAATGCTGCCATTCAGCACTCTCAGTGAGACTGTGGCATGCCGAGAGGCTGGGTGGAAACTCACTGCTTCAGGTGTTCCCCTGAACTTGATTCCTCCAGGCATCCACCTCTTTTTCTGCAGCTCCACGCATCTACTTACAGTCAGCAATTCCTAATAGTAGGATATGATCTCTTCTCGTAAGGGCAGACAGTCTCATTATTGTATTTTATTTGTACCATCTGGCTTTGTAGCTTTATCTGAGAAACATACGGGCAACTTCAGAACAAGGGAAAATAAAACATTATGTGCAACAGGCTGTGGAAACAATCAGCCACTCTTACTTGGCAGATCCCTTCCACAAGTAAACATCATTCAGGAGTGTAGCTGTCAAGTCAAGTGGTGTCCCATGCAGCCCCCGGTGCCAGGCACTGAATGTGTCTGTGGATGTCAGGAAATGTGGTGTGCAGATGGGCTGTGCAGCTCCAGGATCAGCTGCTGGAGCAGCTTCTCTGTTCTGAGAGGACGCTGTGAAATGCAGGACTGTCTTTGCTTTGGAGAGAATAACAGGTTGAGGAAAACTGTGCACTACTAGCAAAATTCAGCTTCCTCATAAATCCTTCTGAACGGATACAAAAATGTTATCCAGACTTGTTCCCTGAAGCCTATCTGTTTTTAAACTGTGTGAAAAGTTACGTTTTTCAGCAATAGGTAAACAATTGGAACAGTTCTGAGCTCTTTTTCTGAAAATCTCTGTAAGAGATGTTAGCAGAAGTGCAGGATGAAACTCTCAGCTTAGTTCTCATCTCTCAGAAAGCTTGAAAGGCAAAAGCAGTGTTCCAGATTCACACATATGTTATTGTTTACATATACACACACTTACTCAATTTGTATAAATGTACAAATAATTGCAAAGACAGATGAGGGAACAAGGGTGAAAATAGTCCTTTGCTCTTTTGTTGGAAAAAGACTGTAGTTGGAGGTGAAAAAGTTTTGTAGACTTTCCTTTTCTAGCTGAGATTTGGCAGGGGCTGCCCTTGGGGCAGTAGTGGTGAAGCTGGGTAGCATTGACCTCTTTTCTTCCTTTCCTGGGACGAGAAAACGCTTGGAATCCCTTTACTTTGACTCTAGGGCACTGCATAAGAAGTACTGTTAATTCTTTATCCTGGTCTCAGGGACAGCAGCAGCGCCTGAATTTCTTGCACTTCCTCATGAGCCTCTGGCATCTTGACATTTATTCAGAGTTTGGTTGACCTCTGCTGCCTTTATGTATCTTTAAAGTTCATTCCTGTGCAACTGTCAATACATCTATTTTGTAGGTTTGAAATAAGAAGCTTTCGGGTGACTAAAAGGACGCTTGTAACTGTTCAGTCAAGTGTGGTTGTGATTTTAAAGACCTTTCTGTTTTCGGTTGACTTTTTACTAATATTGCCTCTATTTTCATCTACATCTTTGGAATATATGCTGCATTTTGTAACCACTTTACCTTGTGTTTCATGAAGCAAGCTATAAGGCAGAAATAGAAATAGTTTTGGGATCAAAATTTATCCCCCCAAAAAAAATTTCCTGGAGTAAACTTTTTTTTACTCTTCAATCCTTTATAATTGTAAAATCAGTTTTTCCCAGAATGATTGAAGCGGTGTTATCATAAAGCAGAAAGTAGACCTTAAACTGTATAAAATATTTTTAATATGATAGTAAAACAGAAGTAAAAAGTGCAGACTATATAAAACGTACCCTTAATTGAGCACTGAGATTGAGGTTAAGTTCTAGAAGAGCTCCCAAGGAAATAAGGGGATACAATGGGTCAGTTTAATTCTCTGCTGAAAAGAGACATGGCTTTTATCTAATTTGTTACATTATACGTGACATTCTCATCTGGATAGAGCTGCAGGAGTTGTAGCACCAGCTCTATTTCTGTTTGCCCATTATATGTCAGTGCAATAGCACGGTAAGTCTAATGCAAACATTTCAGGGTGTCTCTTCCTGTTTAGGACCACAAAAACCCCACTGTGCTTTCCCTTTTTCAGTCCCACACAAGAAGTAAGTCAATTGGCAACCTCAGGTGGGGTGCAGTAAGCTCAGCTGTTCCAACTCAAAACAAGACACATCTGTTCTCTAGTCTATGACATGAGATACATGTAGGCTGCACAGATAGCATGAAAAGCAATGAAAAAGGACATATTTGCTTCATAAAATACCAGTTTCATCCTCAGAAACCCTTGCCTTTCAAAGCTGTGTTTACACTGTAAAGTGTCATTGTTTTCCATCTCCTTGGGTGACTTTTACTGTCTGGGGAGTCAAAGGACCAAGTGTAGCCTATTTGATAACCCACAAAAATATTTTTTGCCAATCTGGAAACGTGGCTCTGTTGTGGGCAGCTGTGCTCTGCAGCAGCAGGAGATGGCTAAGGTGTGCTTCACAGGAAATTGTGATGATTAAACCTGGAGATGCTGCAGTCGCAGGTTTCATTGCTAGCTAAGGAGAATCAAAGTCTTCACTCTGAAATTAAAAAAATTTGCTGTTCCCAATGACTTGTGCCAGCTGCTTGCTGCAAGCCCTGCAGACCGAGCAGATGTCTCAGGAGCTTCACCTCACCAGGACCATGCCAGGCAGCTCCTCCTTTCAGGAAGGCACGCCTCAGGGACATTTCCCATTGTACCAGGCTGTGCAGACCACCAGCACCTGATATATCTGCCAACAACACTGATTTTCTTAAAACCAGAGTATCTCTGCTGACATTCTCATACAAATATTTGGTTAGGTATATGGGTTTCCTGCCTTGTATGGCTGCTCATATTATTTAATGTATTTCATGCCCTCTGCTTGCTATCAGACTGTATCCTTTTTTCTCATAGACAATTTCCTTTGGTCTTTTCTCTTTCTCCCTGGCAATAAATCTGATTTTTTTCTTCTAATTTTTTGTTTATGTTCACGATTGCCCCCATCTTTCCTAGTATTTCCATTCTCCTCTTTTCCCGTTTCTATGCCTGCATTCTCACAATTCTCTTTGCTACCTTCTCTTTCCGGCTTCTTTTCATTTCTCTGATTTCTCCTGGAGAAAAGGAGGCTCATGGGTGACCTTATCACTCTCTACTCCTGCGTAAGAAGTGATATCATGAGATGAAATAGCCTCAAGTTGCATATGAGGATGTTTAGATTGGATATTAGGGAAAAATTTCTTCACTGAAAGAGTTGTGACCCATAAGAACAGGCTTCCCATTCGAGTTCATATCCCTGGAGGTTTTTAAAAAAGGTTTAGATGTGGTGCTTAGGGACATGGTATAGCCATTAGGGACGTAGTTTAGACTTCACAGTGTTGGGTTAATGGTTGGACTCGATGATCTTAGTGGTCTTTTCCAACATAAATTATTCTGTGATCAATAATTTTTCTTGTCTTTCTTCTTGATCAAATGGTTAGCACTACATTGTGTTGTTAGATTAATCTATTTTTCAGTGACATTTCCAGGCTGAGAATTTAAATAAAACTAATTCATCTACTATGAATATAAATCTGTGATAGGAAGTCTTTTGCATGAAACCCTGAAGAAACCCAGTCTTCAAATCCAACTTCTTTAGTTAATGACAAACGCTGAATTTACAATTAATCCCCTCCCACTCATACATCCCACTTCATTAAACACCTTTCCTTCGCTATAAGGTCACCACAGTAGTTTTGTACCTGAACTTCACAGTCCTGAGTCTAGAACTATTGCTTTTTGGATGTTTTTTTCCTACTCCTGAACAGTTGTTTTGTTTGTGAGAAATATCTCTTTTCTTGGCTAATTGAAGAAGGATATTGTTTTACATCATATGGTAGTTGCATACTCTCTCAATCAGAATCAAACAATCCAGAAACTTCAAGAGTTCATTAAGTTTGTTGAAATGTTACTCACTTTTAAAAGCCCTTTACCAAAAGAAATAGCTTAAATGCTGATTTTCCAACAAATACATTTTCCTTTCTCTTGAAAGAAAACAAAACACTAGCAACAATCAGGTAGATGTCAAGTTTAATACTGGTCTTCAGTTTTCTGATGTCAATGATTTAAAGAGGACATTGCATTTCTGTAGTTTTAGAGGGATCTCTAAAGGACTTAGCAAACAGATGGTGGTCAAAAAAGCTGCATAATACAGCCTAAGCTCATGTGAATGACAAATCTGGGTGTCTGTGTCCTTTCAGAAACCCTCAAAGTCCTCATCTGACAGGAGTGAGATTAGCTGTCATCTTTAAATCATTGAAGCCTGAGATCAAGCAAGGCTGCTAATCTTAACAATTCTTTTCCTGCATGTCTTGGTGTAGCCATCAAGGTCAGAACCTGCAGCTACAGCGCTTGTTTCTAATACGGTAGGGAAGGAAGTTGCAAATGGATGGGCAGTGCTGGCTGGGCAATGGAGAAAGAAATCTGAGTCTTGCAGACAAAAGAACACAAATCTTCAGATATTTTATGTATTTTGCACATGGACAACAGAGTTGAAACCTCATCCAAGTACTGAGTAACAAATCAAAGCCTTTTTTTTCCTTCTATCAACATTTATTAACACTTTGCCTTACACTGGTTTGAGCCTACTTATGTTAGACAAGGATTTTCTCTTATTTGCTTTTACTATGTTGTATTTTATTATAAATGACACAGCAGAGTGAGGGACAGTTACAATTAAATTATTATCTTCATTAGCAATGTCTGTTTGGCACAGCAAGGATTGATTTCTGATAGCCCAGGTTCATACAAATGTCTTCTAGAGAGCTCTACCCCTCACTCTGAGCAAGGGCCGTCTGTGCCTGAGCCAGTTCCCAGGAAGGCCCAGAGCAACTGAGGGAAGGAAGAGAACTCACGTGTCATTATATTAGGCTGAAACAGCTCTTTAAGACTTAATATTTCTTGGCAAACTGTATTTCCAGTTTTGAAGGCTTCCACACTGAAGTTGAAGGGCTGGACCAAGCTTTATATGTCTAAGTGGTGGGTTTGAAGTACAATAACTGTTCAAAATAAAATAAAAGCAAATTTCCTTCTGCAGTGGATGAGCCTGGCATGGCTTACTGTAACTCTTTTGTTGAATGAATATTGAACTGAATATTCTTCTGATTCCTGTGGCTGGAATTCATACTAGTCCCTATAGTACAGCGATTTCAAAACTTCCTTGGTCAAGGTAAAAATTTTGAGTACACATTCTCCATGTACTTACATTTATTCATTTAAAAATTATGTGCATGCAGAATGTACCATATACAATTCACATTCTAAATTGTACAAATGAATAGAGATTTTAAAAAGGGTGAGATGAAGACAAAATAAACAATATTTTTTATTTTTAAAATATTCTTTCTTATTAATGGCACAAAAATATTTTCTTCTTGCACAACAAAGGATTACCTTGCACACCTCTTGGGTTTTATGCACCTCACTGCACTTTGGAGACCACTGTTTTAATTGATGTGCTGTAGTGGAGAGCACCTTCTCAGTAGCAGTAGTAGCAGTAGCAGTCCACAGACCAGACATTTGATTTTACCATCACATTCGCATGAATTTTTCAGTCTTTCAAATCTAATTAATCTTCTACTTTGAGTCTTCTGTAATATATGTGGCTGGTTTGATTTAAAAACACTGTTATTATGGTATTAGGAAGTGATAAAGTAACATCACATTCACATAAATTTTTCAGTCTTTCAAGTCTAATTTATCTTCTGCTTTGAATATTCTGGAATATCTGTGGCTGGCTTGAGTTAAAAACACTGTTATTATGGTATTAGGAAGTGATGAAGACTTGACCATAGCTGTCTGCTCACTTCCTTTCGAATAGAATCACAGAAATTAAATAAGAGAATGTTTGTCATTTATTTAATTGTTTGGAAATGACTGTTTATTAAAAAGTACTGGAGGATGGCTGATGTAGTTCCAGTATTGGCTTCAGTACCTGAATCAACATTGTAATCTAAAACACTATTGCATTTAGACCTGAATTAATGATATATCATTTATCTAGGAGCCTAGCACAAACATTACCATTAATTCAAATTATTGAAATAAATAAATGAATCCAAATTCTGAAATTATTTTAAAATTTTCTTTGAACTTCCAAATTTAAATATATTATATAAATCCTGTAAAGCATGGTTGCTTTTTTGTTTGTTTTTACAAAGGTCAAATATTTGAATGCCACAATTTTGCCAGTAGCAGAATATAGAAGGAGAGCAACCACTTCCAGAACTCTGCTGTCCCAAAACAGGACTCTGAGGGTGACCTGGGCTGGACTGAACTGCTGCTGTAAAGAACAGACTTCAGCCCTCTGATCTGCTGTCTCTGACACATCACTGTAGCAGCAGTCTTCCACAAAAACTCCAAACTCAGAACTTTGCTTTTCCAGAAAAAAAGACCTTTAATTTTAATACCAAATAATTACAATTGTAACCAATAGATTTTTAAAGTCTAATCTTTTAAACTGATTTTTCTGTTTTCTATCCCTCAGAAAATCATATGTGGTGTTCAGCTTACTATTTTTCTCACTGTAATAGCTGAATCTCCATCTCTGTACACCTTGCCAAGTTGTAATGGTCTGGAGGGTGTCACAGCTGCCCTTAGGTATTATTAGGGAGTTGCTGAACCCCAGCATGGGGGAAAATGAGGATAGCATTGAAGTTCATTGAAAATAGCTTGCCCTGTTTGAACCAAGAAACATGTAAACCACATAAATCACTGACATGTAACTACTCTGATTACGCCACGTTTCTGCCATTGCCGGTTTTTCTTTCCACAGTTTAAAACTATGAAAGGAGTAACCACACATTATCTCTGCTTTTCAATTGCAACACTGCCCCTCACTTAAAGCTAGAAGCTATTATCTTGCCAAATTAAGGAAATGTCCTTGTGATTCCACGGACAGGATGGACACTTATTCATTCCTCTCTTGATTTTTGTCAGTGAAAAGATATCCACGCTTCTCTAGAGCCTCTTCAGCAGCAAAGAGCCTGATCCTGTTCATATGTAAGTGAAAAGGTTACCACAGAGTTAACTGGAAATGGAAAGTAGACCATGGTCAAAAGTACTGTAGTGTACAGACATCACAGCAGCACCTAGCTGGCAAGAAGATTAGCAAGCACATCTGTTCTGAACCATTAAAATGATATAAAGAAATTGCCTTTAAACCACCTGCAGGACAGTAATTTCATACAATCATTACAGAGTCATTAAAAGTTAATGTAGAAAAACCACCACTGTGGGAAATGCAATCTTCTGTGTTCACTAGATACTCTAAAAATGTGAGCAGAGAACAGTCTGAAAACTATTGTGTCAGATGATTATGCCTTGTCTCCAGAATATATTGTCTCAAATATTTCCTTTGTCACAGATTAGACTACTTACTACATTTTCAAGCCGTACTGAGAATTTCCATGTTGGACATAACATGCACAGGGCAGCAGGGTTTGGAAATTCTGTTGAGAAGATATTCTTGAATTCTGAAAGTGGTATAGGGATCTCAATGTCAGTTTTGAAAATCCTTTTTATTCAAAATAGAAACACCAGGATGGGTATAAGCAATACGGGCATAAAGAAAGGTCTGTTAAAATTGAGGAGGGGACATAGTTATTCATGCTAGGATCAAAGCAAGACTAGGGAGAAAAAAGCACTGGAAGGTGAAAAAACGAACGTAATGTTTTAGATCAAAATAAGAGACACGCATTAAATGATGTCACAGAGAACGTTGTGATTAAATACTGGAATATTTTCTTATAATCCTTTATTACTTCGATAACATGAATGTGAAGGAACTATGAAAGGAGTCATGGAAAGAAGAAATATTTCTTACAAATGCATTCATTTGCTCTGAGGGACAGAAAGCTCTCGATGACAGACTGGGCTGGAAGACATCTCTAGAAAGCACTACCTGTTGACTTTGTTAAGACTTTGATGCTGTTCCCCACAACAGTCTTGTAAACAAACTATGGAAATACAAGTTTGGACAAAACCAGTGGGATCAGGAAAGATCCATGCACATGAGGAAGATAGTATCTGATGTAGAATTACTAGTATGCCCCCATTAATTGCAAAGCTGCATTTTGTGGGATATTTTCCTTAATGAATGAAAGAGGAGAATAGAAAATCTATTTAACTGCAAATAGGATTAGAGGCAAAGGGGCCGCATGCACTTTGGAAGGGAAAAAAAGGAATGAAAAATGGACTTGGCAGATTGGAGGAAAGGTTTGAAATCAAGAGCGTGTAATTTAAGATGCTCTGGATATTGTAATGATTTAATTTAAAAAGCATATGATATTGAGATGTGTGAGGGAGTAAATTCTAACTGTAAAAATATACAGTATGAAAATAGTCTTTTAAATCTACCAAAACCCACTTGGGTTATTTTTTATTTACTTCAAGAAAGATGTATCAGAGCTGTAATCTCTACCAAAAGAAACCCCAAGGAACTCCAAAAAACCCCCACAACAACAACAACAAAAAAAACCCAACAAAAAACCCAAAACAAAAAGAAAAAAAATCCCCCCAAAAACCCGAAAACCCACAACAAAACAAAAACAAAACCCCGAAAAAAACAAAACCAAAACCAAACAAACAAAAAAACAGAGAAGAAAGAGTGGTCAGAAATGCTGAAAATATAATCGACACAGAAAAACAAGGAGACCTGGTATAGAGAAAACTGAAGGGTGACACATCACTATAGATGAAACACAGCCTGTAAGATTAAATGCTGATTTCGAAAAACTCAAATGCAATAAGATGTTCCCTACATCTACTGGGGAGGGTATGAGAAAGAATACCTCGATTGCCACAAACAGTGATGAGGTTGACTATTAGGGAAACAATCCTTTAGTATAGTGGAGTAACAGCAGATGCTTTGCAGAAGAGTTCTGAAATTCCCATCACTGGAATTTTTAAGACATTGGTTTGTCAAATATCAGTCAGGGAAATACTGATGTAATTGACTCTTTGTTCAGTCAGAATCACGGCTGATGTCTCAGAATCTTTCCTCTACCATCCTATGGTGTGGCAATTGCCTGGAGTTTTGGAATAAAGTCATTTGTCCAGTCCGTAACTAACTTCAGAGGGACACAATGTTGCCATGGCTGCTGAAGAGGGGGGAGGACTGGAGTGAAAGAAGGAACGGAAGGAGAGTTGGAAATGGCAGATACTGGTCTGGAAGGCAGAGTGCCAGATAATCAAAAAGATCATTTAAAAATGTATAATTTAAAATATTTCAGTAAAAGGTAAAGCTACAAATGGAATAAAATAATCAAAGGAAATAGACACTTCTGTAGCAAAAATATGGTCTTATGTCATTTAAATACACAAGCAAAAAGCCAATCAAGTATTCTGTGAAGCCACTGAGGGATATACAGAAAGTGGGAAGTAAGTTAATGACGTTAGTATTGCTCTGAGCCTGAATAAATTCTCTGCTTTCGTCTTCATGAAATAAGCCAAAGGTCAGATTCTGAGGATTGGGATATTTTCCCAAGTGGGAGGGAAGGGAATGGAAGCGTTGAAAGACTTTATGAGTACATCAAAGCAAAGAGGCAATTAGAGCTGATAAAAGTTCACATAGAAGCAGATAGAGATAAATTGCATCCCAGATTTTTTTTAACCTAGCAAGTTGCTCTAAGAAAGCATAATATATATATAGCATTCAAGAGAACAGAGATTCAAGAGCCAAATCGGGGCAGCCATGACACTGAAGTTTATTTATTTGATGATTTATATTTTTGTTTATTTATTGTCTCAGCGACACGTAAGGGAAAGACTTTATAATGAGATTCAGTGAAGTGAGTTATACACTGACAAAGAAATGAGATAGCAGTAAGCATTGATCTGAAATCATCACTGTGGTGTTTTCAAAGTAATTTGCACTTTGCAGTCTCAGGTGTTTGCTTCTATTGAAGTTGTTTTCCTACTATCTCATACTTCAATCAAACGTATCTGAGTTATTTGCTGTAGAATTATGACAGAAGATAATTCACTGATATTCTGTTATAATGATCTCAACTGTAATTTGTTCATACCATTTTAGCTGCCTTGAGTGAATGAGTTAAATAACATTTGCTGTCTTCTTCAGCCTACTTTAGCTTTGCTCAGTTGGACCATCCTATGCAGAATATTACTGTGTTCTTTATAAGCCAAAACCAGGGAAAACAGTTGAGAGGGGAGAGTTAAAAAGATTTGTGTTGTTTCCCAGATAACATGAGTTAGTGTACTGCCCAATGCATTCAGTAGAGAGGACTACACTGGTTTAGAGAAAGAAACTGTGGGAAACCTATAGCATCTACTGATGCCTTTATGCTAACATGCATAGACACTTGTAACCTTCTCTTTAAGTGAGAGGCTTCCTGTATAGCTCACATTATGTATTCTATTTTCAGTATTATTCATAATCTTCTAGTTTTTCTGCTCCCTCACCTATGGCACCCTATAACCTGCTGGAAACAACTTCGCGAAAGAAAGTTTTAAAGTGGTTTTCTTTGATTAGCAAAAAGCCAAGATTCATCAGAAATTTAGACTGAGTTGTATGTATATATTAGATCCAGTGTAAATCCAGATGTTTAAGTCCAGTTTGACCAAAAAATATTAGCACAAAAATAATCATTGAAAGATTTCTATTACTAACTGGTCTTCTGAATATGAAAAAAAAAAAACAAAGACAAAAACAAAAACATTGGCATCTCAGTCAAAAGTCTGCCTTGTAATGCATAAGCACTTAGTTTAAGTCTAGTAATAGAAATAGTAGAGACTAAGCTGAAAAAATCTGCACAGGAGATCTGTTTTCCACAAAACTGTTACAATACACCAAAAAGCAGTTTCCAGTGAAAATGGCAAAGGGAAAGATAAAAGTCAAGGAAAACTTGAATACCTCTGTCACAAACTGCTTCAGACAATACGTGCACTTGTAAAGATGGTTCTGGTTAGAACTGATTGGATTCACTCAGCTCCTGTGTTTTCAGAAGTGGTAGTAAATATTCCTAATTGAGGAAAAAAATACTTTTGAAACATTCTCTTTTCAGGAGATAAAGTATCAAGTATATTTAAAGTTAAAAAAGGATTTTTTAAAACCATTATATAAATATGATCTATGTGATCATGAAAAAACATGTATTAAGATGAGCTTTAAAGTACTGAAATGTACTATAGCTCTTTGTTTGTGGTTTACTGGAAAAACATTCTCATTTAAAATGCAACATTTAAACAAACCAAAAAAATATTTTATTCAGAATACCATTCCGACACTGTGTAAATGTGTCTTATAGTTTTCAAAAGACATTTTTGCTAGACTTTTAATCATTTCTAGTTACAGGCATTTGAACACAGTTTATTGAAAGTGTAGTTTTGAACAGAAAACATAAGGAACAATAAATATAAGGAATAAATACAGATTTTACAAGGAAATTGAAATATATGAAAACTCATGTCAAGGAATTTAATTTTTAATCCTGAATATCAAATACAATTCCTATATTAATCCATCAGGCTTTGATTAGATGACTTGACAGCCCTTTCCAAGCAGAGAGTTTAACAATTTCAGGGTTTTTCTGTAGCAGTTGCAAGCTGTCTTTAGACATGGAAAGTGATCCATGTTCCCTTAATCTACACTGAGCATACGAGCACTAAGTGAGCTATCCTTATGGATTAGTTGCTAAATAAAGTATTTAGTAAGCAATGTAGTATTTTAGTAAGTGCAGTGCCTTGCTTTTCAAGTCCTGCTGCGGCCACTGGCTCTGAAGAATTTATGGAGATTTTATGGATTATTTTATCTTTTCTTTCAGCTTGAGGGGTGGGGCGGGGTCACAGGGCATGTCTCCTGTGTGACACCAGGCACTGCTCAGCAGGACCTGTCCACCTGTAACTCTAGTTTAAGCAGTAAGGATTTGGGCAAGCACATTTTTCATCTTTTAATATATTTAATATGCAAAAGGCTGGTACCCAGCAACTACAATGAATTGATGACTGAGGATATTGGATTTAATTTCCGGCTTTGTGGAGATATCAAATATGTTGCTTATATTCTCTACAGCATAGTTTCTCCTCCTCTATCAGATGGTTTTAATGATTCTAGCTCTGCTTCCCAGGAGTGTTCTTGATGAGCTTTAATTAATATCTTTAAAGTGTTCTGAGCTCCTTACCTATGCACTGTAATATCAATATGAAATATGATTAGATTTCAGAAACAATGACTATTCCAAAGGTTAATAATAACAAGATTAATAATGTATTGAATTTTATGTCATCTGTTAGCATCTTACACATCAGATATTATAGTTTATACTTGTACCTGCCTAGAGGAAAGGATTTTTTGACTGAAGACTTTTTTCCTTTCTATTTTTATGTGTTATAGCTAAACCAGATCTGGTAAAAAGTCTCTGTTCCTTTCAGAGATTGCAGTAGTCACCAGAGATTTTCTTTTTAATAGGTAAGATCACTGAGGTAGTGACCAGAAAAACTCCCACTCCCACACAGGAAAAGTGAATTTCATGCTCCTCACAAAACCTCACATCAATTAAGGCCTTCTTACTACTTACTCAGGCAGGTTTACTCAGTACAGTACTCACTGTTTCCAGATTTAAAATGGAATTGTGCGGCTTCCCTCAAATTCTCAGTTTGAGACTAATTCACATCCAGTTTGGCCCAAAATCTGTGTCATCTGACAGCCATCCAGCGCAGTGCTGAAGGTGTTTTGATTGCCACGGTCTTGGACTTCTGGTTTCAGAGAATTACTTGTCACACTTGTGGTAAATCCTCCCTCAGTACTCTCTCAGACACACTACAGTTACAAGCAGTCCTTGCTTTGAATAAAGTGGAGCACACTGTTGGATGGGTATTGATAGTCTTCTGTCTCCACTGTTGCTCTCTGATTGAAAAAACTAGGCTTTTAGCAACATTACATGGAATTGGACATCCAAAAATTGCTGGCAGTGACTGCCAGTGCTCCCTGTACACAGTAGGACTCTCATCAGAGCATCTGCAAACCCTGCATGTGCTGACCGAGGCAGTTCCTTATCTAGGCCATCCTGATTCAGCAAGATATCTCAAGGGCTAGGTTTCTGAACACTATCAGGATTGATTTTTTCTTTTTTTTTTTATATTCCAGGATATAGATGCCAGTACAATTTCCTTTCTTAAGAAATTCTGTACCTTTATTCATAACCCATTAAATAAATACAAACTTTTTGCAATGGTATGGAGAATCCATGCTTCTTGCAGGTTCATTCATTTTTGCTGTTTTTCTGGCATCATGAAGAGGGTTTTTTGCCCATTTATAATAAGGTATTTTCAACAGAAGTGCTCAAGAACATTCCTATCTGGCCATTTCCTGAATGCACACATCCCTTTGGTTAACATGATTTACTAGAAAGCTGAGCTTGAATCTGCTCTGGCAGTAGCGGACACTTTTAGAGTGTTGTCAGAGGGGGAATGTTGCCACTCCTTGGGGACGTAGAATAAATAATGAGATGCTGATGCGTAGGTGAGTTCAGAGACCAACCCCAGCCCAACAAACTCAGATGCAACAGGCAGCAGCACCTCTGCTCTGTGGATATTTATGAGATGTGTGCATCAAATCTGTTGCAGCTTGAGAGACTTCTGGATTCTTCCAGTATGAGCATTTTAGACATGAGGAAATGTAATAATTTGAATTACTATGGGTGTCATTAGGCTTCTTCAGGGTCAGGCAAGAGGGAACATGGCTCTTTTCTCTCTTTCTCTCCCTTTTTTTTTGTAATGACTACCTCCTTATGTACACGCTTTTGCTCAGGTACCAAGGAATTTTTGAGACTTAAGTCTAAATTTAAAAACCACTAAATAATACAATGAGCTCCCTATTTGCCAGTATTGTTTCAGTTTCACCCAGTGTTAACTGCCTTACAAAAAGTCTTTTGAATTTAAATAAGATTTGATGTACTTTTTATTAATTTTACTTTTGCTTCATATATTGTATAAATAATTGTGTGTAATACATAATTATTATAAATTATATATGTATGTAATAATTCCTGCTGTTGACCATTCTAAACTTACAATATTTTAGCCTCACTACATCTCTTACTTATTTTTCCCTCTTACAGTGAAAAACATAAGACACCATTTATTTTAGCTTGTTTCCAGCCAAAACATTCATTTCACATCAGACTTTCAGTGTCTATTGATAATTTCATTGCTTGTTTTTAATTAATATTATATGTCATTCAGCATATGACACGCAAAGTAAATGTTAAACCTCTGGCAGAAAGAAATCCAATTGGCGCTTTATGTGCCGCAATAAAATGGCAGACACAGTCGGCATTGTTAGGCAAAAGGAGTGCTTTCCTGGGAAAATGGAGCATGATGACCACCTCCCCTGACCATGAAAACCACTTAAGAGTCACAGGGCTTATGACACTGATCTCAGAGAGCTAAAAAGAAAGTAACTCCAACATGCTTGTGGGTACAGCAGCATTGCCGCACCACTGCTTCATCCCTGGGATAAACCAGAGTGCAGGACTCGGATTCTCGTTGTTCAGGATCTGCAGATGAATTATGAGATATACTTTGGCCTCTCCTGAAACAATTTTCAGTCTTTTTATTAGGAAATTATTTTTATGGAGAATCAAGCAGTATAATTATCTATCATTGTTATCTGATGTATAACTGAACATTATAAACTTAACTCAGTGATTATTATTACTGTTATGACTTGTCATTTTCTCAGGTTGTCCAGTTAATGGTGAGGTGCATCTATCATGGAGGTGTAAGAAGGAACAAGGATTTACTGTATGCCTAACCCAGGCTGCCTTTTTGTCTTTGTCACGCAACCATACTTCTCTGTTTTCTGGAACATATGAATGTATCCGTAGAAAATAGTAAAAGTTCACCCCGCCAAACACACTCAGCAGGATCTGCAGGTTGTTGAGATCCTGTGCCGAGGATAGAACATTAGAAATACTGTAGACATTCTGCCCCAGCAGGGTCCATGAAAGCTGCCTTGTCCCCATCACTGTCACTGCCTTGGCGATGAGCACGTCTCCTTGAAACGTGTGATCAGTCCAAGAACCAGTTTACACCAAGCTCCCTAATCTTTTGTAGTGTCACCAGTCACCACAAACAATAGGGTTTGATTGAGATTTCTTCTCTTTTGAAGGAATCAAATTGCAGTTTCGTCTCCCATGAAATAAGGCTCACTGGTTTGTGATTAAGATATATTATATATCATCATTTGTTTCCTTGTTTGTATGCCTATATATGTATGATGTGCTCAGCCAACACTGTGATAAATAGATTTCTTTCAAGAAAAATCTCTCATGCTTCGAGGTCATATCTCTTTACGTTGTTTTCTGGCAACTGGAATTAACAATGCCTTTTAAGTAAAATTTAATATTAAGATTCACTTCCATACTGTTAATGACTGGCAGGTAACACTTGTTTAGAAGGAAATCTTATGTCCATGCAAATAATTTTTCTAGCTTTTCTGTGCAAGTACAGCTCATGACAGAGAAGATGCTAAAGGATTTACAGCTGCAAAATGGAGGTCTAATGGTGTGAAATAGGATTTCAGTAGGCTGAGGGCTTTTGTTTTGTTATAACTCACCATGACACAGACCAAAATATTTTTGCATATCTTACAATTAATGTAAGATGGCACAGTAAAAACTTGTCAAGGTTCTGCTGTGGTATGGACACCAGCCATGTTCAAACAGTTCATCATTTTACAAACAACCAAAAGAATTACCTTGTGATAACTTTTCTTCAAGGATAAAATAGGCAGGGGAGTTGAATAAGATGATCTTTAAAGGTCTCTTCGAACACAAACCATTCTATGATTCTGTGATACTATGAAAGGAAGGTTATTTTTGTACGAAGGTAATAAACATCTTTATATTAAAACACAAATACTCCACCCACCCAAATAATACACAAAATAATACACAAAAACCTATATCAAATATAAATTCCAGAAGGGATATATACACCTAACTTTATCTCAATTCTAATGAAAGTGAGGGAGAAGAAATATACTTCCTTTTCCCAGCTGAAACTGACACAGATTTCCCATATCAAACTAAATATCAGAGTTCAGCTATCTGTAGTGCTACTCCTATTTGTTCTTTGACCTTTTAATATAACTTCCACTTACCGTGTAAACACCATCAACATGCTGAACGTAGAAAAGCAATTAGTTATGAATTACATAATCATGGTTTTTACTATGATTATTCCAAATTATGGGACAGACACCGGAAAGGTAAAAAGCGTCATGGTTCCTTCTCCAGCTGACTACGTATTAGAAAGCTGAATCTCATTTTATGTATACAACTCCATTTTATATTTATGATACCAGAAAGACATAAATCCATAAATCCATAAATCGTGATCATTATTTCAGATATATATATTAGGGTTGTACCCTTTTAAATTGGACTTTTTTCACTGTATTATGCTGCCTTGCACTGGAAAAAAAAAAACAAACCCAAAAGCCAAAACAACAGAGAACAAACCCACAAACAGAGAGTATAAGACTGAAATTTTCCATCAGCTCCTTGATACCTGTAATTTTTTAAATTAAGACTAGTAAAAACTTATTTAAAACTTTAGAAGAGATGGATTAGATCAAAAATCCTGAAGCTGTCGAAAATATGCCAAGGAGCTAACCCAATACTGCTGGTCATGATGTGCATAAAGAATAAATTTTAAATTTGCCTATGGTATGCTTAGCTTGATGGAGCACAACTACAGTTTCACACAGGTATAATTTCTGTAAAACCATTGGTGTTAAAACTGCAGCACCAAAGTTTTGATTGCAATGATGTATTGAGACAAGGAGGGAAAAAAAAGGTAGAATGAGTGCTGGAAAGCCTCCTGCGGAAAAGCAACTGTTGGAAAGAAAACTAATCAGACACAGTTGGAAACAGTTGGCTTTGATAGACTGTAAACAGTAAAAGTCATGATTTCTCTCCAAGTCATCTGACACCTTCATTACCACAATTACTTATTTAATGCCCCTCACATCAAGAAGCAAACACAGCTTTATTAGCTCATGCAAGCTTATTTTTTAATCTGTATTCTTCACCAGTACTTACCAATTAAGACTGTGCATCAACAACCTGCATTTGTAGCAGCTGCTGAGCTAAAAATGTATTCAGATAGTAGAACACTATTCAGAAGTGTCATGCTCCTTCTAGGAACATGACCAAGCGAAGTCACTATTATAAAATACATTTTGAATTACAGCTTTGTGATACCTGAAAGGGAAATGTTGATCTGTAGATTTACCATAGCTGTCCATCTTAACAGACATTAAACATTGCATTTCACTCTGTATGTTCTTGGTCCTACTTTACAGATGTTCAACCAAGAAAATATCTCAGGTTTCACCCACAGGCATTTCAAAATATTTAACTTTAAATCTCGACTTCTCATGCTACACTGGTTAACTCATCTGCAGAATCTTGGTATCAGGGCTGTTGCAACCAAAACAGATTGAGGAAGTAAAAGCCAGATCTGTGAGGAGAAACAATACCCTTTAATAGATCAATTGTTACACTTTCCATGGAAATGCATTCAGACTCAAGCTTTTCTTAAAGTAAGAACCAGAAATAGCTAAGAAACTTTTGGGATCTCGTAATCTCATTTTATAAAAATAAGAAACTCCTGGATTCTGGCCACAGAGATTTGACAATTTTCAAAGACATCATTTCCACAGAGTTTTTATAACAGCTGTAGTGAGGTTTTATTTAGTCAAATGTCTGTAATACATGTTTATCTCCCTTGCAGTGCTGAGCCAGACAACAAGTGGAAGGCTTGGAGTGATTTTTTTCTGTTGTTAGATTGACTGAAACTTTTTTTGTCTTTCCAGTGTGCTGGTGCAGGTAAGAATACATTTTTAATACATACAAAATACCAGTGAAATCTGAATAGCAAGAAGGGTTGATGCATTCAAAGGAAATATCATCAGTGTATTTTAGTATCATCAAATATTTTGACACTTTAAACAAAGAATTTCATTGAAAATACTATAATATGCCTTCAAAATATATGCCATAACTTGAAATGGAAAATTAGTGTATCTTCTTTTCTTTGTCAATTTCCTTTTTATTAGCATGGCTGAAGAAAAGTTAGATACATTTTCTATAGAACTGAAATGTGTTCCTTAATCTGTCTTTGCAACATGCAGAAATCATTGACTTGTACTTTGAGATTAATGGGAGGATCTCAGATGGAGCTAAGGGTTTACATAGAGGTAATAGAAGTCAACCTTCCATTTTTTTTTTCTGAACACAATCTTGAATACAAGAAATATAGATCATGTTGCAAAATGCAAAGCTGAATCTACTGCACGACGCTCCATTATTTTATTTTTTCATGTTCCACATTTCAGATTCTTTTCAAGGTTTTTCCTTCCTGAACTGCAATTTTAGTAGATGAGTTCGCCCAATAAAAGCTGCTTCTGCAAAGAATCATCACGGAGTAGGTAATGTTAAAAGTGCAAACTGAGTTGTAGTAATTTCTTCCATACCTTGAAAGAGTAAAACTCGGGTGTTTTATGATCTCAGAGGAGGCAAGCAGCCCTTCTGATCCAAGTCAGTCTCCATTAAAGTCTTGTAATGCACACTAATGCGGTGTTCCTAAGGGAATGCCATGGTGATATTTATCCTTGCTCGCCTACTAAGAAAATCCCTGCCAAGCAGGAGAGGAAGCATCTGTATGCGTGGTTGAACGACATTTTTATGCTAGCAGATATTCAAGGGCTCTGAAAAGATTCAGATTCAGTAGGAAATGAATTTGAAAAAAACACCTGAGGAAAGGGCATTTGACTTTTTTTTTCCCTTTTAGTTTGGGGGCTTACCTTGACATTTAAAGTAATAAAACCATCTGCAAAATCATGTCTTGTCCAGAAGTGCCATTATAACAAGTTGAACTCTTCCAGACTGGATGAAATAACAACTTAATTGTGGCCTTAATAGATTTCCCAGTTGCTTGCTGCAATCAGACCTACCTTTTTAACAGTCCTCACTGCTCATTAATTACATTTCCTCTCTTAATTTCTCCATTTCTTTCCTATTCCTTGAGGAGTATGGAAACCAGTACAGCTAATCGCCTTTGAATTATGTATGTGAATCATCCCAGAAACACGTGGTTGGGATCTTTCTCTAGGTCAAGAGGGTATTTTAGATACAGAATAATTTCTCATCTTGTGGTAGGGACTTACTGTGAACTTCAGTTCATCCAGAAGCTGTGTTAACAACCGGCTCTTAGGCAGGAATTTTCATTCAAAACTAATTAACATGTCCTAAATCTTAAACTACTATAAATGAGAAATAATTTGAGATGACTGACTCACCTGATCATTCTTTTCTTTCATATTAAATGCACTTAAACTCTCTGAGCTCTCTACCAAACGGACTTCAATTAACCTAACACCCTGACTGCTATGATTAAATACAATGTGGATACTTTTTTTATACCACGCCACATTATGACATAAATTTCAAGTTTAAAGATGTTACCTGGCACAATGCATTATTTATGTGATTGCAATGGAGTTGTGATATGCAAATAGAAAAGCAATTAGAAGCAGAACAATGCCTAAAATGGGAATCTGTTTTCTCTAATAAACTAATTCAATACAATAGTTTATCAAATTATTTCTGAGTAGCACTATGCAGAAGAACCTCAAAATATCAAAATGTTGCATTTCTGTCCTAGAACACAGTATTTTTCATTGTCTTGAATGGGATTCAGTTCAGTTTTTCTCCTTATATGGGTCTTTCTTTGGCTTACCTATACAAACAGTGATATAGTCCATCTTCCTATCTGTCCCCAGTTGCTGAGTGTCAGAGGGTTTTTGGGTGCACAAGAAAAATGTGGTCAAGATGCATCTTTCATTTTTGTAGATCTATGGAGGCAGTCATATATTCTCTGTTTGACAAGTAGCTACGACTTTGCAAGCATTTAGGAAGTCCACAGAGAATCCAGGCCTCAAGTGCTGCATTCCCTCCTGCAGAACACAAAACCAAATTTAAAAAGTACATTTTTCAATAAGAACTTTTCTGAGGAGCAATGAAAGCTAGATTCCATTGACTCATTTAGATGATATAATGAACCTGAAGGTAATGGGAAACAAAGCTTTGATTAACCATATTCATGCTTTATACTGCAAGGTTTCCTTCAAATTGTCATTTTCCCTGGAAAGTCCAACACCTGCCAAGAATTAGAAAGACAACTACGGATGCAAGCATGTGCAGGAATATATCTGTATTTATTTTTATGTGCAGTGACTGAATTAATAAACAGGCAGCAAAGCATATTTTCCCAATTACATTTTATTTATCATGAAACATTAAAAATAGTAACATGTGCTACATTTTTCTAACTAAAAATGTAGACTTCCTTAGTTTTGAGTGATATTTTTATATGTATGAGATTCCACTATCTCAGGAAGTTTTTGTGACCCAAAATATTGATTATTCTCTACATACCTGCATATACTGGTAGATTTAAAAAACTAAAATCAGTGCATCTGCAATGTTGTCAACCATCTAAATTTCTCTCTATCTGTAAATCTATACAACAAAACAACGAATGTGAAACTCGGTTAGTTTGACAAATAACAGACATCCATAGTGAAAAGCTTTACTATTTGCTGATATCTGATTTTCTTATATGTTGATTTGGAATATAACACTCAGATCCCTTGGATATTCAAGATTCAGTCCTTGTTATCACAGGAGAACAATATCAAATTACCAGTTTCATTAAATTTATGAAGTAGCAGCTTAAAATTCAAATTGGAACATGCTTCCATAATTTCAGCTCTACGATAGCTAGAAACTTCATCTCATTTCTCACCTAAATTTATTCTCTGCTAATTTACACAAACTTGTCTTCCACAAGCATTATCCTTTTTGTTTATGCTTTCTCCTATGTATTTATTCTCAATGGAATAAAAAGGAAATAATGAAAATTATGGAAGGAATTTATTGTATCAACTTTAATGTGCTGTTTTATTTTGAAGTTATATTTAAAATGAAAATAAAAATCCAATTCACCAAGCTACTATTTTTTAGTACCTCTACCTTATATACTTAATATAAGACTTAGTGAACAAATACAAAAGCAGTGGCTTTGATTACATTCTACAGTTATAGTAACAGCTACTTATGTCTACAGGATTAAGGAAGTATTTTTAAGATATTCATAGCTAAAAGAAATTTAACCAGGAATATGAAGTATCAGGAAACACATGAAATCACAATCTTCATCATAATTAAATGTAACACCACACAATTATTTTTGACATAAGTAGTTAGAGTGAGCTCCATCTAAGACATAGCTACAGCAGTTTTATGTCTGCAGGAAGGGTTACATTCCTGTAAACCACAATAATTCAGAGAAGTCATAGACATTCTGGCTCCTTCATCAAAACAGAAAGATAATGGTGTATCTGAAGAGTACTTTTCTTTCAAACGTTCTCCAAATACCTTCTAGACCAGAGATGAGCGGTTCATTAATCAAATAAATTGTCTCCTAACTAAATCAAGTTGTTTGAGACACTCTTCAAAATCCAGTCTCTTGGAATTCTTGTTTGCTGGCAGTCAATACTAGCAAAAGGAAAACAAGATTGAAAACATTTATTTGCCTGGGTTACAGTGCAACCAGCTTTAAGAGGTCTAAATAAATTTTGGTATGTGTGTTCGAATCATTCAGCTTAAAACTTTCTACCACTACCAAGTACAAATAGAACATAAGTTCTTTTTCAATTTATTCTTCTTTGGTTTTATTCTGTTTCCTTCTGCAAAACATTAGCGGTAGGTATCAGTTTAAGCTTGTATCTAAGCTGCAGGATGCAAAAGGAAAACAACACCTAGACCAGATGTCATTGGTAACTTGTTATTTGTACACTCTACTTAAAATTATTGTCTGAATGAAAGTCTCAAATCAACACATATCTGAACATCTGTCATAGAAGAAACAGATCAAAAAGCAAGAAATAAAATTATTAATTAATTTTTCCTATTAGTTATTTTGGGTATGGGTAGTTACTCTAGCAGATTTATTGGGTGTATCTAGTGCATCTAAGTATAAACAAACTGAAGTTTTTTCCAACATTTGAGCTGAAAATCTCAGAATATTAGAGTCTCTGTTTCTGAAGATGGCAATGTAGAAACCAGAAAAAATATATAAATGTTTAACAATTCTTCAGTAAAGTATCAAATTTTATTTAAAAATTGCTAAGGACTTGGATTGCTCTTATTTTTTTCTGTAGTAGATTCTCCCACAACAGATAATACTCCATGAAGTTGTCTCTTTCTTATAGTGTCACTCTGTGATGTATCTTGTGATGTAAATAAGTTACAACGAGATGTTCTTTTGAATTCCTTTGTTTGTGCCCATTACTATGAAGAAGCCTAAAATAATAGTAGGTACTCAGGGAAATACACACTAGAAAAAAAATCCTTGACCAGTCAGAGCTAGACAAAAAGAATGCTCTTTATTCTGTATCTATGTCATGGGCTGAATTTGGAAGACTGTAGTTACCAAGCCTGCCAAACTCCTCTACTGATGCACAGCTCTTGCAAAGTGTAATTAAACAATTTAGGTTATAACAGCTTAAAATCTGCTTTAAATTTTACCAGAGCAAGTGTAGAAGTCCTTGAAACCATAATCTTTTCCACTGTGGTCTGCCGTTGCAGCTACAGAGTAAAGCTGGGGCAGAGAAAGTTCTCCTTCATTGATTTCTTCAATTTCTAACAGAAAATAATTTAATAGTCTGTTTGCATTATAATTATGTAGCATGCTGTTTTAACACTGAAGAGTATCATTCAACAAACGTAAAATTAGTATAAAACCTAATATGTCTTTGAAGCAGAATTTCTGATAGATTTCTCTCAGGGAATTGCTAAGAGGTAATGTAATTAGAAATATAGCATAGAACATTTATATGGATTAGTCCTTTTTACAGAGATAAACTGTCTAGTGGCCATGCACTTTCTTATTAATCAGATCCCGCAAACCTATTTATAAAGCATAGCCAAGGAAAAGTCCCATTGAAATGTCATTCTGACTTTACCAGGTGAAGTTCTGTTTGTTCCAACACCAAAAAGCAATCTAATTATCTCATATATGATTCCAGAACCCTTCAGAATGTCGTAAATGTGAAAAAGCTATTCAGCGGGGCTAAGGCCAGGGAAATGAATTTTGAATTAGCCATTCTTTGGGAAAATATGTTTAAATGGAGCCTGGAAGTTACAGAATGTGCAATACCCAATTAAATTTGATCTTTACAGAATCAAACCCCTTCTCTATGAAAGTACAGTACATTGAGCACTTGAATTCTCACCTGTACTGAACAGAGTATGAATCATAAATCAAAGAGCGATGACCCAAGTACTCCACTCAGCTGGATTTCTTTATTCCTGCACAGCAGTAGACTAATGATCTAGAAGGTAATCCCTTTTGTAATCCTTTCGCTATGGATGAAAGGAGACCCTCAGCCCCTCAGCATCACTGGCACTACACTTTAGCATGATATTTTAATATACATGACATAAATACACAAGTGCTTGCGTGGCTCTCTTCCTTTTGAAGAATTAATGCGGATGACAGGCCAGTGTGTAAACTATACCACTCACTACTCACAGGACAAGTCAGAGGACATATAGCTGTTTTTACCTAATCTCCATGGTAGTGCGCTAGGGCTTTGCTGTGAACTGATATCCATTTTCCCTTCCTTGGGCTGCCAAAAGTCAACAAGGAACCAGGGCTGCTGCTGCCGCCACCCATCTGTCCAGTATCACAGAGGATGGAAGGGCAACATGAGGACTGCGTTTGTCATTTCCCTTAGCTGCAGGTTAAGGAAGCTGAATTCAAACATACAGACTATAGCCACATAACAAGGATGCAGAGATCTAAGTCAAACTACCCAATAATCTGGGCAGTTGCCTATTTAAGTATGGAGTTTTGCTTTATACACATTTTAGATTAAATGAGTGCCTCCCCATATGAAATGAGTGCTTCCACTCACTCCATAAAAGGTACCCTATATCAACTTCTCAGTGATTCTGTTTCCTCAGCTTTAGAAAATTCAGAAATGTTTGAGAAGCAACAACAACAACAGCAACAACAGCAACAACAAAAAGACTGAAAAATCAGCTCTTCCAAGACCTTCAAGACAGAGGCCTTCAAAATCACTAGTCACTTTTCCTAAAAGTCTGCAATAAAGACGGGACTTTCAGATTCAGTTAGCAAACAGTAATTTAGTAGTGTTAAACTCCTTATGGAACATGAGCCCACTGGGCATGGGGCTCCAGCATAGTCTTGGAAACCTGGATTCATTTACGAAATAGACAAGACAAACTGTTTCTTCAGCCTAACAAAGCAGGGCTGGGAGGGAAAAGCAGTCTGTAAATACATCTGGGAATACAGGTCCCTGAGAAGAGTAGTGGTATTCTGACAATGGGGAGATTTGGATGGTAAGAAGTGGTTGAAAGGGTGTCTGTCAATTTAGGCTGCCAGTAAAAAGAAGGTTCCCAATAAGTACAGCTGCTAGATCTGCGCAGCAGCAGAATTAGGGGGCAAAAAACCCAGCTGTGCTCCTGAGGGAGCTCGCTAAGTTAATGAACGAACTTGCATAATGTGAGGTCCTCTGACACCCAGAGACGACTATTTATTCTCAAAGCCAGAGTCTTAAACCTACAGGGAACAAACAGACACATATAAACTAAGTTTAACATCAAGTACTTCTTTGAAGGTATAGTCTACACCTTCTCTACCTCAACATTTACCAGTTTCTTCTTTCTTACTGCAAGCTTCACTGCTCAAGACCAGAGCTCTGTCACCAGCTTTGGAACTCCAAGTACAATGCACTGCTCTGGAAGGAATCACCAGATGGGACTGAAACTACTGACACCAAATCTAGAAATTTTCAAACTCTTCTTGCTTTTTAACCAAGACTTGGTCTTTCTGCATAAATTATATATCCTCAGCCTTTTCATGAAGAGGCTTCCTAGAATGCAGTAGTTTGCTTTCTATACTCCCTAATAAGAGAAAATTGCTTGCTTAAAACAGTGTGCAGATGTTCTGGCTGTGATTATGGGAAGAGGGACTGTCTGAAAAACAATGAAGAACTCTGTTAGAATAGAAACAAATGGTGATAAGACATCTGTCAAACATACTCGTGATCACTTTCTGTGAAAAGCAGTTCAATAGTATATAAAACAAGCAAACAACTAGGAGCCTCCTAGGCTTCATATAAATGAATTCTTCTCTATCAAAAAGCTGATGTGTAACAACTTGACATCTCCCAGTCAACAGCTTGACTATTTCATAATCTACTGACAAAAGATGCTGCTCTGAGTACATTTCCTAAGTAGAAAGGTCTTCACAGATACGTCTCATCTAACAGAAGACAGTGACTGTTTTAAGCTTCTCTTCTGCTTTCCCCCCATTCTGAAAATATGATATGTGTTGGATAAGAGCAAATTCTGACTAGAAAACTATTAAATAAGTGCATCTACATACTAAAAGCATTTATATCCCATGTTTTGAAATAGCATGCTGTCAGATGCTGCGGTCTCATTGAAATGTGAAATAGGGCTTCTAAATGTCCAGAGCAGTTCCAGAAAAAGATTCAGAAAACTGATCTTATGTACTCTCCTCATGGACACTCTTCTAAGCACATTATGTTATGCAAAAGTCTATCTAATACTAAATAATTTGCTCAGTGGGGAAGAACAAGATAATTTTCCCCCTTTTTACATCTCATTATGGAAACAATCCCTATTGTTTCCTGAAAACATGCTCTACTGAAAATATTGGTTTTACCACGATAATGTTGATATTTAGACATTTATCTCTTTTACTGTATCATTATGATTTATATCACTTTCAGTTTAATCATTGAATATTAGGTCATATTTTTATTTACAAATGTTGATTAATTAAGTTATTGAAAATATTTATCCTCACAAGGAAAAATTGTTTTTTTCCCCTCCATAAGTGCCCTGCATGCATGTGTGTGCAAAACTGAAATAAAAGTCTTCCTGTTTGTTTACTTCAGAAGCAGAATATGTATCAAATTATTCTTTGGAAATTTTAAAGATTTATGTAAAAGATGGGTGCCTAGTTTCCTACCTCCAGTTCTAAACCAATTTGGTAACCTGGGAAGCAATTTGCCTGTGACTGATCCAGATCAGAAAAGAGAAAAGTTGAAAATATTGTAGTTGCCTGAGCCAGAGCAAGCCCCAGGAGGACACGTGTTCTGTTTGATGTATCCAAGGAGAGGTCTTCTCTGCCAGTCACATAGCAAATGGGAAGTCTCCAGTGGGAAGTCAGGGGCTGTTTGTGAGTAGGACAGGCTGCTCCTGCAAATCTGATTGTGCCAAGCTCTCTGCAATACTCCTTTCCATCAACAAGGCTGGCAGCTGTTAGACTGCTGCACCATAAATTTAAATTCTCCTGTAATTGCTCTTCTCAAAAGCAAAGGTATATATTAATGCACCAACATTGCAAGGAAATAGTGAGATCATTAGAGTGTGGGAAAGCCTGTGGTAAGTGGAGGAGGGAAAGAGAAAATAAGAAAAATAAGAGAGGTAGGGGGAGGAATAGGTAATATCAAAAAAGGCAGTTGGCAGACTTTTCAATCTCCCTGCCCCAAATAACTTGCAAGCAAATAAATTATTCCTATGCACATACATCTCTTTCCAAAAGGTCCATCTTTGGGGAAAATTCAATATGCCTATACATGAAATTACAATTATGCTTTGGATCCAAGTTACCCATTTCCATATTTTTAAACAGAAATTTTTTCTCAGACTTTCAGGTGGAACTAACACTCATAGGCCCTCAAATCCATTTAAAATATCAGAGGAGCTGTTAGAGTTTTATTTGTTTTTAATGTGCTTTTACTGGCTGTAATTTTAAATTGTTTTGTCAACTTTTGTAATTCTCATACACGATTACAACTGTTCTTGAATGGATGATGAATGTACAGATGCACACAAGCATGCAAATCCTCTCTATGGATTTAGGACCAGAAAAGATCCCCTTCTAGTGGTAGTGAAGATGCACTTAAAGATGATTCTGTACTTTTCTTTTGGAGCTCCAAGGGATAGCTTTAAAAAGCAAACCCCATTCAATAAAACAAAAACTAATTAATTCTATCCTGTGAGATCACAGGTATTCCTACCCTGTGTTAGAAGTGGAATTTTGGAGAAACATGGTGAGGTCTTCCTTTAATATATACCCCAATGATCCACCACAGTTTTATTACTTCCTCCCCAGTGGTTGCATTTTCCCTGTCAGTGGTTCTTTTCTAAATCTCCTGGGTATTTGTTTCCCTCCCAGCAGTTCTCCCTTTGGGGCTGGCCCATTCATTCTCCTAATAAAGCAGTGTTTTTATTCCACTCTTATGACATTTTGCAGATGGGCTTTAAGATTGGTGACATGTATGAAGGCACTGACAGGATGAAAACTTGTGTCATTCAGTGAAATCTTACAAATTCTCTTCAATTTTATCATTTAACCTTACCATGACCACTTGCCCGTGGAGTTGAGGTGAACAATGTCACATCTTCCACAATTAACTCATCTCAATGTATTAACTGGGCTTTACATCCCCTACGGAAAGCAAAGGTTGCTACCACATGTTAAAAGCCATCCTTTAGCACAAATACCAAGTCAAATATATTATTCTGAAGGTTGGTGTCTCTCCTGTCAGTGCTAAGTTTTGTTACAATGTACACAGAATTTAGCATGCATTTTAGACGGTCTCTATTTGCTAACCTTCAGGGGAAGCTACCATGGTATTATTTGAGTTATTACAATATGTGTGCGTATGTGTATATATGATTTCCTAATAAGTGTCCCTGGTTTTTTCTCCATCTTCATGTAACGGAGAAAATACATGTTCGAAATTCTGAAGTTTTCCATAGAGAACAAAATATCAGGAATATCAGGAGGATAATACATTAGACATGGAAGACAAGTTCTTCCATCAGATGCCTTATTGATAAGCTGTAAACAAAAAAAAAATTAAAATAAAAACTTAGGAAAAAAAATTCTGGAATTGTATAGTCAAAAGTTTGATCCCTCCAATTTTCGTTACTTTAAATTGAGTGAATGACATACATTTAGAAAAAAAATCTGTGTATAAAGACCATATGCAGCTTTGCTTCTGGTTGGTTTTTTTCACTTATTTTTTTAATGATTACATCTCACAGAAATACTAGCATAGATCAAACTACACTGAAGAAAATTTCTAATTAAGTACTATAGCATCAGTCTGTTAGTATCCTTCAAGTATTTACAATGATGTTTTTTCTTTCAAATGTTCATAATATGATAGGAATTGGGGGTGGAAAACCACTTTTCAAGAGCAGACTTCAAAATTATGTCTTTTGTGAAAATATAACTTTTGTGAACAGTTCATTGGCTTAGGCTAAAATAGATTCTGTCAAGGCTAGATAGAAATAGCAATATTAGCACCTGATCTGTGAAAGCTGGTTTTCTTTTGACATGCAGTTGCCAATATTCAAAAAAATTGCAAATCAGAGGGCTACATATTTATGAGAACTAGTCTCCATAAATCTCAGATTTTATCATGTTAGAAGTTTCTTTCTAAACGAGAACAGTAAACTCGTAAGTGAAACTTGCAAATCAGTTTCATCACTGTCTATGTGTGCATATGTATGATTTATAAATATACTTGAAATTCCAAATGGAGCTTGTAAGTAGGTCTGATAAGTTTTTCTACTTTCTACATCAGTGCTGTAAATCAAACAGCTGCAAATTTCCAGTTCCATAGTCATCTACAATAATAGAAAGCTACAGAAAAGGGGACTGGAGGTTTATTTACTTGTCTTTCTAAAATAATATAGCATAAATCAGTTATCAGAACTGATCATAAATCAGGAGATATTATCTTCTCCTATTACAATAGTAGAGACAGCACTTACTGGGACCTCTGCTGTTCCAGGTAGCTGTAGCACTGATTGAAACCAGTAATAGCTTGCCACGATAATAAAACGATTTATTGTCTGAATATTCTGTAAATTACATTCATTCTGAAAAAATAGTAAACTGTCTTCAGATCTATTTTATATATAAGCAATAGTTTCATCATCAAAGCTACAGACAGTTAAATGTAGAATAACTTAAGACTTTAGGCATCAAACAAGTCAAGGGATTGCATTCTTTTAGCGCTTTGTCAGCTCCAGAGCACCTAAAACACAACTGAAAATAAAGGAGACATTTCTGGTGTTACTATAATTTTTATGTTGTGAAATATTACGAATGTGAACCTGAAGGAAAGATGCTGCTGGAGTTCAAAAAATTTTTAATTCTCTTTCAATTTTTCTAGTTGCTTGGCAAACTTCTAGAAAAGCATTCCCTTTTGCTTAGCAATAACCTTCAGAGATCTATGTAAAGCAATTTTACACACTTTGCACATTCTTCTTCTCATATTTTTACACATTCCTTATGAGGCTATCTGGAAATGTTTCCTTATTATTACACATGTTGGTCTGAAGTTGTACCACACCTAAAATAAGCCAATTAATTAGTCATGATGGGCTCTTTTCAGCTGCAGACTCATTTTCAAATGAATTTATTGAAGTAAAGGATTTACAGCATATGGACTCACAGACTTCTCATGAGTTAAACTGGCATCCATATGTACAGCTTTAAGTAGAGAACTCTAGAGTAATATTTACAATGTAAATATCAACTTTTATTACATAAGAAACAAATATATCACAACTTTCACTTCACAACATATTTGCTCTGGTTTGATGACTAAAGTCATCTCTTTGAAATACTATGTGGAACTCAAAAATAGCTTGTTCTTGTCATAGACTTTACCAGGTGTCCTTCAGAGGTCCTGCAAAGCAATGGAGAAATGCGCTTTAGAAGTCACTTTTCAAAGCAGTTGCATCCTGAGGTGTACAAAGGCAGACAGCTGGCAATTAATACTTGATATGAAACAATTGCTGTGCTTGGGACTGACAAGCTGAGATGTGGCTGCTCACAGGAGTTTGGTGGGCATTACAGTCAGAGAATACCATAGGATGAGAAAAGAAAGGTTGAAGGACTAGAGAAAAACGTTACTGCAGGTTAGCCTACAGCGCAGAACTGCTCATTTTGAAAAAATCCTGTATCCTTGAAATGGATACACAAAGTCAGGTAGCTCGTTCCACACTACATTAGCAACTGGGCACTGCAATAAAACGACAAGTAACAGTCAATCCTGATTCACCTACAGGCAGACCTGCCTCATCAGTAAAGTCAGTTAAAAAGGAAAGGACTGAAAATGTTTTCAGGAAGATATCTGCGACCTGCTGCACAACTACTCTTTCTCCCTTAGTCAATGCCAGAATATTAATCTTGTCCAGTAAGAAAATTTCTTCCCAGAATCACGTTGCTTACAAATTATTTAATCCCTGAAGTCATAAGCAGTTTATGTCCTTTCTAACCTTTGGGAACTTTAGAGGAAGTGCCACATTTGTGGAAAGGAAAAGAACATTTTCTCATTTTATTTCAGTCTTGAAAGGAAACAACTTTTTGTGGGGGCAGGAGGGTGGGTGGTCGGGGACAATACAAGAAAAGACATTTCTCCAAATTTTATCTTCAAGAATAGCCTTTTAATATTTTTTCTTACTTGTGTTTGAGACACAGCTGAATGCCAAAAACTATCCTATCATCAATTCCATAATACGCTTTGAAGAATACCAAATTCGCTTCTACCTTACCCTTTCAACGTTATGTTCCTGCAAGTGTTGATGTAGAAGGGTTTATGTTTCAGTAAAACAAAGAAAAGTAATTGTGAATGACTTTAGAAAAAATAGTAGTAGCTAAATGGAAAACAGTAACTGCAAGATGTGCATGTCAAGTGCTTTCTTAATGCATAAGGTTCATGTTGCTGATGCTCTTAGTTCTAGGGGCAACTCCTTTCTAATGAAAAAGATGTTAAGCAAAATTTGCAGCATTTTTTTAATTAAAAGAAATATCATCAAGTTTGTTCTCTGAAGAAATAATGATCTTTGTAATTAAAAATGAGTCAGTTCTGCTTTTTTGCTGCAGTGCACACTGGCTGAAACACCCAAGTGAGTTAGGTGCATTATTAACAGTGCCATTTAATTAGGAATTTTCAATAGCAGCAATCATGGGATAACTTAAAGCTTATTATTAAAATTATTATTTTATTCAGACACAATCTCTGTAGAAACATAAATTTTTTCATGGAAATGACTCCCTTTCCTAGATGATTCCAATTTTCTGATAGGCCACACTTCATGTACAACTAATCTCCTTTTATGGGTCAAGTCAAGTAACAGCAAGAGGAAAGAAAATCTTGGCATACCAGTGGGAGGTGGCTCAGCAGCTCATCTACAGAATCGTAGTTTTCTGAAAAGGATGGTTCAAGAAGTTCTGCTTCATCTCGAAGTTTAGCAGGGTTTAGCTCTTCCTGGCTGTTGTGGATCAGAAACAAATTTATTGCTCTCAGAAGAAAAAGCAAAGAAAGCAAAGCTTTCTTCTAACTGTAGCTTCCGCACATTTTCTTACACTTATACCAAAGTGTTATAGAACATATGAAATAGTATGTTTAATGAATAATGAGACGCGATATTTAAAAGCAGTTGTCTAAATAAGTGAATATACAAATGGAATACAAGGTCTACAAAAACGTATGCTGGCACTTCTCACCTATACTGATTAGGACATATGGTCCTTCAGGGATGTCTAAATTTTCATTTCATGTGTTTAAAGAGAGACAAATTTTCAACAAATTTCTTCATAAAATTGTTGTTCATGTCCCATAGCTCAGTGGATCTTTCCCTTAAGAAGATTTTTTTATAAATAAAAGCAATGTATGAATCTGTCGGAAGCTTTTCAAAGTTGCCAGATGCCATCTCCTCTTTATTCTTTCATTCTAATCTCATTGTGGTGTCTGTTCCAGTCAGGGAAAAAATTGTCTGTATTTGAAAACACGCTATAAACTATGCTATTTAGTCATTAATGTTCAGTGCCTTTTGCTTGTCCTCTCTGTATACGTACACGGATGTAAATCTTTTCTGTCTTAATACCATAAAAGTATGGAAACAATACACATTTGCTTTCTTGTAGTACCTTCTTTTTCCGGTTAAAACTGAGTTTAAGTATTTCTTCACAGCCATTTGCTTTCGAAAGCGGCTGTAGTTGTCGGTGAAGACAGCATCAGAGTGGCGTTTGACAGGACTGTCCTGGGAGCTGGCAATACAACAATTACAAAGAAAAAATTAAGAGATTATATCTGTTTAAAAGAAAATACCATTAAGTGAGTGAAATAATCTTTATGATGTTGATTAGTCTAATAAAAGCAAATTTTCATTTCAGCTTTCATTTCCATCTATGACTTTGGATCTTTCTTCTGTTGAAAAGAAGCCACAGCTTCTATTGTTTACTATGTATTTTAATAACAAGGATCAAATTCCAAAGATTGGTATTCAGTCTTTTGGGGCACACCTTCCACTGATTGTTTTCTCTGACTCAATTTTGCCATGGTCTATGCAATTAGGATACGCAGTCAATGATTTCTAGAGTCCTTGTCCCAGGAGTTCTGCAAGATCGAGTGGTTAAGTGTGGATTTCATTACTCTCTTCTGCCTGTTCTCACACCCCACGTTGAACCTTTTAATAAACAAATTTTATCCTAATTTCTATCATTTGTGTGAATATATTTCAGTTCAATGCCAAGGTACAACCTGGTTTAAATCTCAATAACTTCTTAAAGGACCTCATAATTTTTCTTATTGAACTCAGTGGAGCTGGAGTCTGCCACTGAGGAAGGTCAGAGTGCAGCATCACATAAGTATCTATAAATGTTTGTTCTAAGGTTTCAGAAGACAAAAACACACCTTGTGAAAACCAAACCTGGAGGCCTTTCCTTCATGCACAATCTTTGGAAATGTCATAGTGTTCTGTTTTAAATGGTCTATGTTAGTTTACAGCATATGAGAAACTGGAACTGCATGTTCTGGAACAAAAGCAGCATTGACATAAATGAAGGACCTAATTTCTACTCATCTTTTGAGCGTATGAAGTAGGCACTCAGTGGTATTGTCACAGTGGCTCAGCAGTTGCTGCTTAGGGATCTGAAAAGAAGGAAAGTGTGCAGTGGTCCCACCCAGCACACTGTGCCCATTCGTTATTAATGTACTGGTCTGGAAGTTGCAGCCAGGCCCCTTGTCTATGAATTTGCCTCATTCTTTTTTGAATCCTGCTGCAATACAGATCTCACAAACATCTGTCAATGTGTTCTACAGCAGGAAGAAACTATTCCTTTACATTTTCACTATAAACCAATCGTTTCTTGATTTCACTGTGCATTTCCCTGTTGCTAAGCACTGAGTAATCAATCATTTTGTATTTACTTTTGCCACTCATCTGCCAAGCTAGTGAAAACACTACCACAAAAAAAAGTGTTAGCAAATCGTCATGATAATCATTATAATATTTCTAGTATACATTATCCATGCTTTGTGCAGTGTCTGTTGCTCTACCTCTCACAGCTGTGTCAGGAATAAATAGTAACATACTCATTTAGTAATATCACTAAATACTTACATAGGATTTTCAGCTCCCCCATAATTATATACACTTCTCTTTCATTATCTCTAAATCACAAAAAGGAGAACTTGGATACAGAAGGGTACAAAAATTGCCAATAAAGCCAGCTAGGAAAAAAAATCTACCTAATGTAAGTGTCACCTCACCTAACTCGTTTTCTAATAAGCGAATGCAGATATCTCTTCACAGCAAGTTTAGCCAAAAGATGGCTGTAGACACTGGTGAAAATTCCATCAGCATGCCTTGCATTTCTGAAATGGACAATAAATAAACTCTACAATACAGCCTGGGTTCATATAATTTTGATAACGTTCATTTTGTAAATATACTGCTTTCTTTAAATTATCCATTTTACATATTAAATGAAACTAATTTCATAAAATAACTTCCAGATTTTTACAATACTTTCTAGTCCTTCCTGGAAAGTGAATGCATTCATCATGCCAGAATGGCAATACAATCAACATTTCTGCCGACGTCCCTACTGCTACCAGCATTCAAGCAGCGGCTGTGGGATTTTCTTCTGTAATTGAGTCTTCCTCTCCTAATTCTCAGTTTGAAAATGTGAATGATTTTTTGGCAGAGATCAAGTAGTCCATCATCTTTTGTATTTATGATAATAAACTCACCTATCAATAATTCTGGACAGATCAAAATAGAATTTCTCATTTTCAGGTAATGTGTTCTGCAAAATATCTGATTCTGACTTTAATGACCCACGGGCATGGTCAGGTTCACTGGCTCCATCAAATGGCATTCTGTTTCCCAATCTGTTGGAGAAAGAAACCATGTAAAGTACAGCCAGCTGAAGACATGCGGCATTTTACTGCAGCTAATATTCTGCTTTGTGTCAAAATGCACATCTACCTACTTTAATCTGTAAGGCATTTTAAATAAATCTGGATAAAACAAAAATCACTTTCAGGTAGAATCCATGCTTAGTTGTAGATTAATTGACATAACAGATCCTTCTCTCAAATGCATATTTTCTAGATAAATGTTGTCATTGAACATAATTCATTCCAGTGCATAATGTGTGAGAATCACAGCAAAAGTGACAACCATGAAGCTTTTCCTAACAATGTATTTTGTAAAAATGATGGCTGGAATTAACAGCCTCTGCTCAAGCAAAGTGAAAACTGTTCCTGTGATGTACTTAACTCCCAGTTAAGGTATAAGATGTGCATTGAAATGCAAAATAAAACAGTTCTTAGGCCTTCTCCAAAGAAAGCAAATACACCAAGAACTTCAAACTAAATATAAGGTGTATCTCTACATGTTTTTATTCTCTCGTGTTAGAAGCTAAAAAATGTTCCCATTTAATCTCTTAAAACGTATCATGGCAATTGCTCTGTATAAACTGAGGTACAGTTACTTCACATTTTCGTACACTGTGATTTCTTATGATGTGTCATATTTTATCAAGGGCAGTCTGACTGCACAGTAGTAGTTGGGTATATTCCTTCTGGCTGCTCTTAGGTTCTGTGGCAGACAAGAGGCTGTAGGAAACCCCTGCATGTAATGACACACAAAAATCACATACTAAAACTAAGATAGACTATTGCCCTTGTAATTTTACCATCACTATTAGCACTACTTATATATCTGACTCATGTACATCTTCTGTCTGGTAAAAAAACCGTGCTAAGTTGCTGTGTAAAATGAACCGGCTCAAGTCACACCTTCTGGAAGTCAGTCACCGTGCTGTTTTGCCGTACTGTTTTTCATAGGTCCTTCTACACTTTATGTTCCTCTTACCTAAATGCAAACCGTACCTTTCTGCCGTCTGATTTAATTTAGCTGGACCACTAATAGCAACTTCAACCAGCCGAAGCACGCAGCGGTACAAAACCTACGCTCCGCTCTGTTCCCATGGACCCGCTCACGTCCCAGAGCTCGCCGTGACCCACACACATCCCGTCCGCCCCCCGCACATCCCGCGGTCACCGCGACCCAGCCCGTGGGGCAGCGCTGCTACAGCCGCCTCGGGAGGTGCGTGCGTGTCCCGGGGGCTTTTGCAGGCTGGGTTCGGCGGGCACCGGCCGGGACACGCCTGACCGCAGCCTCGCCGCGGGGACCCCGCGCACCCCTCCGTACCGGGCTAACACCCCGACGGGAAGCGCCGCACTGCGCGCTCCTTGGGAGGCCGCAGCAGAGGACTGGCGCTTCTCACAGCCCCTTCGGCCACCGGCCGGGGCTGGGCAGGCCCCTGCGGGCCGGAGGGGCGCGGAGCGGGGCTCGGAGCGCGGAGCGGAGCGCGGCCTTACCGCGGCACGGGAGCGAAGGCGGCGCCCCGCGGGGGCAGCGCCCGCGCCCGCCAGCAGAGGGCGCTGAGGAGGGCGAGGGCGAGGAGGAGAGGGGAGGCGCCGCGGTGCTCCATGGCCGCCACCTGTGGAGGGAAGAGCGCAGCCGTCACCCACCGGCCCGGCCCGCCCGCACCCGCCGGGCTTCGCCTCGGGCCGCCGAGCGACTGCCCCAGCCCCGCTTCCAACCCCGGTCCCTGTCCCGAGAGACACCGCCGGCCAGCAGGGTCGCGATGGCGGGGGAGCTGCCGGCGGTCAGGGAGAGCTGGCACCCCCGGAGGCGACCCCCGGCCCGGTGCAAGGGGCAGCGGTGCCCGGGGCTCAGCCACTTAAGCGGTAAGAAGGGATGGTCCCGCCCCGGCTGCCCTGGGCTTTCAGAACCTGTCCCAGCTCCCCGACGGCCGGGACGCCTTCCCTGCAGGTCCGGGAGGGGAGAAGAGGTGCGAGGGTACGGGACGGGGACATCCTTTCTCATCCGCTGTGAAGTTGCCGCTGTGGCGGGGAGAAAGTTACTCACGGAGCCGCGAGTCCGTCGGTGGGTCTGGCTGGGCGGGCGCGGAGCGGTGCTGGGGGAATGCGCCCTGCTCCGCTGCGCTGCTGCCGGGGCGGCGGCAGAGGGTGAGGAGGAGGAGGAAAAGGAGGAAGATGAAGAGGAGGGCTCCGTCTCGCCGCACGCTCTGAGCTGCCCGCCGCGCCGCCGCGTTTTATAGCGTTTACACGTTTCTGCTTCCGAAGGAGCAATCACGTTACTGGAGAGACGTCACCCTTCCCAAGGGGACGGTCGCTTTGTTCAGGACAGTCAGAGACTTATATTTAACTCATGAGCAGTCGCGTACCTCTTCCCCCTTCCCCTCATCCCCCCCGGCCATTATTTGATTTATGTTAATGACACAGTTTTGCGGGGACCGGAGCCCCGTCGGAGGGGTGATTCCGCCTCGCCAGGCGGGAGAGCAGGCGGCCGTCGGGGTCTGCGGGGACACGCCACACCGCGCATCCCTGCCCACACTCGGGATAGCCGGAGCGAAGGGGGGCTGCACTCCCCGCGGCCCTCCGCTCCCCCCTGCACATTCCCCCAGCCCCTGAGGAGCCCGCTTCCCCTCCCGGGGTTGCTCCTTTCCCTAGCTCTTCGGCAGTGTTTCCATGCTAAGCTGGTCCCTCTCCGTCCCTGGCACGTGCAAGTCCCTGACAGGGGTTCCTGCCCGAGGTGCACAGGGAGTTGGTCTGAAAAACAGAATTTTCCTACGGGTTTTAGTTTGATTTTAGCAGGTGTCGGGGTGTTTTCTACTCTTCGCTGTTTTGTTTAAATTGCGTGCGTGTTGGTGGAAAACGGATTGTCCCCCACATCCTAGCGCAGCTTGGTGCAGCCAAGCACGGCGGGTGCTTCCGCGGATCCCAGCGCCGGCACGCGCAGCACGGGAGCGCGGCTGGAGCGTGTGTTAAACACCCCTGAGCAGGAGGGGGATCAGCTCTTCCTTCTAAGGTGTCTTAAGCCCAAACCTCGGGGATGCCACAGCAAGGGAGAATCAGTTTCAAGCCTTTGATTGTTCCCCTTCGAATTTTCCCTGCCTCAGAGAGATCTGTGGGCAGCAGGGAAAGAAACACAGGGGAAGTGGGCGTGGGACCCGCGGGCGGGCCGGCAGGACAGGGCTGCTCAAGCAAGCAGCTCTTCAGTGTCGCACCGTGTCTTCTCGGTGCCTGCCCTGAAATATTGCCAAACAATCGCGGAAGAATTTCAGCTGTAAAGGTCATTGTCCTCTTTTCTTTTTCCTTCTTTTTTCTTTCTTTTTTTTTCCTTGAGCTTTTGTGCCTCTAATCCTCCTACTCGGTCAGTAACGATTGTACCAAATCCATACAGACGATCTCACCATTTCTTCTTACTTCTAATAAGTTTTTCTGTTTCATGTTTCACTAAAGGTTAGGCAGGCTCAATGCCGAAGATTCTGCGATGCTTAATCACATTTTCTAATTCAGTTACATAAAGAATAAGTGAATTAGATTAAAAATGCCTGGAAATTTGTTTCTCGGATGACAGCTGTGACTAAAACCAGAGTTCCTGCAGTAGTCTAATTTCAGGAAATTTTCCCCTTGTTACTACATAACTGGGGGTCGAAGAAGCTATTCTGCTCCGGAATGGCGGGGTGAACATCAATGGCACCGTATTCCTCTCACCTCAGAAACATCCCAGGTAGGGCGCATAGGCGTTGCGCCGTGTGCACGACCTGGGTAAGTGCTTAGGAATTCATTCAACTGTTTGAAAGAGCAGAGAGGAAGAAGAAAGCCGTCTCCTGGGTGGCGTAGGGACGCGTGGCTGAGGCACTGCGAAGTCTGCGGTTGCCCAGTCTCCTGGCCTGGAGCGGCGAGTGACGAGGGGAGGTGGCACTCGGGACCCCGCGGCCAGGGCGGGTTCGAGGGGGCCGCGGCTGCCCGCGCTCCCGCTCCTCAGCCCCGGTTCCCAGCCCCTCTCCTCCTCCTCAGTTCCTCTCCCACCGAGGGCGCCGCTGCGGGAAAAGACAAACGCTGCTGGCAGCAGGAAGCAGAGAAGAAAGAAGTTTCCTTCTAGCGCTAGCGCGCCTGAGTTAGGGCAGCCTGTAGAGGGGGTCTCGCAGGAGTCCTGCGGACTGCGGTCCCTGGAATGGAGGAGGGGAGCAGCCAATTCAGTCTAAGGGATATGTGAAAAACAAGTCTGCTGCCAGTTGCTATGTATGTGCAGTATGGGTGGCTGCGTGCTCTGAGGAGATGTATATAGACTTTGCTGCCTAAAAATTGGAGAACCACTGACAAATCAGGGCTTTCTTACCATGCTGTTCCTTTTGGTGCTGTGAGGCACCGCACTGCACCCTTCCATAGCGTACCTGGTGAATGTGGTTTGCTGTAACTTTGTTCCCCTTCTTTGCAGGCAGTACACTAGGTTGGACAACACGGTGTCAGGCTGGCTAAAATTGCCTCAGAACCTCTCTAGGGGTGACAGTATTGATAAAGAAACCTCTCTAGAGCCCCTTTAATGGTCTCAGAAATCTGTAGTGCATTTAGTCTTACAATACTATCTATTTTCCCTATTCTATAGACAAGAAACTGAGTCGTAGGGAGATCAAATGGTTCGTCTTGTCAACTCAGGAAATCTCCAGTGGAGCTTTGAATGGACCCCAAACGTCCCAAGCACTCTTTAGTTGCACTAACAATTGTCTGCATTTCCCTTCAGCACCCTGTTGCAACCCACCATCTCCTCCTCTTGAAGATAAACTGGAGAAGAGATGCCACCTCCCTCTTTCTCCTTAGTCCTTCCTCACATTTCTGGAGAGGATTTTCATTGAAGGAGGTTGGTTTGGGATGACTGACAAGGGTTTGGGATGGCAATCCAAATTCTATCTTTTCCATTTTTTTTCCCCTCTGAATCTTAAATACACTACTATTTCCACATTTGAATAAGTTTTGATAAGAGTAGGTAATTTAAAAGAAAATAGTTCTTTATAAACAGACAGATGGAGAAAAGGCCTTTTTCCATCGATGTCCTAAGTGAGTCCTCTAAGATCTAAGTAGATGAACCCTTTTCTGTTTTCTACTGGCAAAAACTCTGCCCTTTCAGGAAAGTGTCACTTGGGAGAAAATAGTGCTTGGGAGCTTCTCCAGGATAATAATTAAACACAAACAGCTCCTGGGAAGTCAAGTATTTTTCAGCGGTTTTTACAGGAATCCTAATGAACAGCACCCTCACATTTACTGAACCTTTTATCTTTATTCTGTATGTTATCAAATATCTTTTGGCTACTCTCCATTTTTGCTTCGATTTCTTCTTTAATGTTCCACTTAATAAAACAAAAAATCAAAAAAGTTACAATTATAAAATTGCAATATTTAGGAATGATGGAAAACCAATTTGACAAGAAGGAGCAAAGAGCAGAAGTTGTCTGAAAGTTTGTCTTACCATTTGTATACTAAACTGTGTGATGTGTATATAAATCAAGTATTACCTAAAATAGCTAGATCATCTGGGATAAGAAATTTGGGAGTTCTTAGGTTTGTTAGTTAGATTTGATTACTATTTTTAGCATGTAAAACTGTTCTGAAATTGATGTGCTAAAAATCTCTTAAAGCCAAATCCTTAGATGAGAGAAATCTACTTAGTTCCATGAAGGACCTGCTTAGCATTAACCAAATTTATCATGTAATTGTATTTTAAAAAGAGAATTACATCAGAAGTAGAATTAACATTTTGTTTGGGGAAAAAAAGAAAGATAAAAATACTAAGAGACTTGTTTTAGGACTTTCATATTCTAGCAGAAAAGGAAGCTTCTACTGACTCATGAGGTCTCTTACGAATCATCGGGTTAGCAGAATGTCCCTCGTGCATTACAGCTCATGTTGCTGTGGATGAGTTCAGAAACTCTGCCTTTGATCCCATAGCCGTGTCACATTGATCCATGGGTTTTTAGAGCTTATAGAGCAGATTGATGGTGCACTACTATTCAGCAGCTAACAGAACAGCTTTTTCAACTTTCACAAAAGAGATAACAGATGAAAATTCAAGAAACTGTATATGAAGAATAAAAAATACAACTAAAAATTGACAAACTAACCTACCCTTCTCTAATCCTATAATGGCATGATTAGCATATTCTCCGATATCTGCTCTCAGCATCGTGTTGCACTGCTGGATCCCACTCTCCCATAAATATTCATATTCCTCAATATCACCTGGTTTGAAAAAATGGATGAAATGCTGAGATGAAAATGCTGAAACTTGTTCCAGCTTCACTTTCTTTGCAGCTATCTCTGAATGCTTCTCAGAAGAAATAAGGAAAAAACCATCAGTTTGTTCTTTTAGGTAAGTTTTATTTCAAAAGCACAGTCCACATTCTATCATACCTTTAGCCTGAGTGAGTTCTGCAGACTCAGAAATGTGATGGCAAGCAGAATAAAACACAGACAAATATTTTTCAATTAAAAACTCATGAGTTGCCTTCTGCAACAGAAACATTCAGGAGAAGAGTGCTTGTCTCCTCAGTTCCCAGGCTGCGGGAGGGTCACACAGGTAGAAGAGAGGAGCCTTCATTTCCTCTCTCACCCATTTTGAGTCCTGCTTTCTGGTCAAAAGTGTGGATCCTCAGAGAAGAGTTATCAACTGAAGCAAACTGCTGCAACATGTCAATTATATTAACAAACATGGTACTATCTACACCACTTGAACAAGTTTCTCCTGTTCCAGGCAGTACCTTTGCATTATGACTCTGTGTGGGTTAACGATTTTCAAAACCAGCTTTCAAAATCACTGGAACGTTTGGATTATGCCCATGACTCCCAAACAGACTTCCGCTGCTTGCATTCATATGTCCAGGCATGTCACCATCCATGTCACAGACCTGCTTGATTAAAGCTTCTGAGTCAATGCAATGATGAGCAAAAGGCGTGCAGGAGAGCTGCTGACTCCTGTGATACTTCCAAGGGTCTTTTCCCCTTGCCTCGGATGTTATCTGGGAAAATTCCTAATGCTTGTAGTATAGTTCTGTGTTTTCATACTCCTTCACCTTTGTGGTGAAGGACACCCCAAAATGCAATCTCAGCTTCTCTCGAAGACTCCAAAGCAGTTTGGCGTAGACATTTTGTTTTCCGTACGCTTGTGTTGTCTGGTATGTGTGTGGACTACTGCTTCATGTCCATCTGGTTCACGATATGCAGCTGTCCTAGAACTGTCAGTCTAAATTCCTTCTCATTCTTTAGCATGGATTTGGTGTTTTTGCCATCCCCCTCTCACTATCAGACCACATGTATTCTGCAGTCATACCTCAGGAGGATCCGTGACTACACAAGCTTTAACAGGAGCTTTAATATATCTGGTTTTCTTTCAAAGCAGTTTCCTTCTAATGTTTCACCTGACTTGTTTAAAGAATTCCATTTACCTTAAAGCCCAGAAAACCACATGGTAATCCAAAGTTTGTCAGGAAGCACAGTAGTTTCTGATTTGGTCATATTGTATTCTTTGTTTTGAACAAGCTCTCTGAAATGTGTCATATTTCTACCAGCACAATAATCTTCAAACTTCAGCAAAGGATCAGATGATTCTTTCATCACCAGAAAGTTTTCCTTCATCCTGCAGCTCCTCCAACCCAATCGTCTTTTCTGCAAATCTAAAATAATCTCTGTATATGACAAGGATGTGTCTTTCAGATGTCATAACATTCAGACTGAACTTCCCATTCATTTTCACCCAGCTCTTTGCTTCATGGTTTTGGATATACAAAACTGGATTTTCTGTGGTGAACCTTTGGAAAATCACTTTATTTTTCATGATGTTCATTCATGTGTAAAAATCTCTAAGCTAATATCTAATTATCTAAACAGATACTAAGAACAATCTTTCAAACCCATGTCCCTACATTTTCCCCATGCTCTCAGGCCTGTCACCTGTCCTGTGTGATACCTTATGGAAGTCCTTTTGCCTCTACCTGCACAAAAGGAATGCAGACTAGAAATAACGTCCAAAATCCATTTGGGTTATCTGTTAAAAGTAAAACCCATAAGGAGTGCCATAGTGGAGTTTAAAATTTAGAAGTCTGAGACCAAAGCTGCCTAGGGTGCCTTATCTCACTGTGATTTGCTGTTGACACTCACCTTATATAGTCTGCAAGTTTATCAGGATCTTGGGGAATCCAAGCTTACTTGGGAAACTAATGATGCTAATGACTAGGAGCACATCTCCAGATGCAGGCAAGCTGTTAAAAGTCTCTTTGCCTCCTTACCTAATTCCTATACTACAAAAAAAACCCCCATGAAGTATGAAAGAATTTAGTTCATTTACACATTTGTAACCATATAATAGGAATCTTTCATGGGTTGTAATTGTAACATCTGTGCTGAAAACACCGGTATAGTTCCCCAATTTTGCATAGATCCCTCTCCCTGTGTAAAATACGAGATGCTGGTTCTAGAGTGTGTAGCCAAATTCTTTTTGTCTTCCCCAGTGAATACTGCTACTATTGCACTGTCTGGAAGCTTGTGAGAGCAGACATACCAGCTCAGGATATAAAAAAAACCACGTCAGTCGGGCTGGAAGGCTCATCTTAAGATGCTAATTATGCCAGGATAACTTTATCCCTTGAACTGACCTAATCATCACAAGTTCTTTATTTACCAAGCTGAAAAAAGAAACCATCTAAAAGCTAGAGCAGAAACAAGCTAAAAATGCTTCAGTCTCAAGCAATTACCACTATTGTCTTCATGGAAAAAGAGCTGAGAGAGGCTTTCTAAAACTGTCCATGTGTATAAAGGGCATAGTGTAACGTGCTGTCTCTTAGCACTACTCTAAGCCTAATGTACATTATTATGGCTGTTGAAATCTATATTCACATTTAGTTGCCGTGAAGAAGCCATATAGAAGAAATCATCAACCTGTTAGTTTATCATCCTTAATAAATGATGTAATTTGAACTTGACTGTTTTTGATATTAGTCATGAAAGAATTTCTGTAGTGTTCATGGACAAAAGAGATACAGTTCCAACTTAGTTTTATCATTTAGTTCAACTCCACAGGTCACCAGAAGAAACGGTAACTCCTACATCTTGTTTAATTGGCTTCTTGGCCAATACATCAATGACTCATTACCCTTTCCATTTTACGTGAAGCATTAAGGGTGTTCCAGTGAACATAGCACCAGAGTCAATATATTCCCCTTTTTTAAGTACACACGAATAGATCCAATACTAGTAAGTGTCTAAGAGATTTTGGGAAATTAAGATTATCACAAAGACAAAAGACATTAATAGGCACAGCAACACCTTTGATAGCTATCGTGTGCTGTCATTGTGTATGTGTATAATTATATTCTGCAGTTTGTTTGCATTTTTAAATGTGACGAATTAAAGTGATTTCTGCAGAAACAAGTGAAACATCCAGCACCATAATCACAACTATTGAATATCAATATTAAAATGTTGCTAATTGGTGGATTTAAGCCATGGACCTTAGCACCTTGAAATTTGTTAAACTTTCTGCTCAAATTGTACTAAAGCATGAATTCATAAATTATTAATGTATATTTGAATCTTGCTCCTGGTGACTCCATGTCAATCATGTGGTTACATCAATAGCTGTGCAGTAAAACTAACTCTATAACTCTTTTCCAGCATGTAACTACAGGATTTTCGAGTATTATTTCATGTAGTAGATAATTATTCTGTACACTTCCAGCAGTCCATGTCACAGGTAATTTTTTGTCTGGCCTGAGATATTATCTGGTTTAATAGAAAAATTTTCCGTAGATGTGAAATCACACAATGTCACAATAGAAAATTATATCACACACACACAACACTAGGTGTGAAAAGGACAGGAAAGGTCACATTTTGCGGGTATTATTCCTGTTTTATTTTCAGAGATGTTCTCGGGTTGCTTCTAGTAGGTTCTGCTTGGAAAGAGGGGGGAGGATTTTTCCGAATGGTTAAAAGATTATCCAAACAAGACTTCTCTGTCTATTGACATTACTCAAAAACTGTTGTAATTTTGAACACTGGGTTCGAAGACCTTCGGAGTGAAATGGTAGCAGCACAATTGGCTCAAGGAGGTTTGCCCTTCTCTCAGATCTTGAAACAAATATGTTGGATAGTATAACTTGCTTTTTAAGACAAAAGGTAGTATAAACTGAAGCTGAACCCACAGTCCTGTCTCGGCCTCTATTCCCTTACACATGTTGCTTCATCCGGAGTTGTATGGTTCACAAAGCTCGTTCTCAGCACAACTTGTGATTCAGGTCTGTGACTGCACAAGGTCAAGGATCAGCTTCTCCCGAGCAGAAACAAGGGCTGCATCTCCCAACTTGACTACCACTGTCTGGCTAGTAAGTTTACTGATTGTCAGCTTGGAAGCTGAAGACCATATTAAGGTTCAGTGTAGTCATATTTTAGCTACCTACTATGTCCAGTAAATAACTGTGTGTACTAGTAGGATTGCATACATTTCTTCATGAAGAATTTGTGCACACAGTGAAAGATACCCAAATAAAATTGTTCTAATAGTTAAAAGGTTACAGGGTCACTGAGAAATGCATGTCATGTACAAATTTAAGAGCATGAAAATAAGCCAGAAACTGGAGTCATTAAAAAAATTCCAGACTCCTTTTTGCCTTGTCCTAAGCTCCAGACAAAGCTGAACCCAAAGTGACATCTCTCAGGATCTATCAGAATAATGCATTTTGTCAATTCCTCATGCTGTCTAGAGGCAGTAAAGATCACAAACAATCTTTTCACAAGCCCCTAAGAGACTGTCCTGCTGGGGACAGTTTGTCTTCAGACAGTCTTGATTACAAGCAAGTTCATTGTAATGTTTGCCTCAACAGTCCGAGAGACTGGCTGTCTGATGCTAGAACTGTCTTTGCTCTGCTTTGCTTTCCAAACCCACCTAGAAAATGCTCCTCCAGAAGTGATCTTTACCAGCATGAGACTCTAGGAAAACTTCTCTTTAGCCTTTCTTGTCATCCTATTTCATAGGCACCTCATCCAGAGAGATGAGATAATGCAAGAAACACCTCTGTCGAACAACAGAACTACCAAGACTCAAACAAAGCTGTAATTCAGAAGTTCCTATCCCTGCTCTCATATAAAATAATAGAGAGGAATGGCCAAGCACTGATTCACCATGTCCTTTGTTGCCAGCCCCTCATGTGTCTGCATAAGGATGTAAAGATCACCCTTATATCCCTACAGAACTTTTTACATGCTCAAAGAGCGACTGGGCAGGTAAGATGAGCAGAGTAGTCGTGTTTTCACAGGAAAGAAACTTTCAAGAAAGAGAAATCATTTGACAGATAAAAATTCTGTTCTTAAATTAGCATTAAACTAGCTCTTAAACTAGAATGATGTGCTTTATGAAATTATATTCTGATTCAACAGAGTTATTAAATAGATGAGTAATCTCATTGCAGTCAATAATAGAGCAATATAGATTAAACTACCAGCAGTCAGCCAGAGCATTCGGAAAGTTAAAGGTAGGTTGTGAACAAGGTTTTTGCTGGATTGGGCTTGTGTAGCAAGGCTCTCAGATATGTGTCTAGCATATCACATTTGCAAATCTACCCCTTAAGTACAGCAATACATAATACAGTATATTTCTTATTTTCTTTTGATTCACTGTTGTGATTTAAGCCAGCCAGCAACCAAAGCCCACTCAGGCCCTCACTCACTCCCCCAACAGCAGGATCAGGGAGAAAATCTAAAGGGTAAAAGGTAGAAAACTCGTGGGTTGAGATAAAAACAGTTTAATATGGAAAGCAGAAACTGCGCACACAAGCAAAGCAAAAGAGGGAATTAATCCACTGCTCCCCATGGGCAGGCAGCCCCAGGAGAGGCATCACAGATAAGAGTTACTTGGGAAGACAAATGCCTCCACTCCAAAAATCCCCCTTTCCTCCCCACTTTATGTACTGAGCATGATGTAATATGGTCTGGAATATCCCTGTGGTCAGTTTGGGTCACCTGTCCTGGCTGTGTCTCCTCCCAGCCTCCTGTGCACCCCCAGCTTCCCTTGCCATGTGGCAGTATGAAAGCAGAAAGGGCCTTGGCTCTGTGTAAGCCCTGCTCAGCAATGACAAAAAAATCTCTATTATCAACCCTGTGTTCAGCACAAATTCAAAAAATATCCCTGTACTAGGACTGTGAAGACAATTAACCAACCTCAGGCAAAATCAGCACAACTGTTCTGCTGTACTGTTAAATAAACAGTTAGCCTTGAAACTTTTTGATCACTAATGACTCAGATTTTGAGTACAACATCAAGTGCAACAAGATTGCCTGAAACATTCTTGTTTTATTTTTAAATCTTTGAAATGCCCAGCACTGGAAGCAGCTTTTAAATCACCTAGCCATTTAATGTCTTACAGGTGCTTTGAATGAAGCAGGAACATCTATTTATACCTCTGTGAACTGTGAAAATGCACTTAAAGGTGTGTCATGACATCTAGCCTTCAGTACCTGTAAAACGTCTGTGAGAAGGCATGCAGATGCATATGCTTTGTTATGGATCAGGGAATGATCAGGAAAGACCATTTCAGGCATCTTTCAGGAACACTCTCAGTATATTAAACACACTCACACTTCCCTTATTTTGCAAAGTCATGGTAGATCTACTATTCTCCAATGTGTTTGGATTAGTTGAATCCTGTCAACCTACACTGAGTTTTCACAGTTCTTATTTATCTCATATATTTTTGGTTTAATTGGGAGTATCTCTCTGGCCTAGAGCAGGTTCCATGTATTGGTGAAAGAGATAAAAATTTGAAAATGCTTAACTTTGGTGTCTCAGAGACAGTTTATTTTTTTTTAAGCTAATACATTTCAAACGTCATTTCATCATGGTTACATGATGTGGAAACATATTTAATGTTCAGTTTCATTTTCAGAAGTGATTCAGTGCCTAGAAGCATTTAGAAGCTTTGACAGATTTAATTAAGTGTATATACAAGTACCCAAAAAATCTGTTATAGTGAGTGCAGGAATTTTTATGGAGGTAAGTTTTAGATTACCCAAAATGATCCGAAATATCTGCATCATGAATTAGTGCGTTGTGGAGTTATGAGAATTTTGCAAGGCAATTCAAAATTTTTCTAAATCATGTCTGCCACTTAGTACTGACAAAAAGGTGTCTGTATCTTTCCATGACATTTGCCCAAAGGATTAGAAAAAAAAAAAAAAAAAACCAAACAGAAAAAAGATCATTGCTTTGATGCTGGCAAACTAGTGCCAGAGAGCTTATCACACACAAACGAATCAATTCCTCAAAGTGATTTTCTGTATAAGAAAATTCTGGCAGAACAACAAAAGAATGGGATAGAGTGAAGATTTGTGTATTTTTATCATCATACTTATCCACAGAGAGAGCTTACTATGGAACTAAATGGAAAAGCATTAAAGGAGAAAAAAAATCTACAATCTGTCTAAAAAAGGGTTTAAATGGAATTCGTCCCTCCTATTAAAAAGAAAAAAACAACTTTAAAAGATCACCAGGATATATAGTACAGGAACATGGACAGAAAATGAGACTCCTGCTTGCCTCTCCACATGCTCAAGCCCTAGACTGGTCAGTCTAGGGGATTCATTTCAGTGAATTTTCAATGTGCAATTAATCATCAGCAGCTTCGCCATACATGTCAAAGAAATGCGTATCACTGCCAGCTGTGATTTGTGCTCTTCTTAAGTTGGAACAAGAGAGAAGCAGCATCCTTCCTTTGTACACATCAACGTGCTGCTATAAAATAAAGTGGATTGATATGGATGCAGGTCCGACACGAACTAAACAGGAATAATTTTGCATTCCAGTGCCTTTCCATACTGTTTCTAGTCATAGGCACATCAGACAGTTATGTCCTAAATCAGCAAATCCAATTTCCTGCTATCTCAGTCCCATCACTATGCGTAATCCCTTTCATGATTAAGCTACTCTTGTTTAAAAGAACTCCTTGCTCTAAAATAGGGCAACTGCTCCTTCACAGCCCTCAGCACACAATCACTTGATTCTGCTGCTAAATAGATGAAAACATGTCTCTGATGCAGAATGTCTCTGGGAATGCAGACAGGAAACATGTTCACTGAAATAGCTCCTCAATCCAGTCCATGCCCATCAGGCGTTGCCACAGTCATGCACTAGTGTCGTCAGAAACCTGATGGAAGCCAAAAGCTTCCACAGAAATCAAAAGCAGAAACAAGACGCACAAACCAGACCCCTCCTAAGTTGCTTCCTTAACCTGCAAACTGTTTGAGGGCAAAAGCACGGAATAATGCACAGACTCCACCTGACACTGTGAGGCCAGAAATCCTTAATGGAGTCACTGGTGTTGCTGCTACTACAGCGTGAGGCAGTTTGTTGCTTTGTATGCTTCAAGAAGAGCTGCTGCCAGCAGTAGTTCACTTGTTGAGTGCTGCAGTAGTTTTCTCAGAAGCTTCTAGTCCAGCTGGATGAAAAATCCTGAGTCAATTATAGCCAATAATAATATTAGATTGAAAAAAGATTAGGATCTTGTCATCCTTTTTGGTATTCAGAAAGGTAAATATCCGAACAAAGTCATACAGGAACTCCAAACATTCAACCCCTTTGAAAACTCACTTTTATTAAGAGACCCAGAGGAAGATACAGGTATTTTCCCTGAGTTTTAAGACTTCGTAAGTTTAGTTTCTAAAGTACTGTTCTCAGCATTTTGAAGTTCTATCAACGCTGTTTTCTTTAGTCTGCTCTGGACTTGGCACAGGTAAATTTCCAATTAGTATTTTCTTTCTTTCTTTCTTTCTTTCTTTTTTTTTCCCCCAGAAGCTGTACTGCATCATAGACATCACCTAATTTTATCAGATGCTTATAGGTCAGGGATCTGGCATATGTCATTTCACCTCTGAGAGGATATTTCCAGTAAGCACAGTTTTCAGTTTATACTTAAGAATGGATGTTGAGATGATTCAAAAACTTCAAAATAAATTACAAGTGAACTTTAAAAATGTGATTTGGCAAAAATACTGCATGTTCAGTGTGTTACAGTATGGCAATTAGTAGCTATCTGAAGAGGTGATAGCAGCTCTTCAGTGGGGAAGGTTCAAGGAAAATAGCATGAGCTACTTTTGTAAATAAGAGGGAACATAAATATTCTCAGACAAAGAGCTGTCAAGTTTCGCCTTCTACATGGACCAATAACTGGAGTGACTCTTTTTGTGGACATGGACCATAACAGGAAGTGTTTCTCTTTATGAAGAGGAGAAGTAGTTCTGCTTACTCAGAACAAGGTGTCAGGATATCTGGATGTTGATCAAAGTTCTGCCCATCAGTCCCTATGTGATTCTGGGAGCATCATTTTAATTGTATTACATGCAAAACAATTGTCAAGTTTAATTCATGCTTGTGAATGCTCTGAAATCTTGCAATCTGCAGTAACACATTTTTTTTTTTATTCAGCTCTTCTTTCTAGTATTTTAAATTGAAATAAAAGACGATTTCATTAAGCAGGTATAATATTTTTGCATATTGAACACACAATGATTCCTGAATTCCGGAGTTAATTTGGGGGTTGATCCTGTGCAGTATGCTTTGGTCCTAATGCAATAAAATGTGCATGAGTGCATTTAAGCATGAACCTTAGAGTGATTGCCCTTTTGCTTAAAGCAAGCATTTGCTCAAACACAATGTGAATTGAAGCCGAAGTACTTATAAACCAGTGGATTTAACACCTGTGAGCACTGTTATTTGTGAGAGACCTTCTCACTTGTAATCCTTTGAAAGTGTTCTCATATGGCAAATTCTGACCCTAACTTCAAATAGCATCTTCAGTTTTGGGGTGTTTCCCCGCAGAAGCAAAGGCCGGAGCAAGTCCTCATTCACATTTGTAACTGTATCAGCTTGCATAATTAAAGATAATACTCTTCTCTTTAAAGGATCTTTTATGCAAGTCACCATATTTATCATTAAGAAAAAACATGAGCTTGAGGTTATAGCATCTAACTTTATTCCACATTCTGAAGCCTCCCGAATGCTTGGAAAACATTTATTTCAGATGTTGTGAAAACAAGTTTTAGGCATCTGGCAGTCATACTGGTTATGCGTCAAACATCTGTGGTTTTAGTTTCCCTAATCCAGGGCACATGAGAAATGTTTTGATATCCAGTACAGATTTTAGGAGGAAAAAAATACAGTACATTTAAGCTTCCCTCTTTACATTGTTTACTAAATACAGTGTAATACAAGTAATAATTGTGTAATAATTACGCTGTGGAAAGTTCTACTGTAATGTAATGTGCACTTAAAATCCAGAAGTAAAAATTTGCTCGTCTAAAATGATTTCACTCTCAAGGAACAAGCAGTTTTGGCCAGCTGGGTGCACAGTGGGTACACAGCTGGTAGGGTAAGTTGTCTCTTCCACAGTCCATCTTTCCCTCTAAACAAAGGGAGCAGGCTTGAATTCTACTTTTCTTAGGCAGATTAGAATAGGCCGCATCATCTACCCTATAGCAAGGACACTTTGAACATACTTTTGCATGCAATGATATTCACCAGACTCAGAAAAACTCTAGATGAAAAAAAAAATTAATGAACAAAATAGCACAACTTTTTTCTTTCTTCAGAGGGCTAATATTTTAAATCTGTAGCCTGTGGTCAGCCAAACACAGTGTTACAGTCATATCAGCAAGTTCTGTGTGTGCTAGAACCCAGAGTGTCTGGAATGAAACGCAGAGTAAACTCTGTAAATGGTTATTCTTCTAGCAATGACATACATCTCTCCACATGTGTTGCACACTAAAAATAAAACAATGAAATCCAGTCAGTAAATATATGCAAAATAATTTGCCTTTATGATAAGGAATACTTGTTGTTTACAGTATTTCTTGTAAGCTCGATGTTTGTAGCATTATTTGTGAGTGGGTGGATATTGGGCTAGAATACTGCGGTTCAGAGATCAATGCCAGTGCTTCCTGAGGGATGTTGAGCTCAGCAAAGGGATGCATGCTGCCAGTCTCCGAAAGCCTGGAAAACCTGGAAGATGTTAAGTATTTTGCCCATTCTCAGAAGCTGCTGAATCTTTGTCCTTCCCAGAAGACAGACGAGAGCTTGTTCTCCCTACAGAAGCACCCTCAGAATCAGGAGTCCTGAGGCTGGTATTGCCCAAGCCTCTTAGAAACAACAGGCATATTTGCAAGTTTGGAGTGTGGGCAGCTCCTCTACTTGTGGAAATTCTTCACCCTTGATTTGAACATGAAATATTTAACAGGAAACTGGTACAATAAGACTTCATTCGGGTCCCATTTGTCTCGGTTATTTCCAAATCCTGAACACTTTGTCACATCAGTGCAATTAGTCTCTACTAAGCTGGGGGTTAGCTTGGCATGATACACATATAAAAGTCAAGAACATACGTAAGCCTCAACTAAATACTTCATCTTTATCTTCATATCCCAATTCATTATACAATCCCAGTATTCAGCCATAAATGTCTGAAATCTTGTTGTAGTGAAAGACAAGATTTTCAGTGAATAAAAGAAAGAATTAAATGTTGGTACAATTTGAGAAAAACAATTTGAAATAAGGAAATGACTAATCCCATAGGAAATCAGGAAACTTAATTAAAAAATAGTTGTCATTCATATTGCTTATCTGGATAACCAGAACTAGAAAAATGAAACATGAGGAGTTTTGCCCATACAGCCTCACTGGGTATTAAAACATGACTGCCTGTTCCACTGGCTGCAGACAGAAAATTCTTTATAATTGTTATTATGCATTTAGTATGTTGTTCAAAACTTCTTTCTGCATGAAGCTTCATATACTTCACAATTTTTTCCCACACTGTGGGGAATTTTAAACAAGCATCCCTAATATGGAATCTTTTCAGATCAGATCTTTGCAATCAACAGAACAGGATGTCTATAGCAGCCAGGACTGCATCCTCTACAAGGTCTGCATATGAGGTTCCTCAGACTGAAGCTCTTTTGGCATGATAGCAAGAAGGTGGGTAATGGGAGGTGCTCTCTGAAAATGTAACATCCTTGGGAAAACATGTAAAATCAAAACTTCTTAAAAAAAAAAAAAGAATAGTGAAATTTGCATTGATGTGCTGTGTATGTCAATAATCCTTAGTATTATCTGTTTCTTCAAGAAATTATTTAGTTTTTATGTGGCAGCATTTTTCCCTCTAAAATAAAGAGACAATGGCTGCAATTAAAGATATAACACTATAAATATGCAAGCATACAGCAGAGCAGTAAATAAAAGCCAGCAGTGCAAAGACAAGTGATCTCTCAGACAGTGGGATGTTGGGATCCATGAAATCACTGCTACACACCTCTTGGCAAAGTATGTCCCCTCTGCAACTGCAGCTGGAGACTTCTCAGAGATCTTCATCATGCACAGAAAATTGTCGAGATAATTGAGGTTCCTCCTAAAATGCACCTGCGTTTGCAGCAAGGACGAAGCTCAGGATTCTGGGAAAGCTTTTATGATGGTTTCATAGGCAGGAGGTGGGGTTTGCGTGGAGTGGCAGATGCGGAGGTTGTTGTTAGACCAGTGGAATTCAGGCCGACTCAAGCTGTTGGTGGTGCTTCCCACAAGGGTTGTGGTGGTGTTTGTGGGAGTGAGGGTGATCAGCTGACTGTTTGTCTCCACAGGGAGGGGAGGACACTGCAGAAAAGGGTGGAAAGTGGATGCACGGAAGCTTGACTTCCTGGGGAAAGAGTTGGCCTGCTCCAAGGAGGCTTGCCGCTGGAAGGTGAGGCTGGCCAGGCTGAGGTTGCTCCGACGCTCGCAGCTGCTGTTGCGGTAAAATCCAGTCCTGCTGGCGGTGTGGCCATGGGAGGGAGGTCTGGACCGACGGCTGAAGGCTGAGGGGCTCCCCTGGGAAATATGGGCACTAGCTCTGCGACGGGACAAGCAGGTGAAAAATGCCCATATGATCCCTCCAATCACCAGTCCAATCACCATGGACACCGTGAAGGCTATTGTTATCTGCTCTGAAATACAGCAAAAATTAATATCAAAGTTAATGAAGTAACTCTGAAGGATATTGCTGAAGAAAACTAATTTAAAATGCCAGCCTCCTTAAAAGATGAACCGGCCCTTAGGTCTTCATAACACATGAACTTCACAACACAAAAACAGCAGTTCAGCATGCTCTTACTATACAGCATTTTGGTGTTTGTTTGTGTGGTTTTTAGGTTTTGGGGTTGTTTTTTTTTTTTTTGCTTGCTTGTTTAATTTGCGTAATTCAACAACATCCGGAAAATAACTTACATTTAATATCAATTTCTGTACCAAGGCAAGGAAAGTCTTTAGCCTTTCCCAGAATCAGCCACCCACCAGTGCCAAGTGTTATAAAACTGCCAAGTATTTCCTTCTGTGGGCAATAGGAGGTGTGGATTTATGCAACTTGGCCTTCTGGTTATAGATCTTTATGTTCTGTGTGTATGTGTTTGCAAACTCACCTATTAAAACAGTGATGTACCTTCTGCCATGTTCTTAGTGGACTAAGCCCTGTATTTATTGCAACATGAGAACACTTCCCAGCCTTGTACTGCTGAGTAACAGATAGTTTAAAACATCATAGTAATTAATGTAATTGACTACATCCTAAATTATTATGGTCAGAGATAACCATTCGTAATACTAAGTCTCTAGAATATTTCCTATCCCCAATGCCCAATTTAAAGATGTATTAATCTGCCATTAAGAAAAGTAAATTTCTAGCCCTTTTTGAAATGTTTTCAAGGATTATAAGTTCTGAAAGGAAACAAACAGAAAAATAAAACCCGTGGCTAGGATTGTTTTCTCTCCCACATGGTTTCACAGGATGGAGAGATGTGATTTTTGCCTTGTATATTTCTAAGAAGAGGACAGTCACTTCAGAAATCTTCACTAAGTTTGCAACTGAGCACCAGAATTATTACTGTTCTAAAAAGTTCAGTGATATATTTGTAATCCTGGATAAGGCCTGAAATGAATGCAAAACCTTTATAGATCCTCTCAAAATTCAAGAAGGGCTTGGATCTAAAACAAGAAGGAACACTATGTTGACAACTGGTGAAGCAAAGAGGGAATAAGCGAAAAATATCCACGGGACACCTTGAAACATATTTGTTCTGTCTGTACTGTTCTATCATATTTGTGAAGCTTTTTTGTTAAAAAGGCAAGTGCATTCATTAGGTAGAGAAAGGTGAGTAACTCCTAGAGCATACTGAAGAACAGGCCAGATAACACTGTGCCAGACGGAAGGTAGTAACTCCAGGACTGAGATGCAGACATTAGAGGCCCGAAAAGGCAAGATGAGACTAGGCTCAGCATTTTCTACAAGCTGCTAAAGAGTTTCCCCTGAATTTATGGTGCTGTACAAACAGTCGTTTCCAAACCCCAGAATAATGACAGTGAATCTGAGTTGTGGGACTCAGCCAAATCAGGTGCTGAAGATGCAAGGAGAGTGAGCGGCCTGAGTGATGGCTATGGACAGCAGCCAGCACACCGTGGAGAGAGAGGAGAGGTGCCAGGCAGGGCCAGCAGGACTGACTTGCAGACAAAGGCACCCCAGTATTGGCACCCTGAAACAGATTCTTTTGTTTAAGTCAGCCTTAAACTTAGGACAGGTCACTGCCAGAGGGGGGAAAGAAACATTAGCTTTGCTTCCAGCAGAAGAAGTGTAAATGATTATTGGTTAATTGCATTTTAAGATGTAGTCGTTGTTATCTTACTCATCTACCTTTTTACTTTTCTCCGTTCAGGGAAAAATGGCCAGTGATGTGATTCATACTTGGAAGGCTACGCAATCCTACTGTTCCTGGCCTGTAACCTCTGCTTTCAGGTAGGCTTATAACATTATCCTTTTCAAATAAAGACTGGCAAGGATAATGCATTGGATATTGTTGCAGGAGACTGCTCCCTCTCAGGAACACTTTGTTGCCCTTTCATTCTGAGACGGATCAGACTTGATCCTAAAAGACAATTTTTCTTTAAGCTCTCATTTCTACAACTCAAAAACTTTTGACTGGGCATACTAAAGGCAAAAGGTGACTGCCCAGTCTGCTTTCTGCAAGAACCTGCGGGCAGCATCCTGCACTGCAACTCTTGGCTTCAGATCAGATCACTACACGCAGCCTTCTCACAAACCCAGTGTGATTCTGCCCTTTATAAAACATCTTTAGAGACACAGCAGGACTTATTGTGCCCCTTTTGGTCAGGAATAGCTTATTATGCCATTTTAATAAATTTAATACATTCTGTTACTGCAAGTTCCTACTCATACTCCCAAAGGTGGGAAGGGAGATCCGGGACTTGGTGACCTTCAGTTGAATAAATCCTAGGGGGAGTCCTGAAGACAGCACTTCCCACGCACTAGAGCTGCAGTCTGCGTACCCCTGCTGCTGTCCCTGCATGGCTATTGGAAAGTGGAGCAAGAACTAACCCTTTCTTGTGCTCATTTCTTCTGCACTTCAGCTCAAATGCCTGTTGGGTTATTACATTTGAGGCTGCCAAGGAATCCCCCAGGCACAGGACTCTGTGCTGCCACCCGATATCCCTTCAACTCTCTGGGCTCTCAGCTGGCAAAGGGGATCTCCACAGGGCTCAGCAGCCTTGAGCGTAAGCAGAAGCACAGCTAGCAGCCCAAGTGTACCTGGCTCTGGTGTTGCCATGCACCATGGTGAGGATTTGTCCCTGCATCCCTCAAGCCATAATTTTCACCACCTGCACAATCTAACCAGAGTTTCACACTGTTAAAAGCAGATGAGGGAATTGATGAAAGTATTGAGTGCAGCTCTTCAGTCCTTCCCACGTGCTGTTCCCCTGTGCTGGAGGTACAGCACAGACAATTATCCCTTTAGATAATGGCGTCATTTTCTTTAACTTGTTTAGTTCTTTTATTTTTCTATTTCCATATATGATGTAAAAATCAAGGGTCAAATTATTCCCTGATGAAGCTCAGCTGGGTTTAACACTGACTATTTCAGTTGCCAGGACTCCATATGCTCTCTTTTCAATTTGGACCTACATTTAACCCTCTTGGTTTTATTACAGAAATATCACTAGACCCATTGGTTACAGACATTTCATTTTTTCTCTTCCCAAAATCTCACTGACTTCAGTTGGAACTGTGGGTCACACTAATGGGCCAAACTTGCTCTTTGCTTAATTCCCTGCAGAGGATGAATTTCACAGAAATTTAATTCAGTTCTAAAACCTTACGTTGTAGAATTGTAAATCTATGCCAATTGATTTCCTGTATAAAATATCCAGCAATCACAGCCCTGAGGTACATCGGAGAAAATATTATCAAACAGAGAAAAAGATCAAAGGCAGTGTGGGACTTGCTGCACCTGGGATTTTGAGGGGAACAGCTGGCCTTCACCAAATTGTTTTTCTCTTCCTTAATCTGGGCAGTGCAAGAGCAGAACTAGCCTTCCGGGGAGTCAGAGTGATACTGACACAAAGTGTCTCCCAAGGGGCCATTGTAATATCTTATGGTTTCCTGAGAGCTGTGCATGTCATTCTGTCCTCTGCTTTTAAGGAAAATAGTAGAAAGAAAGATCTGGGGATAAGTTAGGGATGCTGCTGAGAACAACAACCACCCAGGTGGAAGTCCCCTAAATATGTTTTGATTTGTCTGTTTCTCAGGCTGCTCACACTGCCTGCTTTATTTGATAATGCCACAGCTGAAAAGATTTGGTACCTCACCTCAGTCAATTCTCCACTCTCACCTCTAACACCAGCTGAGGTGAAGGACAAAGGTTTTTATCAATAATGCAGAACAGACTTTGAGGTACAAAGCCACAAATGAAAGGCTAAGGTAAAAAAGCAACTGGATATCTTAGCCACTTTACCTTACTATCTGCGGGACATCCAACATGACCATGCAAAAAAGGTTGGCATTTCAGAACCCACAGTAACACCCATGACTTCCGAGTGTTACCCCCAGATCTGAAGATGAAGTCAGCATGTTTGTCAGCCCAACATCTATCCAGATCAGGCAATTTCTTTTTAAGTCTCTGTATTCCTTCCTCTCTAGTTTCTGCATGCAGTGTTAGGGAAATGCGGTGCTACAGGTTTGTACAGGGGATTATTTCATCTGCTGTGCAAAACATTTTCTTGGTTGTTGAAGCTTTCTTTAAAGATTTCATAACCTCCCATGAACTGTATATATGAAGTGATAGGATATATCCTATCAAATTGATAACCTTTAGCAAGTGCTTATTGCTCTACAAAATCCACATTGGAGAAATTAAGACATGTTATTTTTAAAGATGACAGACTGGCTGATAAGACATTTTTCCTAGCACTTGGCCCTGAAACAATTTCTTCCCATCTGGCCTGGACATCTGAAGCAGGGTCAACCAAAGGCGGCTCATACCAATCTGTAAGTCTTCTCAGAAGTGTACCATGTTCTCTTCTTCCTCACTTTGGGGTATACATTACCAAAAAATACCAACATAATCCCTACCTAGACTCATCAGTCCCTGAAATATCCAAAATCTTCATAAAGTAGATTTCTTTTTGTGGTGGAGCATACCACCTCTATCATGTAGGCTTGCAGGATGCTTGCAGACATACTAGGTCAACCTCTTACTTCTGTGAGTTTCATTTCCTTTCATTTGTATGGACAACATCAGTCATCCCTTTGAATTCAAAACACACTTGCATTGGGGATTCATTTTCCCAAGGAATTTCTCTCTTGCCCTCAGCTCTGGCTACAATGAGCTGCAACAGGATTTTGTTCCTTGACCTCAGGAAACCCTTGGGACTTGTATATTTCCTATACCCTTATGGTAAGGTCCCCAAGGTGTAAAATTAAGGTGGGCACAGGGTCTTCCTTCCCCCATGCTCACAAATATATACATCGGAAAACTTTACAGCTGGCCATGATGAGATAGTAGTACCTTTCAAAATCATGTGAGCAGCACTTTCAGTGAGAGCATCTCAGAGCATGAACCAGGGTGAGGTGGAGGAAGACAGGAGAAAGTACTGAATGCAAGGGAAAGAGATATGGGAAAACATATTTTAGTCAAGCTGCGGACACATTATGAATTTGAACTGCATCTTTGCCAATATTAGCTAATAAAGCTAATAAAGAACCTCACTCAGCTTTCAAACATCTGTTCTGCTCATTTTACTGCTAAGCACAAGAAGTGAGAAAACACCCGCAGGTTCAGGTGATACCTACACATCTGATTTGATTTCTAGTGGGTGACTTCCAAATATTGAAATCTTTATGTTTTGGAGCTGTTAAATTTTTTTTTTTTTGTAGTTATTGTTATTGCATTGTTTTTGTTTTATTCAAAGAGTAATAATTAAGCAGTTGTCTTGGTTTTCGCCAGCATAGTTAATTTTTCTGCAATGGCTATGGGGGGGCAGAGCCTGGAGCTGTGTGGGCACATCTAGGTTGTTATTCTATGCCACCTTATAGGGCAGAAGTAAGGGACTCTCACCTCCAGGAAGAAGGGTGTGGCTTCAGGTGGGACAAAAAGTGTGGCAGGGTACAGAACTTGTTGGTTCATTGTCTCTGGATCATGCCATCTCGCACAGAGGTTTGGTTTTTTTACATGTAAATCACCCACTTTTTGTATACTTTTGTTATTACTATTGTTGGTGTTACTGTTTGTTTTCTTATCTCATTGCTGTTTCCAGTAAATTGTTCTTATCTCAGCCTACAATTCTCACAATTTTGTGCATCCAACTCCACCCCTGGAGAGGGAATTGGAATGGAAAGGTGCTGGAGAGTGAGCAAACAGAGTCTGGTTTGGGAGAGTCTTGGGGACGGACACTAAATTGGGGAGTGCCACTCCTAGGCCACAAGAGAAGTTTTATTTTAAAGTTATTAGAAGTGGTAAGGTAGCTTGTCACCCAAGAATGGCATTGTTCAGCATTTAAACTCAGCTTTCTATAGAGACATTTTACTCATACTACATTAGAGCAAGACTCTGTTCATTTACTTAAACATCTGAAAGTAATTTTCTTATTTTTCTTTTTTCCACCTGTCCCAAACTATCATGAGACATTGTGCATCTGACATGCAAATTCTATTCCATGGGGATTCCAGCAAGCTCGGATGTAAAACATACAAGTTCATTGATTTCAGCTGTATTAGCAATGAGAAGTATCAGAACATACCACTGTGACATATAGTGGAAGAGTTTTCTATTTTCAAACAAAATTTTAGAATTCTAAATTTATTTCCATTTTTTTTCTTTCCTTCTCACATTTTTGCTAGCTCTCTCTCCTTTATGTGATGCCATATGCCAGTTACTCAAAACTTGTTTAAGCTAGTAAGCATTCCTCTCCCTACATGAACACACATTTGCACAAACAACTTCAGCTTGCCTTGACCCAAAGCTGAAAAGCCTTGATAACTAGTAGAGAGTTTGATCTCAAACACGAAAAAACTGGCTCAGCCTTTTTTTACTGAGATGATCTTTTCCCAAAATAAAAGCTTGGTGACAAAAGCGGGTATAAAACGCATACAAACCAGTATGGGAATTCATATGTTACACATGCATTGCACAGCTTAGTATAGAGCACCAGCTAGCGTATTAAAGCATGAACTGCAGTCTACAAATTACAAATCTATTAACCAGATAGTAATAATGGTTCAGACACTATTTTAGAGGCGTCTCAGTGTCTCAGGTTTCAAGTGAGGTTCAGCTAAGTCATTAGCAGGTGATCATAACACAGTTTCTTCTATGCAAAACCAGACTGGAGCAGCCAGGGTCTGTCACAGTTTGAACAAAGTCATAGCAACTTCCTAACAGCTGTAGTGTTAAGGAAACCTCCCTGTCTGACCATCCAGGAGACACTCTGGCAGTCATGCACCACCTGAGGTGGGACAGAAGCCCTTTCACAGCTACACGCCCCACACCCACACAGTCAGACCAGGTTTCCTTACCAGCTCAACCCCAGGCTTCCCACAGTAGAGTCTCAGATGTCCAGATCCTTAAAATAATTTAATCATGATGCAGTACCTAATGACAGAATAATAGCTTGAGGTGGTGCCTCCAAGAAGGGACCCTGAACAAAGGAACCTCTAGGCTTTTGTTCCCTCACAGTCTAAGAGAGGGAAAATCTGGGGTGCTTGGCTCCTGCTGTCTCCAAGTGCCTGAGTGTCCGGTCCCCTGGCAGGGCCACAGGTCCCTTGGCCCTTTGTTATGCAAAGGGTCAGCAGGTCACGGGCTCTTGCCTCAGGCTCCTGCCCCCCAGAACACAACCTGCAGCTGGCACTGCAGCCGCACCCGCAGCTACCTGCACTGAATGGATTCCTCAGCAATAGCAAATGTACATCTCTACGCTGGACAGGCTACAGCTACTCCTCCTCATGCACCCCAGGCATCGGGTTTGGAAACAAAGTATACCTGGGGCCCAAAGAGCCGCCACTTCTTCTGACCACAGAAAGCCTGAAGTGATTTAACTGCTTGAAATTTTATGCTGGTTCTACCAGCTCCAAGAAAGCTGGGGCTAGTATCAGTAGCCAACTCCTGTGCTACTGTTGTTAAGTTCCCTTCCAACCCGCAGTTTCTTTACATCTGACAAGTGTTGATATTACTATCTTCCCAATTGGCACTAATTGTGTTAGCAAAACAGCCTCTCGTTAATCATTTGTAGGCAGTCCATGATTCAGTTGGGTGGATGAATCAGTTGCTGCGTAATATCAACCAGCTGTGATCTTAGTCATGGCAAAACTTAAAAAAACTTCACACATGATTCTTGTGAGATGCCTGAGAGTGACAGGCTACAGCACAAAGTGGTTCAGGTAGTTGTGATGTCCAGAAAATGAAGAGGCAAGGATAGGGACATCTGGAAAACAGAATCTGGGGGGAAAAAAGCTGAAAGAAAAGCAGGCTGTGCAGGAATTAAGAAGTAATAAGGGAGATAATTATGCTGCCAGAAATATCAGACCTCTGCATTCAGGCATAAACTTGCTAAAGCGATGTTATTTATTATGAGATTCCTTTCTGCAGCAACACAGAGTAATTCTCCCGCTTCACCTAATGACTTAATAGGGGGGTTTTTTATGTCCACAGCAGATAAAATAAGAAGTTCTGGGTTTAAAATAAAGCAAAGGAAATTAAAAATGTGTTTCTATCTATGAGGACAGGTAAGAACTAGAATAGATAGTCCACACATGTAGTGCATCTACCCCCAGTAAAGATTTTAAAAAGCAACATCAGTCAAGAGTTGCAATATAGTTAATCCTGTTTTGAAAAAAGAAGGTAGAACAAATGACAGCTCAAGGTATATGCTAATGCCATTTTGTGCAGTTTCTAAGATTTTCTTCGATCAGGTAAGAAAATGGGCTCCAGAAGCATCTGAAAAATTATTAATGAAATGACAAGTTAAAAAAAAATAAAGGCAGTCCGTGCTTTTGGATTAATACTCCTTTTGAAATGCAGAGGGGCTGGTTGTTCATCAGAGGGTTAACGTCACAGATGAGGAACCTATCTAGGAACAAGATTGCCCTCTGCTGGAAACTGATGCTGGAAATCCAAACTACGAAGAAACCAACTTCATTCTAGTAAAACAGGGAGTCAGAAAAAGCTAGCGAGAAACATTCCAATGGAAGATTACAGAGACGTTCACAGTACCTCAAAAACCAGAAAAATTCTGAATTGCATTGCCATAAACACATAGGAGTAGCATTTTGCAAAGGCTTTGAAAGTGAAGTAAACCGAGGCACAGCAAAAGTGTTCAGAATCTTAAAGACATAAAACTTGTACAGTTTTGTACCTTTCTGCAAATATCTGTGATCATGGAGGAGCATAAGACTAAGTCTGCTCTTAAATTCATATTTCTTGACATCCACAGTGATGTCCAGAATGATCTCCATGCACCAGTGTACATCGGCTTTGATTACTAATACCGTAATCCATTGTGATAAAAAGCCAGAGTGGAACATGCCATCTCAATATCCCACAAACCAACTCAGAGTTAATGATGTTCCCTTGATTTTACTGGCAGTTGATTTTTACTGGAACGACAAATCAAGAGTAATTGTAAAAAGCAGAAGGAAACATCTAAGATAGAGATGTCAGCATGTTTAATTTAATGCCTTTGGCACAACTATGTAAAACAAAGCAAAGATTGCTTCAGGCAGACAAAGAAACTTTGTTACCATGTGGTTTCATTGTGATTGCTAATGCATAACAAAAGCAGTAATAGAATTCGGTCTTTTCTGCATGTGCAGCAAGCAATTCTCTGGCCAGGCATTCTCACCCACCTCACAAAACCAGACCTAAGCTATATGGCCTCTGCATGAACCTAAATCAAACATTAAATCACAATCTGACACAGTGCAACATGACATTATAGTTATTACTTAAGTGATAAAAATAATTTACACCTGAGAATAACTAATCTCACATATGGACAGAGCATGAGTGACTGGAGTGAAACCTTAAAATTAAGCAGAATTTTATAAAATTCTTAAAATTAAGGATGAAATACTGAAACACATAGCCTACATTTAAGAAAACAGACGATATCAGAGGTAGAACAAAGCACGAGTATTTGGGGTTACTGGGAAGAATGTGGGGTGAGGAACATATAGAAAACATCCACAGTCCCGACACAGTGATTCTGTTATCAGTGCCTGACCCAGACAGAGCTTCAGGTGGAGCTTGTCCTTACTTGAAGAACCCACAAAAGCCAGGAAGTATACTGGAAGCCCAAGTCTTGTAAGAACATAGAGAAGAATATTTTAAAAGATTCAGAGCGAGAAAGCACACTCTGAGTGCCTTGAGACACTAGCTATACTAGAAAAGAAAAGTGGCATTTCAGCCTTCCCAGTGCATCCTATACACAGTGGCTCCCAATGCAGTGCTTGCAGTAAGTGCTGCAAGCCCTGCACGTGTCCCTCTGAGTCTCCAGAGTCTCTTTCCTTCACCTGAGAGGCAAGACCTTGCTTCTGCTCCTTGCTTTTGGCAGTGCAATCTCTGTCTAGCCCTGTAACCCGCTCAGCTGTTTCCCAGGAGAGGAGCAATCTCCCCTTTACAGCTCCATAACTCTTACTCTCCATTTTAAATGCACATATTGGAAGGTAACTCTGCCTGTGACAGACAGGTTGGAACTAGATGATTTTTAAGTTCCCTTCCAACCCAAATAATTCTATGATTCTATGATTAACATAGACAAAATTAATGAAACATGCATACAGTATAGTGTCTTGGCAGAAGCCGAAGGTAATCTACTGACACTCAAAACTGTGAAGTTTCTCTGAAAGTCTCTTCTCACTCAAAACATATTGCCTTTGAAATACTGCCAGAGTGTGTTCTGCTGACAGTCTAACTTCTGTATTACTTGCTCAAAAATAGACGTCATTGAAAATGTTTAGTGCTCTATTTACAATCTCATTATTTTTTGAGATTGCTAGAACAAGGACCTTCTTCAGGTGAAAATTTAAAAAGATATACAGTTGAAGAATTTAAGGAAAAGTTGTTTGTGAACTTTGCTGAACACTTTTCTGAAGTATTCAATAAACAAGTATTCAAGGAGCAGGAGTAGTGATCTGTATCTTTTTTCACTGCACTAGTAGCTGAGCTACATCCAGTAATGCAAAAAATCTCCTGCTCTATGTCTTCATCTGGAAACAGGTATAATAGTGAGCATTTTGAGAACACAGAAGTGTGTTTATATGTGGCAGTACTGTACTCTTCGGTTACTTACCTGAAGTTCAAAAACTGATCTTTCTTTATCCCAGTACCCCTGGGTGAACATCAATCCATTTGGGAGATTGCGCCAAATATTTCTGTGAATATCTATATCAGTGTGGGCTAGGAGACCCAATTGAGTAGTAGTCATAAGAATCAAAACCACAAGCTAATAAATGCTGACATTATCTCTAAATGAATGGATCACTGATCTGGAGTATTAGTCAACTCTTTTTGACCCAGGACAAATGATCCAGGCTGGGTACTCAGTATGAAGTGGGACGTTGGTGCTTGTCCCATGTGAGCCAGTGGTGTCTGGGAGGCTGTATTTGCACCAGGCTGGTGCAGGTCCTGCTTGCCCAGAGATTCCTATGATAGCATAGGGTTAAAATGCTTCTAAATTGTAGTAACCAAAGTAGGCCCTGAGAGCAAGATGGACATTCTGTTCAGGCCAGCCTGAACTTGTGTACTCACCTGGATGGTGGGAGACAAGCCTGAACTTGAATATTCACTTAGGGGGGGGTAAGAGACTAAGATAGATGAATTAATTGTGTAGCTGCACCTGGGAACAAGGGGGGCTGAAAATCATGCTTGAGTGAAAATACATAATAGATGATTGTTTGGTGGGGCTTCGAGATTAATGCATTGAGTAAATGATTAACATGTGATTATATAACAAGAAGGGTATATAATAAAAGCACCTGAAATCCATGTCGGGGATTGATTTGGGTTTGTACCCCTCTCCCCCGGCGCCTCAGTAAAAGCACCTTGCATGTAACCCGTCCGTGGTTATGTGTTTCTACGCTAACACCTACACTTCTCAATTAACAGAGCCATCAATTGCTTCCTTCTTTATTTATATTTTGCCTGCATAACTTATGCACTTCCCACAGAAGTCACATGTCTGCTTGGTTGATTCATCTTCCATTGCCCTTTATAACTGAGAGATGGTATTGATGTAACATAACTTTCAAAAGCAAAAGGTTTAGAATCAACAGATGTCAGTCAAATGGTCAAACATGTCATAAGCGTGTGTTAGGATGCCGGACTGTGAATTTAAATGTTTGAAACAGGGAATTAATTTTCTTCTGCAAATAAGACGCCAGAGAAGCAAGGCAGAGGCCTCTGGTGAGAAACAGAAACTGCCACGGCTCTTTTCTTCAGCAAGCATTTGTCAGAGCCCAAAAAAGTTTATACGTTACATTAAACTGACTATTTTTTTTCTGCCCCATTTATTTTGCTGAAAATTTCCCAGATGTTATTTCATAACAATGCTGTATATATTTGTTTTGTTGATGACCTTCTGTTGAGGTCATTTAACAGATAAATCTTAAACTACGACTGTCTCATTTTCAATACATGAAAATCAAATTAGTGTCTTTTCCATCTCTTCAAGTAGAAGGGAATAAATTATGTTAGAAGAACATTTTAGGATTGCTTGGTACAAACTTCAGTGCAATACAATAACTTTTAAAATCTGAATAGGTACCTTTTGTTAATGCTTGTATAGGAAGTGAGGCTTCTACCTTGAAAAGCAGGGGAAAATGACATTGTCTGTAATAAGTGTTGTTGATAGTCTTTTCTGATTTTTTTTCCAGACAAAAGGATAGGGCTATGAAATGAAAATAATCTCACTAAGAAAAAAGATTCAATCTTGAGTCCTGATTTTACCTTGTGCCCCTGTTTTTTGATTTTGGACATTTCATTCCGTCTCCGTGGTTCAGATTAATCTTCTCTATAAGGGAGGTGGTACCACTCACAGCCACTCATTTGGCTCACAAAGATTTTAACAAATATAATAAATTCATTTAGCTCCTGGTTAAATAAATTACAGTGGTAAAATCGGACGTTGTGTATAAATACAGAGCATTTTCCTTCAGTAAGTTCTACAAGAAGAACTGAGGCAGAACCATGGCATCCACAGTGTGCTGAGACCAGCTTATGTGAGTATGAACACTGTTAGGCTCTAGCAGGTGACCATGCAGCCACAGGACTTTTGTCCTGGGGAGAAAGCACAGCTCTAAGCTGCCTTGGTTATGTGACAGTTTCACACGCCAACATGTTCCCTGGTGTAGTGCTCGAAAGAAGAAATACACTTTGTTTCCTAAGGACCAGATTTCTGTATTTGGTGGATAAAGAATGATGCTTCTGGCAGCTTATGTAACAATGAGCATCACCATATACTTAGTCAATAATGCAGGTGTAATTGTTAAAATGTGTGTACGCTGTGTGCTTGATAATTATTTAAATAATACTCTGAAGAAACTTTGCCTTTTCGTTGTGCTACCTCTGATTTGTGTCCTTCCTGCTAAAGATGGTGAAGGATTTGATAAATCAATGGCTATATAGCGGGGTGGGGAAAGCAGGAAAGTAATAATTAGGATGACACGAAACACAGCCTGAGGATGACAGACCCACTTTAAAAGAATAATTTATATACAAGGAAGAAATCGTGCTCCAAATAGACAGAATGCAAGAATAAGACTGGTCTCTTTGTGACATGGTTTGTTGCTTTCATCCAATGACAGTAATGATACTCTTTTCTTTGGGCTTGCTAGAATAAAAGCAAAGAAAAAAATAAGTTCCTCATTAGTATCTCCTTTTATCTCTCTGACAGGCTTGCACATAAGATCTTGGAATGCATTTACATATCAGCTTTTTCAATCTAAGCCTCTCTCAGTCAGACTTTCTCAATATCTGACTATTGTTATGGTCCCCTTCGCTTCAGTAATGGAGGCGAAAACTTTCATGTGTTCATCGAATCTTTTACTTAACTGATAGAAAAATAAGCATGATGATATTAGATTTGGGATAGTTTGATAATTCTTCCCCTTCAGAAGAAAGTATATGATTTTTGAAGCAAAAGGACATGGCCACTCCAACAGTTCTGCCACGTGCATAAGAAATCCAACTGAAAAGCTGCATACAGATCAGCTCTTCCCAAATACAGCTGAGGGGAAACAGAAACACGGTATATCTTGAAGCTGAGAAGGGGAAGATGAGCAATTCCTTCCTCTTTAATCACATAACAGGTATTGGATTTATTTCTTTTTTGGTATGAGAATATTTCTGGAGGACTTCAGACGAGGAGCCAGGGACCCTGAGTGTTACAAAAGAGTAAGATTCCCTTCTGTCATGCTGCCACTGAAGAGCTAATGTTCAAATGCAGTTGCTGGCATTGCTAATGCCTCACCATCACATGCTGTCTGTTATCTTCCTTCAGTTAAACCCATACCCTTGTTGCCATTGCTCTCAGTATTACCACTATTTGTATGATAGCTGTGTCCTCTTTGAGTCACTGGCCTGGGCTGCTCTGCTGCTGCCTTGTGACACGTACCGAGTCAGCTCAGGGGAAGTGGAAAGGGGAACATCTTCTGGTGATCTTGACCTGTTAGATAGGACAATAAAGTCTTCCTTGTAGAGATCTTAACAGGTTCAAGCAGAGGAAAGTTGGTGTGTGTGGGTCTCACTTGCCCTAGAAGTCTTCTGGCTATCATGTTCATGGTTCAAATTATGTGGCATACTTAAATCAGCTTCAGACTATTTGATCACTTGAGAAGTGATTTAGTTATGTGATACTTTCTATATGCCTATCACAGGATTGTCATGCAGATCAGTATCTCATCTGAAGTGGAAAAGAAAGCAACTGAAATATCTGTAGCTCTGAAAGCCATGCAGCAAAAGTTACTCTGATGCTGCTGGGCCTGTGAGAATGCACAATCCTACAGCCTTCTCCAAGAGGGGAAAAAAAGTCTGTCTCAGTTCTTATATAGGTGAAGCTGAGTTTTACTGGTGTTGACGATTTTTGGTTTTGCCTGTGTTCCCAGGGTCTGTCTGACGTTCCAGTGTGTGGCATTTTTAACAAAATCAAAACTGGCCCTTATCCTAAAAGCTCTGCTGAGATGTATGAGATTTTCATAGTCCTGATTTCTGCAAATTCACCATGCAGGGACATTGCAATTGTTCTTCATCCATATGAACCATGTTACTCATTCGAGTTAAATATTTGGTTAAGTAATCTGGAAATACGGCTTCACTAATAAATTTGTGGCATCATGTAGCATTTCACTGAGGAGCAGGAAGGAGAACATGTAGGTACTCTAGATTTAAAACTGGCAATAAGAAGGGAAACATTTCAAGGAAGTAACATTAACATGAAGATCTCACTATCTTTCATAGTGTTGTTTAAATGCATCATATTTTTATCTGTGTTGTACATCTGCTTCTCACATAAATCTACTTGAAATACTCAGTGTGTTTACAGGAAACATTTGCAAAGCCAGAGCTGTCTTTCTATCTGATCATGTGTCACATTTTACCTCATCGCCTTTCTCTTGAGAACATTCTTACAAAGCAGCACAGGGAAATTCTCTCTGGTTTTCAAATAGGGACCTGAAACATGGTGGTACCATCTATCTTCTCTCCCAGAAGCTCAACTAAAAATCTGCCTTCCAGTATGCCTGTTTCCAAAACCATATTTAAGGGAGTCCAGCTTTTTCTAAGTTCACATTGCCCATAGGAAAATAAGACAATTCTAGTTCCTCAGTGAATTTGGGAAGAATAAAGGTATTTTACTCCATGCTAGGAACCCTGCCTCAGGAGTCTGAACACATTTCTAAGTCAATAAAAATTTCTTGTAGGAGGAATGTGAGACGTCTTTATGTCACCATTGTGTTTACTCAACACAGCTATACATCCACTACGCCAGGTATGCTTGCAGGTCTGTTATTTGACAGAATTGGAAATCTGCAGCCCCAAGGACATGGTTTGTCCATACCAAACTGACACAAAGGTGCATAGGCATTTTCGACTTCTTTCTGCACTATACCTTGTATTATGCACCCACACCATTCACATATTTTAAGGAAATGGTGCTCTAATCAGTCCATCTGATCAATATCTTCAGGGCTAAGAAATAAAGCTGTATTTTTCAGCCAGTTTTCCTGGCCATTTTATGTAGTGAATTCTGAGAGCTTTCTGACTAAACCAGGAAATGCATCCCTCCTTATTATTTACTATTTTATGTTAGACTATTTTTACATGGGGTTGCCCAAATTCCCATGCCACTGATTGATACTAGAATAAACCAATGAGGAGGGCATTTGCATTATACACTCTTCAAAACAAGCTCTTTTTCTACCATCAGTAGATAAACTTGGCTGTGAAATAGGAATGAAAGACAAGCTGCTCTTTGTTATTAGAAGACATAAGAGTACAGAAAGGTAGTTTTAGTCATGTACAACTTTTGCCTTTTTTAAGGGCTCCGTCTTGAATGAGTAAAAGAAAATATTAGACAGAAGATGGAAGGTTAAGCAAGCAATAAAGAACAACAATGACTCTAGAAAATTTATAATAGCAAACCTGGAAGTATGAGCCATCTATTTGATCGGAAAATATAGATGAGGAGTCAGAAGAAAGGTGTGTTCATACACAATTGGCTCTCATATCAGCTCCATCATTATGGGCACTGCTCAATGTCTGCTCAATGATTTGAGCCCCTTAATATCATAGATCATGAGGTAAAACCCTGAGTTGCAAGTCCTGAGCTGTGGATCAGTAACCTTGATGAGATGGAATCCAGACTCTGAGATTCAAGTGTTAAGCAGACTTGTTAAAGTAGTGCTTGATAAAGCACTCTGGGAAATCTGAGCAGGAAAATGGTTGCTGTAGATATCGTCGGTGTATGCTAGATGGGGAGCTGCAGATTCAGTGTGCAGACTGCATTTTACATATATACATGGCTGGCTGTGACACAGGAAAGGTTTTAGTACAGGCTCCTGACCAAAGAACTCAGATATATTCTTTCAGATATGTCTGACTTCACCAAATCAATATGGTTCATTCCTTCCTCTGATAACATTTGTTTAGACCATTCTGCTCCTTTCCCTCCCATTCACTATGTACTGATGAATTTGACTTGCTTTTAATTTTTATTCTTATTGGGTAATTGTATCTTTTACATACTTTTCTATATTTTTTGGCGTAATATTTTAACTACTATGCTAAAAGGCAATGAAGTTAAAGAAATTAAAAATCGGCAATGTCAGTTATCACTGGAATGAAATTTTCATTTATTGTCCCCAGTAGTACTATGAATGAAGAACTGGTTACTTAGACATAAAAAATACAGTGTGTTGTTTTGGGTCATGGCAAAACTCATATTTGTTCACTAGAAGGCTCTATCCTTATTTTAGGTCTCTGTTTTCTGAAGAGTATCTATTATTTTGGAGACTCCTATTATTTTGGATAATCACTGTAAGGAATTCTTCCCTACAACACTAGAACAAGACTGCACGATGAGGTTGAAAGAAAGCATTTTGCCTCTCCCCCTCTCTGTTCTCCTGTTGGGGCTGCTTCCAACAACAGGAGCCTGCAAAGTCTGAAGTCATCTGACTTCAGCATGATAACTCTAAAGGAAGAAGCTCATTTTTTCACATCCCGTTTCCAAACTTTTGCAGGCATCAGTGATCCAACCCAAAGACTCTGCAGAAAGAGATTATATCTCCTATGAAGAGATTTATTCCTTGTTCTATGAATTCCTTATGATGTGTGATATGCTGCCAAATATTGCACTTTTAAAATTACTGGTGTTTTCCAAATTGCAGAGAATTGACAAAACAAAAGAGACAAACCGCAAGGAAAAACTCTGGGTGATGCAGTGTCTGCAACCATCTTGCTCTATTTTGGCTCATTGTCATGAATTAAAATACCAGGAAGAATACACACACGAGGGTGAAATTTTGAAAAGGGAGAAAAGAGAATGGAAGAGAAGAATAATAAAAATTCAGGAAATACAGCATTGAGGTTGATAGGTCACCTGAATCCAAAGCTCTAATTTTGTTGTTCTTTCCTCCCTCTTTTTTCCGCTTCAACCCTGAAGGGTTCCTCTACTAAGAAAAAACCTTCAGTGGTGTAAATCATCTATAAGTGTTTCTATGTCACAACTTTACTTCCTCCTTTCTGCCAGGAAAGGAATTGCATTGTCAGCTTGTTGAAATCCTCTGCCCTGTTAGCAACACCAGCTCTGCCAGGATAAAGGCCCTCTGGGGAACTCTGGTTCAAAGATGCTGGTCTTTTCCAGTCATCACACCAAGAACAGCAGTGGCCTGTAAGAAGATACCACTGCCAAATCTGCTGTCAAGTGCTCCACAGCTGGCTCTGAACTGTAGTCTTTCTGTGCCCACATCTCCAGCAGGACAGCTGAGGCAGCTCCTAGAGTCTTTGTTTGTTGCTGTTAAAGTTCGAATGGAATGCGTACAAAGTGTATGAACAGGAGCAAAGGGAATGAGGGGAGACCACCCAGTGGGTATGCTGGAATGTGCTAACACAGACATCAGTGTAAGCTGAGAGGCTTAACCTGGTCACCACACTGGCCCCCACAAATGCTTCTTTTCCTACTTGCAAAGCAATCGGATCTGTTTCTTGTGCTTCTGTTCTGCCATGACTGCCACTTATGAAGGATTCCAGAAGAGGAATCATGTCCCATGGCTGTCTAGGCTGAACTTTGTACTGTTGAGCAGCTGTGTTACTGATTGTGTCGGTGCTGCCCTTCAGAAGTATTACTCCAGTTCATAAAGAGAATGACGCACAGTCCTTAACCACTATTATTGCTACACCAGTAGCATGATAAACACAGCAGGAGGCATTAGAATATGGTCATCCTTAATGCCATCTTTTCCAGCAGAGCACGTGGTCTGACTTCTTTCAAACAAACAGATGCATTCTAATGAAGAGAAGACCAGTGGGTTGAGGGAGAGACTAGGCAAAATTTGATATATTTAAAAACATGGTTGCATTTGTAGCTTATAAAGACAAGCAATAATGCCTATAGTATGTGCCAAGCAGTTTGCAGTCTCAAAAAAGCTGGAAGCCAGCTGAAACATGGCATTATTTCCACACACCAAACAAATAACACCCTGGCTTCTGATTCAAGAAAAGAAAAAATGCCCTTAATGTTTTTAAGGTATTAAATTTTAAGGCTGCATTTTAAATAGACACTTGAGTAAAACTAGATTGAAGGATAGTCTAGGGATCTAAGTTAATGTTGATTAAAATCTGCTTACACTTTTTGTCTCTGCTGCTGTCACATTGATCAAATGCACTATTTAAATTAAATTTCCCGATCTGAAATTATATTGCTATCTATGCTGAAAAAATAGGATTATCTTGAAGACATTTATTGTATTTATTTGTGTACTACTGAAAATGCTTTTAGGAATTACAAGAAATGCACTCCCGGTTTAAGTGAAAACATCTTTGCTCCCACTGTTATCTTATAAATCAAAATGAACTCAATAAAGACTATATTAAAACAGTAAAAAGTGAGATTATTAGTTGCTGAATGGGTATCAAACCTTGAATTTCTCACTGAGCTATTATTAAGCCTCCTTTTGAAACTAGTAATAAAAAATACAATCCAGACTCTCTGTCTGCGGTTCCAGTGTGATAACCGCAGCGCTGAACTTCAGCAGGGGCTGGCTTTAAGCGCTTCTCTTCTTACCTCTTCCAAAGTACCATACTGTGGATTCCCACTGCAAAGGAGGGTGGGCAGCAGTTACATAGCGTCACAGAAGCTGGCACCCGATAGAAACGAGCTCCTGCATCCTGGCAGTAGCTCAGACAACTTACCTGAAAGAGACATATATATCTACAAAGATTTTGTGAAATCTGTAGTAGGAAAAAGCTCTAGCCGTGTGAGAGTCAGGATCCCAATTTTGTGCTTATGACACATTACACAGAAGACATTTGCTGACAGGGCCAGGAGTTCTATCATAAACTCATTAATTTAAAACAGAAGAGTTTAATTTTTTTTTCCTGGCAGAATTGATTTTAGGCCAGCAAAACAACTTTTTTGCTGGCTTTGTTTTCCTCCACTGCATAACTTAGCATTCCAAAAATACTGCAGATTGATGATGGTGACATCTGAATTCAAAGAAGAATTCCTGCAAGGTCTACAGCTAAGCATTACAGTTATTGACTCTCCAGTCTGTCACTGATTGTACACAGAGCTTGCAAAAAAATGTGTACCGATTTTATTTCTAATAATATCATTTTTTAAGATCTTTGCGTGAAAAAGAAGGTTCAGACTACTTAGACAACTCACACAGAATGACTTATATTGAGGTGTTTATATCTTGTTTTTCTCTACACAGTTTGATTAAGGCACACTTCCACTGGCCTTGAGCAATTGTAAAAAGGTTTATATGTGCTCACACATAAATAAGCAGAGGAAAGTTTGTTCATTGTTCTAAAATTCTTAGAGTCACTTTTAAGAAGCTATTGTGTGAAGTTATCACTGGAAATTGGACAACTATAGAAAACAGGATGCCTGTATATTTTCCAGCATAAGGAACCAGTTGTTAGACAATAGATGGTTTATAAAACTGTAAGAGATTAAATATCATTATGAACAGCTGCTTAGACTATTTTTACAGCACTGAATTTTTCTCACAGACTTAGTCCCTCTGAGCAAAATTTTGCATAAATGTTGAAGTTTACACTTCGGTTGAGTCCGTGGAAGATGCTAAGAAATCACACATGCATGGAGAAGGAATGCATTGTGGTAATGTAGTAACACTCACAGTACTACATGGTGGGTGGCTTAGAAAACAGGCTGTAAGATGTGTCCTAAAAATCAGTTCCAAGTACTGTACTCTTATTTAAGAAAGAACTAAATTTTATTTATATTTATTATGTGTAGTTTTTTTTTTTACCTCAAGTCTTGTATCTCGGGGATGTCAGAAAACACACTTCTATCATTTTAAGTGATGTTTCCACCCAGTGAGCTTCCATCAGTCATCATCTTCTAACAGAGACTATACAGTGACCCTTCCTAGTCTACCATATATGATACACCTACAGGAAAGGAAGAGAAAATTGTATTCACTCTTCTAAAATCTATCAGAAAAATAAGAAAAATCTGAGAGGCATCTTCCCTTTCAAGGACCATGCAAGCTCCTCACAAAAATCCAAACTCTGAGGTTCATCTGCTGTCAGAGCCTAAGCAAATGGGATGTGATCAGGGCTGGGTACAATGTCAGTCCCTGGCAAGCCAGGTGAGCAATGAGGATGAAGGGAGGTGCTGGCCCTTTCAGCATTAAGACAGTTAAAGTGTGTCCTGCTCTGTGTTGTCAAATACATTAAGTTTTTATTCTGAAAGAGCCATTTTAGAATTACATCCATCTTCACTGTAAAAAAAAGATTGTTGTTCTTCAGAGTTCAGCAGACAACCTCCAGACAAGAGACTCTGAAACAATAATAACCGTAATTTTTCCTCAGTTAATCTCTAAATATTTATCAAAGATGTCAAGTATCAATACCCTATTCTTTGGCCTGAGACACAAAAATTAAGTGAATCTCTCATGGTCTCTCAGTAGGCAAATATATGTCAGTAGGAAAATATATGTGTCACTGCAGGAAGCTTAGATGGCATTCAACAGATTCTTGTTCCTTATTACAAGAGAAAAAAAGGAACTTCTTTCCATCCTCTTGTATGTTTTTTTCCACTCTTTTCCTGGGGCACTCCTATGCAACCGAATTCCTATTTTGCTGAAGCATATTATTCTTTAGTTTTAAATAGCGTTCAGATTCTTGGAGAGATTGTTGCTCAATAGCAGTAATATAATAGAGAAAACAAGGTATGTGATTCATTCTAAGCTAATTGCTAAAAAATGTTAATATTAAACGTATCAAGCAATAGAGCTTTTTGGAGGGATTTTCCACAGCAATCTCACAGAAACCTTTAAGATCAAATCAATTAATCTAATTACCCTGAATGAATTTCAGTAAAACCTATACTTCCACCTCACACTATACATTTCAGTTTATGAACTATTCCCGGATTTGGGTGAAAGAAAACAGCCATAATAGATAATAATCAAAATATACATTGAGGAAAAAATAAGGAAAATCTCACCATGAGGTAGCACAATAAATTACAAATAACTTTTCCTTATGGAGGAATAAGAATTTATTCCAAATGCTGAAACACATTTAGCATTTGTTATCCCATTTTCATCAAAAGATGAAACAGATCATGTCTGCTGTGTAGGTACATCCATTAAGCAGTTGAGAATTTCTACCTGATCTGGCTATTGACTGAAGTCAACAGACACCTCTTCAACTGACTTCAGTAACGAACTTTTTAAAACAATCAATTTTGCCCCAGCAGCTCCTGCTGTCTTGATTCATTTAAAAAACACGATAAAACTTTGTTGAAGAAACATTTGGAAAACAGTCTTATCACTGCAGGAAATAAAAAACCTATCCATTACTCTTTGGATCCAACATGAGGCTTGAAAGTATATTGAGGTATTTTTTTAAGGCAATCAAAAACAAATATCTGCATCTACTTTAGTAATATTCTAGGAAAAAACCCAATATCCTTACCCCAAAACTTTGGTGGCCATGTGATTGGAGGAAAAGTACTGTTCTTATCCATAACATCCAAGTAGCAAACACAGAATGGTACGTCCACAGAGGAGCAATAGTTTTCTGAAGATTTGAGATTTTGCACTAGGAGCAAAGCTTTTGTGCTGCCACGGAACTGTGTTGTTTGCCTGAAAGGAAATGGATGTATCACATTTCCTGCTTGTGGACTCGAATTAGTAAGTGCTTGCCTTATCTTGGAACACCACATGGTTCCCGAGACAGGGAAGTAGTTTCCTTCTCGTCATTTCCTCAGACAGAGCAAATCGACTCAGAACAATGCCAAATCACCTCCTTCTCTGAAACTTTTTGAACTCCAAAAGTCCAGAGATAGAGAAATGAAAATTCCTTTCTCTTTCCTTTAAGGATTTTTTATGTTGAAGACCTTCCTTAAACATCCAAAAGCACTTGTATTCGGTAGGAATTTTCAATAAGAAAGAAATGCATCAAGAGGCTTTTAATGGACACCAACTCTTTAGGATATTAATTTAGGGTATGAGGATGGTTAAGTATTCACCGTTGTTCCTTGGCTGGTTTGAGGAACTAGCTGGGTCTGACAGTGTAACTGTAAATTTTTTCCTTTCCACACCCCATTCTGAAATATGAGTTCCCTGGAACACAAACAGGCTTTGAGCTAATTGCTTGCACACGTTTAATACAATGCAGTGTTAATTCCCCAATGGAATTGTAGGTACTGCTGCTATATATAACATATAGCAATAACAGCAACCCTACAAAAGAAAATAGACAAGATATTTAATGACAGACCTAGAATTAATGGAGAATGAATGGATATTGATAAAATACATGATTTTGTATTTATGTGATAATTTCTGTAGAACCAAGTTTTAACAATTTTCTTCTTAAATATATTTCAGATAATGGATGTCCATAAACATTCTGCGGTGAATGGAAACCTCTGTTCTCTGCAGAGGTGTATGAGGGTTTTCTTGCCCTTATACTATAAAAAACCCAAGCAAACCCAAACCCAGAATTAGCTACATTTATTTTTCATAATGAATAATTAGAATCCCTTAAATTTGGGACTATTCCAATATTAAGATTTGGATGTGGCCTAATTTTAAGGTTGAACCTTTTCTGTTTTGTTTTGGTTTGGTTTGGTTTTTCATGAAAGAGATGTTTAAAAATACTGAGTAAAGACACCTTGATGATTAATGGAAGACTGATAGTTTTCAAAGCTCATGCTTAAAACAGCATATCCAAATACTGACTTAAGAACTTAAATGAAAAGATCTGATTTTCAGATGACTGTGAACAAGATACAACTTCATAAGAAATTCTGGGATTATTTAGTTGCAGTTGAGACACTGATACCAGAGTAGATGCTAAAAATATACAAAATAAATAGTTATATGACTAGGGTTAGATTTGTGCCCTAAGAATATATGGAAATAAAACAAAACTGAATTATTGTAAACTATAAAATGAGGAATTTAAATTATTTTAGTTTACTGGCTGCATCTATTGAGATGATCATTGTAAAAAAGAATTGAACACTGACCTTAATCTAGTTGAAAAACATCTGAGTTCAGACACGAACATGCGTACAGATAATCCCATCTTACATATAATCAAGTGTATGAAATATGAACTTTAATTCTTTGTGAAAAAGTAGACAGCACTGAGAAATGGACAGTTTCTACCTTGACAGAGGGAGTTTTCTTGCTTTCCTCAAAAAACCAGCTGATACGGGCAATTACCAGCAGCATATCAGAGAAGCTGCACAACCAAAAGTCTTATGTGTGCCACACACCCGTAATGCCTATCAGCAACTTGCAGCAAATAAAGTTTTAAATGAATCAAGATGATATGGGTTTAAACTGACTTGCTAATCAGGAGGCTCTCAGGTCAGTTTCAAACTGTCTTTCCACTATTTATTCTTGCAAGAAAAAGGAAGAACTGCCAGTTTGGGCAACAGATTTTATCTAAAATGGATATAGCATATCAAATCCTGAGACAGAATCATAGAATGGTTTGGGCTGGAAGAAACCTTAAAGATCATCTAGTTCCAACCCCTCTGCCTCGGCAGGGTTGGAACCTTCCACTAGACCACATTGCTCAAAGCCACATCCAACCGGGCCTGGAACACTTTTGGGGATGGGGCACTCACAGCTTCTCTGGGCAACCTGTGGAATCTTCTTCACCAAAAAGCTAAAGCTGATTGATAAATTGTAGACTCTTCTTACTTTATTATTTTAAATCTTAGACTAATTTTATTTCTGTTCATTGTTTTTCTGAGTATCGCAGAAATATCTTTCCTTGATAACCCCACTAATTCTTTCATTCTTCTTTATTGAGAAGTATCTTTTCCTGAAAATCATCATAGCTCGAGGTATCCTCATGGGTAAAAATGCACATCATCTTTCATTATACTGACAAGTGTAACCCACTGTCACTTCTGACTGATGGGAGATGGGGATATGTAGATAATGAGCTGTCAAATACATTACTGATGTGAGTTCAATTCCAACAAAATGAGCAGTCTTTTACTCTTTGAAATTTAGCCTAATTTAATTCTGTCCTTAGAAGGTTTGAATGCATTGATTAAATTAGGGGAGGTGCTTTGAATTTAGAGCAGCACTAGCCCTAATTCTGAAGACAGGGAAGAACTTCAGGGGAAAATATATGTGATGGGTTCTGTCATACACTGGAAAAAGCACAGGAACCAAACAGTGGGTACACAAAGAAGTGCTGGCAGGGGAATAGTCACCTGCTTCCTTGGACATGTGTAGCTGTGGCAGGAGGAACTAGCACCATTGCCAGCCTGCTCTGAGGATGGCAGCTGCTTGCACCAAGGCATTTATACTCTCTCCAATGATATATTAGGATTCTTCTGTTTTTCTTTGCCATCCCAGTAGAGCCCTGCTTGGCTAAATGTTTTCTGTTTAACATGGTGGAGAGATCCACTGAGCTAATTTACTGAGTGCATGGGGGTTAATTCAGCTTAAAATATTTTTTCCAGCTGGTCAGGGCTCAAAGGGATGATGTTTAAGTATGATCACTAAGTCCTACAAATTGAACCCAGATCTTAACTGTTGTCAATCACTGCCAGGCAGAAGGGTCATACAGCTGTCATTAGAAGAAAAAAGGAATATCGTGTCAGAATCTGAAAACAACTTGCTGAAAACTACTTCTCAGTTTTTCAGTTGCTTAGTTACTGCATTTCCTGAGGAAACACAGGTATATACGCCGAATTCTCCTGCATGAACCCACAAAATCTTTTTATTTGAAATGAAACAGTTCACTGAAAAAAAAAATTAAAAGAATAGAATGAGCGTCCAGTGAAACTTTTTTTTTTTTTTAACACTTTCCATCTGGAGATTATGATTTAAACTGGGATTTCCTTTAATTGTTTCATATTTCAGCAGTCTCATATTTGTCCTTGGTTAGTTTTACAGCTCTCCGGATGCATGAAGAAAAAACTCAGGAATTTTTTTTTATTTGACCGGTGATAAAAAATGTTCCTGTCTACCATTAAACTATCAATGTTAAATGCCGCTCATAATGTGAAAAAAGGCTGAAAAACTACATATTGAATTTACTGCTTTTAACGACTCACTTCAATTTCAGACAGCAAAGTTCTTCTGTTTACCAGCTACAGGTTAAATGTCCTACTGCCTCATGCTTGCTCTATCAGAATACACCTTTCAACATGATATGGCTGCTATGAATGAAATGTGGCTACAGTAATATCACCATCTTAGAAAACATATTGGTTTCTGGGACTGTGTTAGTTGTTACTAATTTTTCTCCAGATTTTTCAGAGAAAGAATCATAGGTAGGAATTTCATGTGAATTTCAGGCATTCAGTATTTTTTGGGAGCTGTGAAATCCTAAGGACATAACATAAAAAGAAGATCCCTCATTGCTAATTATGCACCATTACATGATTGAGAAGACAGTGTCACTGCGCAGTATATGTTGTGTTTACTGGAACACGTGTAACATTTTTAGATTCAATACTGCACTCAAAACTCTGAAAACATATTTTTTCCCTAATGTGGAAGTCTTATATTATTCAGTGAAAGAAGACTGAGAGACATAAAAAGAGGCCGAGGAGAGCACTCCCCTTCTGCCAGCTGGGCATTTTCAGATTCCTGATTTTTTTAAATGATATTTATGATATTGAAGACTGTGTGTATTTACGTGTGGGTGGAAAAGGAAAGAGGAGTGAATTAAAAGAGGATAAACAGCAAGATATATTTTACGTTACTACATTTCAGCACTGGTTAAACTTAAGGTTAGAGAGGAAAAAAAAAGGCAAAAAAAGTCTTTTTGATTCAGGTTTAAATATTTTAAATAAAATGTATCTCAAAGTCACCCCAGGCCCGTGGGTCCTGCTGGAAGCAATAGTGGTGAGTCATGTGGGCAAAAGACAGTTTTAGCATCTTGGTACTGAATTCCCACAGGCAAGTGATAGCTAGGGAGTATGGTGCTGAGAGTTGGCATTATAGGGCTTGTGGGAGTCCATCTGCACACCTCAGTAACGAGTGTCATCCTTGGAGACACAAGGAGGTGAAAGAGGGAGAAGGCAAAGATAAGCTATTTCAGGCCAACAGAAAGTCAGGGACTTCCTCTCTCACTGTTTCCTATCTAGCAGATCGTGTGGTGGCCTGCATGACACTGGTAATTTGGAAAGTTGAAAGACCCAAACTCAAACTTTTATTTTATCAGGAAACGAAATTGTAAGTAACCATCCCAGAAGAAAACAAGGTACTGTCATTATCTAAGATTTCTTTCCTCACAGGGAATTAAAATGGAGGCATAAATTCATCTAGTTCCAACTTTCAAGTGGACATTTGACAAATAACTAAGGAGGATTATATTACACGATTGCTAGTAGGGGCAGAAAACTGGAGTCAGCAAGCCAAAAAATCCCTCTTCGTTCTCTGTTCTCCTACAAATGCATCCTGTGAACCACTTCCCACACGGAAGATAAAAATGAAATCCACCAGTATGCTTTCCAAAATGTGGAAAATGTTCATCTAATGGACAAATTTGTCAGTTTTGCACAAACTTACAAACTAGGAAAGAGATTTGCCATTATGTCCTTAGAGTACATTATTTCCTTGTCTTCAGCTATGATGCTAGAGGGCAAAGGGCAGAGCAATAAACCTCAGAGTCTTTCTATTTTCTTTTGCTCCCCTGAAAGTCCTGAGACATGCAGCGCTGAAGCATGACATTTAGCAAAGTCATTACGTTAATTCCGATTGCCCTTCTATTCATTCTTCTGCCCCCTAAGAAGGGAACCAAGCAAGAGGACAGAAAGAAACAACACCCAAAAGCAATTCAGTACGACAACAACATTTTATTTTAACACTTTGGTGGTAACTGATAGAGTTTTACAGTTGAACTGAAAATTTTACCTCCACCTACCAGTACTAGATAACAAAATCATCTCTTGCTGTTGTATTCTGTCCTATAGCTGTTAAAAAGGTGGAATGAAATGGACTCCATTTCTCAACTCCCTAGGATGATCTGGAATTTATCATTTCATTGAAATAATGTTCACAGATGTAACTGTATTTGTTCATGCTGAGAGGTATTTCTCTTTCATAGACATCAGTTTTCTGCTGTGAGCAGCATCTTTCATTTACCTTTACAATTCGTGAACTGTTTAGAGGCAGAATTTTATTTGTCCCAAGTGACCACATGGAATTTAAAGACTTATCATGCAGCATTCCCTTATTACAAGAGAAAGTGATTCCTGTGTACTGCCATTTGTGTGTGGAGTTGTGCAGCAGTGAATCTGTGTGCATGTTCAGTACCTCTGCAGCGCTGCTGCCCGTGGGTGGGCAGACACTCTTACCTGCAATCCTTCTGCTGAGAGGGAAACTGGGATTTAGGATTGACACAGTCTTCATTTTATCACGCAGTTAGTCAAACCAAGCAACAGCATACTGGATACAAGGTATGTTTCTGGGACCCAATTTTATAGTCATTTTAGTGGAAAGGGTTCCCTGTAGTTATTTCATTACATGTGTTAGATAAGAGCCTAATCCAAACACACTGTTGCTAATGAAAACATCTCCAAACATAATGAGATATCGTAGTAGGTGTGGAGTGGGCAAATAAGCCTCTAGAGGGTATTTATAGCTCCTGAATACCTGAAATATTTTCCAAAAATGAGGATGGAATAATGGTAAGGACAAAATCTTTACTGTTCATACGTTTTTATTATGGCTGTTTCCAAAATTCATTCTTCTATAAATTCCGACGCTAAAAAAAATAATACAGAGTCACTTTATAATAGGATTTTTCCCAGTCTAAGGTATTATATCTGGATTATGTAATTAGTTTTTTCCAGACCTATATCTGGTCTACCAGGCTAGTCATGAATAATAGTCTTTCAGTAACCATACACCACCACAGATACCATTTTGGTTTGATTTAGTTAGGTTTACTGTGGGCATATTGCTTAATTTTCATGACTCCATTTGTTTGATAGATGAACAGATTGAAAAATCTTTCCTTTTTCTAGGCAAATGGCTTGTTACAGTTAAAATCTGCTTTCTGAGTCACACCATAGGTAATGAGTAATGTGAAGCAAAACAACAAATGTTTGACAGTTACAGCACCCTTCATCAGTTTATTATTACCATAAAAAGTCTAATAAAAAATATACCCTTTTCTTAAGTTTAGAGGAAGAGGAAATCCTATGGGGAAGCTTAAGAATGGAGGCACGATGAACAATTGAAGGAAATTGCCTTTCAGTAGTCATGAATGTTTAATCTTCCCATTCTCTGATTGACAGGATCACACCATAGTCATGGTGTGTCCATTTATTCCTATAAATCCAACAAGCTTGAAATCATGAAATTAGCTGGACTCGTATTCCTCTGTTACAGTACTTTTGATTTACTGACAGACAATTCAAATTTACATGATGTCAAAATGTTCTAAGTATATGAAGCCAAGCTTAACCATTCAGAAAAGTACAAAGAGTGCAACAATACCTCATAACACTGTAAGCAGAGGTTTTGAGGACTATAAAGTCCATGGGCAATGCTTTGTATGCCAGCTTACCTTGCTTGGTTTTGTAATTAATTATTATTATGGTTTCCCCAAGGCTTTCCTTATCTCAATCCCAACCCTGTCGTACTTAAGTACTGTACAGACAAATTACAGTGAGACTAGATGATTTGCATTTCTTCTTTTTTGTGCAAATGGTTTTTTCCTGTACTCTGCAGGAAAATATCACAATGAAAAGCAAATGTGCAAGCTTCCATTCATCGATTTTTAAATTTCTGTTTATTTTCTTTGCCCTTCCCCTGAGAGCAGCATGCAAGGGTTAAAGACACTTCACAAGGTACTAGTTTGCCAGGTCTGTCATGCTTGCCTTGCTTGTTGAGCTGCAGCTCGTTACAGCAGGCCCATTACTTACTGGTGTAACGAGAAGATGCTGGCAGCAATCTGTTTGTCTGACCTTGCCTTAAGCAGAGAAGTAGTAAAAAGCAAAAGCAGGTACCTGATTAGGTTTAAGTGGGAAAAAGATAAAGGCCATGTCATGAAGGCTGTTCTTCCCTCAGCATACCTATGAGTCCCAAATAAATTATGTCCCAAACTAATTACAGAATTTTGCTCTGATGAAAGACCGCAGTAGTCATTCCTTCCACATACACTTTCCTTCTAGTCATCCCAGAAGTCTTCAGAGTCATAAAACATCCAAACCTTTGCTCTCATCCTCACCCATATAGCCATCCTAGCCACCTCTGACAATCCCCCCTACTCCCTCTCTCCTGAGCACCCACACAAACTTCTGTACTTGTAACCTGCACACCGCTGAGCACCCCAGTCCCTCAGCAAGCTAATTGGAGAGCTCCACAGAGAATGGAAATGCAATTATGGTCCTTTGGAAACTGGTGAATAATTAATTTAACCATTTTGTATTGCAGGTCATTAATTTTTATTGCTCTCAGATAGCTTGCTATTAAGGAGAGTAAGCTTGATAAATTTTGTGCTGTAAGGGTGAGAGGTTGTGGACACAGGCATCCAAGCATGGAGTGACTGCAGGAACTCCAGATGTGGAAAATCATTTACCAGTAAGTACAAGGAGCTTGGAATCCTTGAAAGAACGCGTGTGCACTCTCATAAATGCTTTCAGTTTTACAGTGATGAAACTTTCTACAGAACAATTCCTGATTTATTCCATAAAGGTCTTGGTAGACAAGCCCATCTAAGATGTAGGAATTATGAACAGATATTTAGCTCACAGAAATCTGCACCAGTAAATTGAATCACATGTACTCACAATCGTGATCTGAACGATTAAAAATATCAAGAAATAAAATTATGAGAGATGATGAAAATGTTAGGGAAATGAAACTATTAAGACAAAAGCAAAGCATTCAACAACATGACTGCTTGACACGGGCCAGTCAAACTTAAGAAACTTAAGAAAGAAAGCACAGGAAGACTAAAATGTAGAATTAAAGGACATATGCCAGAAATGACTGCTAACACTTTCAATTAAGACCACTTGGTCTTAACCAAAGATCTCTGGATTGATCAGGTAGCAGTCCTAAGACATAAATAAGACTGTCGGGATAGTGCATGAACTGAGATTTAAAAATAAACAAGAGACAAGTGGAGATTTCATTAACTAGACAACCATCAGAAATGGTAAGGGGAAGCAGGAGTAGGGGAATTAATGTCAGCAAGAATGCTTCCACTTTCCAATTTTGAAGACAAAAATAAGTCACACGTCTTTTGAAAAAAAGGGTGTTGCCAATTGTCAGGAATATATTATGATAGATTCTTGTATGGTGATGACAACCTAAATCTGACCTTCAGATAAAATCAGAGAAAATACCCTCTGACTGGCTGATTAATTGCTTGCTGCTTCCTTATTTCGAAGCACAGTCAATTAAATGAGTAGTCTGACCTTACCTACCTACTTCTCAGAATGAAATCTGTTTGGATTTTCTTGGGATGGGTTGAGCTGAGTGGGGTTGGGATGGGAATTTTGAGATGAGAAAAGAGAAGCAGAATGGGAAGCATCTAATATGGTTTTCCTCAGAAGACAACAGAAAACAAAAGAAATCCCAAGGATCTAGAGGCCATCAATGCTGGGTCCTTCCTAGTTTGCTCAGAAAATTATTAGGTGGCTCATCTCTAAAGCTGCCATTTAAGGTGCAGATTGTAGGACAAAGGACCTGGTAAGCTCTGCCTTGCTTTACATTCAGGACTGGGAGTTCAGATTCATCTTGATCATACAGATGTTCCAAGATTGTTGGACCACTGGACACGTTATCTGACTTGTAGTTAAAAGTGTAATGTAGTTGCAGAGCCTTGTACTTAATGATTCTGCCAGAAACTCCCCAAAATCCCCCAAAACCCCCACTTTGGAGCTACACATGGCGAATTCCTGAACCAAAATATAGACATAAAAAATAATTAAAAACAACTGTGTCATTTAGATCTTCAACATTCTATCTGGAATCCTGCACTTAATCATATTGAAACACTGAAGAATCGAAAATCACAGAGTGGCCTGGAGTTGCCAAAGCCTGAGCAGAAACAAAATGTCCAGAAAGAATTCAATGAAAAAGACAGATATGGTCAACTTTACATAGCTGTTATGCTCTCAACTGTGTAAGCCACTACTGACTGTAATCCTCTTCTGTGTCCAGAGGATTGTCTCTTCTGTGTCTGTGGCAAGTCTGAGCTGCAGAGTGTCGGTGGTTCAGGCAATTCTGTGGCAGGTTGTCCCTTTATTTTCAGGGTGCTGCACTTCAAAGTCAGAGGTGCTAGTCAGAACAGTGCCTGTTACAGTCATCCCCACCAATGCAACGTGAATACAAAATCAGGCCATTCTGCTCTGACAGTATTTCATAAAATCTGTGTAAACAACAACAAAATCTGTCTCTGAAGAACAGAGAACATTTATGAAATCTCCAGAAATAAGCACAGAGGAGCTAGAAGCGTCTGGACCTTAATACCATAACTTTGACTCTGACAGGCAGCTGCAAACAGCACTACCAAAATCAAAGTGCATAATAGTCCTCATAACATGGATGACCAGTTTTAGAAAAGGTGATACTGGCAATTTAAAGTAAAACCCTGTAAGGATATAAATCACCAGTGGGCCGTCTGAGTATCTCTTTCAGCTATAAAACTTGATTTTTGGGGGTCAAAGAGACACAGTTATGAGAGATTTTTTACAACAGAAAAAATCTTCCAAAAGATTTTTTGTTCTCCCAAGAACATCATTTAACAATGATTTGGTCTATACAGGAAAAGTTATTCACACAAAGCATTAAGCCAGCAAGAAAAAGTTCCCTTGGGGACTTTTTGCCCCAGTGGACGGGCATATTTACTGAATAATTATTGTGATGAATTTAAACTCCATTCTGTATTTTTGTATTGTGCCACAGTATTTTCCTGAAATAAATTTTGCAGTGTAGTCTTGAAACTACCTAATTTACTCATAGTCACAGCTAAATAGGGGAAACATCCAGTGAAAAAATTCAGACATTGTAGGAATGAATGACTCACATGAAATGCAGCCACCTTCAGGATAAAGCATAGCACTGAAACAGCGGACTCAGTTAAAGCCGAGAGATAGGTAGCATATAATTTTGGAAAAAATAAATAAAGACATTTTGTAAGCGTGATAAGTTATTCTTTCAACATTGCTTGGCCTTTCTACTGGCCAATTAGAAATCTCATAATCTCATTCTCAGGTTTGATCTACCAATTCAGAAAGTGTTTGTTCTTAATAAAAATTCCTGCCTGTTTCTGTATAAGAGAAATTTGTGTACCATTATTTTTTATTGTCTCTTTATTACGTTATATTATTCTTAAAACTCTTATTCTAAATAAGCATTTTTTTAAAGAAATTGCAATACTGTTTTAAACAACACCATCTGTTTTCATAGAAAACAACATGCTTCCTACTCATTATATGCTATTAGACAAGACATAGAGCTTCAAGCTCCTGAATGAAAATAAACATGATTAAAAGCATGGATGTCTCAAAAAGAATCCTGTCATTGTTCGGAAGAACTTCTGCTGCTACCTGTCAACATCAAAAGATAGAAAATATCTAATAACATTAATTTCACAGGGATGGCAGATTTCTGCCCTTGGAAGATCACATGAATACTGAGATGTTTCCTTTACCTATGAGTTTAAAATATATTCAAAATGAGGTCAGGAAAGATTTTGGATAAATTCTTCCACTCAGACATAATGTACAGTGGCTCAGATACATGCCTTGTCATTTAAAATATTTGCCATACTAAACATATTTTAGATATTTAATTTTAATAGGTTTTTTCATATGTTTTGTAACCATACCACTATAGAAGTCAGAAAGTACAGCTTCAAGCATAATGACAGTGACAGAGAATAGCCACTGAGTGTCAGTCAGCCAACAGCTGAGCAATGATAGTGATCATGAGAATCTCAAATATGTTGATACAGATTATGAAAAATCATGGGACTAGGGTTTCCTCCAGCTAGATATTGTATTATCAGGGAGATTAGCCTCACACTAGACCCATATGATGCTTATAACCGCTGAGGTAAAGCAAAGAGATTCAAAATCCATTTCTTCATAGAAAAATAATGATTTCTCCAAACTCTGACTGATTTTACCTGCCTTCTCATGTTTTGGCAATATCAGTTTGTTCCTGTCAGATGCTGTAGCTGCCTCATGTGGCACACCAAGCTTCTCACTCCTTGTTAATTACCCTGTTCTCAATTTCTGTTTAGATCTCCTTTCAGATTAGACCTTAAAAGACAGCTCCACATTGTCTAATGACCCCAGCTTTCCTGTGAGCCCTCTCTTCCTTCCTCTTCGGGTTAAGTCTTTTAATTTAGTCTCCAAATCATCATTTCACTCTGGACACTGATATACTCTGTGGCTCCATCTTGTTTATTGTTTTTATGACAAGGATTTGTTGTTTGACTGTGATATTGTACTTCAGAGAAGTAATTATTTTGATTTCTTTATAATTTAGGATAGATTGCTTTTTCTGCTCAGGCACGTATCTCCAAGCAAGTAAAGAAACACAATTATTCTGCCTAGTGTTACATAACAGGAAGACAATTCACCAAGGTATTATGACTTTTCCTGATAAGATATTTGTCCATGTTTGTTTGAGATTGGTGCCAGTTGAAAATCTGCCCAGTGCTGTTCAAAGGCACAGTTCAAAAAGACATCTTGTCTCTATTGGAATATAAGGAAATTCAAAATAACTTTTGTTTTGGTGGCTGAGAATTTCTTGGCCTATTCCTGCAGCATCCTTTCAGCCCAGCACTAAAGGAAAGAGCTTTTTGATACAGTCCACAGGGTGGCACAATCTGATCATGATTGCCTGGTACTACCGGTCCATTACAAAGAATTTACTCTTATCATGTTCATCCAAATTTTAAAACTGATTATATTTTTATTTTTCTTTATTTTTCTATGCCAAATCATTTTTAATAAATGTTAGGTTATATGTTTAAAGACTCATCTCCATAACACACAAAGGTCTGGAGGCACAAGGGTAGGTAGAGGAGTGTGGGAAAATAAAAAGCTAAGGGGATAAAATGTGTCCTGTAAAGAAGCTGCTGGTTGTTACGCTTGTCTGGCCATTACCTGATCAGTGCAGTCTGCCTTGGCTTCTCATTAAACTCCATTCCCTATTCTGTGTGCAGCTGGAGCGGGAGCAGGGGCCATAGGAGCCACTGCATCTCTGCTGCCGGCACATGGAGAGAGTGGAGAACGTGCACAGTGTGAGTGGATGTGAATGTCAGTGTGTGTAAGCACTGACAAGCACCACACTCACCCACAAGACAGGGGCATGAGAAGTCGATGTGTGTCCGCAATACTGGAGAGAGCAGGGGTTGGCTATTGGAGGCACCAGGATGTCCAAGACAGCTGCTGTGGAGAACCCAGGATTCAGTGAGGCCATAGGTCTGGACCAGCTGCAGGAGAGGCCTTTTTTCAGAGGGTCAAGGAGGAGACGAGAGGAGCTGGGGGTAAGCTGTTGGAGACACCAAAAGGTTAAAGCCAGCCCTTTGAGGGGAGCACAGTCTGTCCATGTATCTGTCCATGGCCGTATGTGTAGGAGTAGTGTTTGTTGGTGGGTCAGTGGGTCTGTACCTGCCAGTGTAACAGGGCTCAGGCCTCAGGAGCTGGGCAGACTGGGATCCAGGGGCCGAGCACTGGCACAACGGAGTGTTTAACATCAACTACTGGAGGGATTCACCCTTTATGGCTGCATATGTATTTGCAGATATTTTCTGCTCTCGGGTTTTCACCCTGATAAGGCAGGATCAGGCTGGTCCTGTGACAAGTGTCAGCATGAGTGCTGTGGTTTCAGTCCCTGTTGAACTGTGCGTGCAGCCACACATTCCTGTGCATGCACATTTATATGATGAGCACACACACCTATGGGGAGTGCACACTCAGCTTTGTTACTGGCTGGATGCGGGGATAAGAACCTGTGGCAGCCTTGCTGCTATTCAACTACTGGATTGGGCAGATTCTAATGGAATTTTTAGGTAGGGTAATTGGAATTTTAGTTCTTCTGCCTGATTATGACCTTCAAGTAATAACCTTTTAGTCTTGTTTTAGACAATATTGGGGCATCCACTTTTCATTCCTCTACAGAAGTTTGAGATTTTAGTAATTTTTTTCCAATTTAGTGTAACTTGTGAAGCATAAACAAGATAAAATTGTCAAAACAATACATTTTGAAAGGATATAATGACTTTCTTGACGAAAATGACTTGACTAACACTAGAAATAAATGCCATTTGTTTTAGCTCGACTCTTGCCATATGCTAGACTGAGCTCATTCAGGACATATAAATCCTAATTAAGTATCTCTAAGCTGTTATAATTTTGATAACTTCACTTACAAGAACAGATCATATACCCTGGTATAATATACTAGAGTAGCAGATAATTTTTTTTCCTGATTTTTCTCCACTCCCACATCATTTTGTGTAATCTCATCCCACTATATTTATTTATTTCAGCACAATGCAAGGGAAGTTAAATGGTGTGTTGTGTGTTGCTATATTTCATGTAATTCAGTACAATTCCTGTTAGAGGGAATATATTCTCTGGCTTCTAGTTGTATCTTTATTTTATTTTCAAAGTTTGTTCACCCAGGTTTTGTTACATTCGAATATAAAACATAAACACTCAAGTACAATATACAAAATTATGTAGAAAAAATCATGCATTTTTACAGCTTATAGATTCTTGGAGAAGTAAGGAGAGATTTCAGCTGCCTTGGACTTCTGGAGGGCCTTTGGCCTGTTTAGGATACTGGTTGACAGTCCCTTGGGAGGCAGTCCTGAAAGGCAAAGGAGTCCAGGAAGGCTGGTCATTCTTCAGGAAGGAAATATTAAATGGGCAGGAGCAGGCTGTCCCAGTGTGCTGAAAGATGAGCCAGCAGGAAAGACTGGCCTGGCTGAACAGAGAGCTTTGGCTGGAACTTTGGGAAAAAAAGTGGTGTTCTACAAGAGGTGTTCCTCAGGTCTCAGTACTGGGGTCAGTTCCTTTCCTTCATTTAATGTCTTTATCAGTGATCTGGGTGAGGGGATCAAGTGCAACCTCGGTCAGTTTGCAGGGAGACACCAGTTTGGGAGGGAGTGTGGATCTGCTGGAGGGCAGGAAGGCTCTGCAGAGGGATCTGGACAGGCTGGATCAATGGGCTGAGGCCAGCGGTGTGAGGTTCAAAAAGGCCAAGTGTCAGGTCCTGCCGCTGGGTCACAACAACCTCAGGCAGTGCTACAGGCTGGGGAAGAGTGCCTGGAAAGTGGCCTGGGGGAAAAGGACCTGGGAGTTCTGAACCTAAGCCAGCCGTGCCCGGGTGGCCAAGAAGGCCAGTGGCAAACAGAAGAAAATGTTTCCAGCAGGACCAGGGAAGTGATTGCCCTCTTGTACTCAGCACTGCTGAGGCCACACCTTGAATCCTGTTTTGGGCCGCTCACTACAAGAAGGACACTGAGGTGCTGGAGTATGTCCAGAGAAGGGCAACAGAGCTGGTGAGGGGTCTGGAGAACAAGTCTTGTGAGGAGTGGTTGAGGAAGCTGGGGTTGTTTACCCTAGAGGAAAGGAGGCTCAGGGGAGACCTTTTTTGTTCTCTATAGCTGCCTGAAAGGAGGCAGTAGCAAGATGTGTGTCAGTCTCTTCTCCCTATTAATAAGTGATAGTACAAGAACAAACAGCCTCAAGTTGCATCACAGGAGGCTTAGATTGGCTATTATGAAAATTTCTTCATGGGAAGGGTTGTCATGCACTGGAACAGGCTGCCCAGCCAAGTAATTGATTCCCTGTCCCTGGAGGTATTTAAAAGACATGTAGATATGATGCTTAGGGACAGGGTGCAGTGGTGGACTTGGACTGGGTTAACAGTTGGGCTTGATGATTTTACAAGTCTTTGTTCAAACTAAATGATTCTTTGATTATATGTTTATACATTTATGCTTGATACAGTACGTGAAAAGCAGATGTAGAACTGCACACATCTCTCAGGAGGTGTGTGGCAATGCTTCTAGGTTGTACACAGATACTCTGTGGCAGTTTAGGACAGGAAGGAAGTGACAACTACCGCTTACTGCAAAACTTGCAGGAAGAAGGGTATACTCTTTTACTCAAACCACTCTTAGCATTCACAGTTGCAGCAAATGGACTCAAAAGAGATCAAGACACTTGTAGAGATATCCTGTTCTGAACCCTGACAAAGTACCAAAAAGTGAAAAATGCCTTCCAGAAAGACACATGTCTAGTCTGTGCTTAAATATCTTCCATGATGCCAATTTCACTTCTTTCTTATGGTATGTGGTGCAAAGCTTTATTTCCTCCTAAAATTTTTGGTTCTGATATGACAATACCATCTGCAAGGTAAGCGGATACTTCTTGTCCTATGCACTGTGGACACTGACAAGTGATTATTCCCTTCCTTTTAGTGCTCCTTTTAGTGCTCCTTTATATGAGGTTTTTATACCTCATGCCAGTTTTTAGTTTCTAGATTGAATACCTATTTCAGACTTTTCCTTTGGATTGAGCATTCTAAATTTTCCACCATTCCCATGGCCATCCTCTGGATTTTCTCTACCTGATTTAGATCTTTTTTGAAGTCTGGCAACCAAAACTGGACCAAGTAGAGAGTGATACAATACTGAGGCAAACTGAAACATTACTGTACCTCTTTTATAGGCAGTATTTCTCTTTTGAGGAAGACTGCCTCAAATTCTTCGGTGCAAAAGACCTTCTCGTGTCTCAGCTACAAGCAGCAGCCTTCAGAGGTGCTGTGTTGTCCTTGGCCCAGAGCCATTGTCAGTGATATTGGCTGCATTTCCTTGTGTTTTGCAATGCTCTACCTGAGTACTCAGAAGATGTGTTTGTTGGAAGAGCATCCTTCAGTGCCTGGTTAGACTTGTCCATCAGGGCAGTTTGTCTGGCTGTCACTTGTCCTGAGCTGAGGCCATTTCACCAGAGTGCTCTCAGAAGTGTGCTGCACACTAAATAATGTGCTTTGGGCACAGTGAGAGCCCTTAATGAATTACGTTACTATACTTCTTTCTCTTTACTTTCTTGTCTCTGTAGTGGAAGTAATATTTGTATCTCATGTTAACAAATGCCAACATCTAGTAAAGAATCCTCACTTAATATAACCATTTAACATTAATGAGGTTTAAAATCATACGGCAAGAAAGTATACACTTCCAGTAAGGATTTTATTACTTCAAAATTAATAAAAAATATCTGAATATATTTCTTGCTTTTCCTTTCCAAAAATTCTGAGTCATGTTGATAGAGTATGCACAGAAAGTGAGGTGTCCCCTTGCTACACATTATCAAACCTAATCCCCTTTTCTTTCAGAAGAGGTATTTACAAATATCCAAGAGGCAACAGTTTCAGATCATGATTTTTTAACAATTAAAAGCAAAATATAAAAAGAAATAATGGCAAATTATGATACATTGTCTCTAGGATAGCATAGACAATTTTTTTTAGCTGAGCTTTTAAAACCTACAGCACAGCATTTAGTGCTGAAATTGAAGTTTACACTAGAAGTACTTTGCTGAACTGCTTCAAACAATAGTAGAATTACTATATGAAGTCTTCTGCAGTGAAGATGCTCTTGCTCAGGTTAATATTTATACTCTTAGCCTGGAAAAATAAGATAGTATTTTCTGAAAGAAACAACAAAGTGATGAATTTATTCAGCAAAAAGATATATGTAGAAAGGGGGATCTCAGAAACATGTTATCATCCACTTCCTTTGCCATCTTTGGTGCTGCAACTGGCATGGGGTAAGGCAGAGAAGCAGAACAAAGAGGTAAGAAAAACTGGATGAGAAAAGCTTTTCAGTTACCCTCCTGCACAGACCTCCCCCCCAGCCCCTCCCCCAACAAAAAAATTCCACAACCCTTCAAAACGAGGAAGATTTCAGGCCCAATATGCCTGGTTACACTCATTGTCAGAAAGAGGTAATTTTTGTGGATGGTTGGAGGTGACCTAGATATGTACATCCCAGTTTCACACGAGTTCTTGCTGTAGCTCCTGGTTTGTCTGCTTCTTCCACACAGGACCCTGGCTCCAAGTGTGCAATCCATAACTACATAGTGTTGGGATGGGTGCCATAAGCGTAAGTGTTCATATCACGAGGGTAGCACCAATGTTAATATGACTAGTGCTAAAGGACAGGGTGATGCTGAGTAATCTCTACTGCCTAACTCAGATTTTATCCATCCACTCAGTAAACACTCTGCATGCTAATGTTGTAGAATCACTGCAGCACTGCCAGAAATGATGAAAACTAAGAGGTTCATTGGCACTGCTTCTCCCAACTTCTCCATTTCAGCTCCAAATGAGTGGGTTTTTTTCCCAAAGACACAGACCAGAGATGATCCATCTCTTTAGTAGAAAAATATCCTTCTGTCTCCTGCATGAAGCTAGCCTTAATGGTATCAACTGGCAATGAAGGAGGGAAAAGCGAAATTAAGCATAGAGGTTGTGCAATGTTTTTGGAAGAGGCAGAATCACGTTTTATACTGGGGGCACAAACACTGTTGCATGGTTAGCGTGGTTTGAGCTCAAAAGTGGCAGACCGTCTTGCCAGCTCCTTTGAATATTTCTGTCCTGCTGCTGTTATGTAAGAGCTGCTGTCCCAGTTTGCTTGTGCAGCTCTCTGCCTTATGCGTGATGATGCTCTGGAGCCTACGCCAAAGGTAATGTCCTACAGCACGCTCTATATTGCAGCAATAATAATAATAGCAACATAACTACTAATAGTAATTAGCAGCGACAGGTCGATACACTCGTTCTCAGAAGTATTTCGGCTACTCGCCAGAACGCACTTCGGGGGTGTCGAGTCTCGGGGCTGAGGCCGGTGTCTCATCCTCCAATTCCCCGGCACAGCGGTCAACGCAGCCGCCCCCGGACAAGCTGGCCCGGCTTTGCCGCTGCTGCTGCAGCCGCGGCGGGGCGGGGCGCGGCGCGGCCCCGCCGCGATGCGTGCAAGGACAGCGG
>VZTD01002352.1:1035403-1179259 GCA_013397725.1 Rhagologus leucostigma
CCGGCTGCCCACCAGCCTCCTCCCGCTCCCCTACGCAGAACTGTTTTGAGGTGACTCCGAAACTCGGTGCCGTGGTTGCGGAGTTTGGCCGTTTTCCGGGGTGGGTTTGAGGTTTGCCCTTTCGGAGCGGAGAAACCCGGCGGAGGGCTGTGGTGGTTCTCCTCCTGAAGTGCATATACGTGTGCGTTGCAGAGATACCCGGTTTTATGCTCAGTCACACACTGCAGGCCAAAACGTAGTTAACCAAAGGAAATGTGACTATTGATGGGCGCTCCCGGGAAGCCAGTTTTAGCCTGGGTTGCACGCAGTGATGGTGCAAAAAGGACAAGTGCACCACGACAGAGATGCATAGAGCCCATATGTTCCCTGGCTTGTGTGGTAACTCCCGGGAGGTAAGACCTGCTGAAATACTCACCAACAAGGTTGTTACGAGGATTTTGACAACCATTTTCACACTGAGGAAAAATGCTTGTAAGGAATATTAGTAACCTGCTACAAAACACCAGATACTGGAATTTGATGAGGAAATACTTATTTAAATCATCTGTGTGATGCTGAGTGAAACTCCAGTGCTTCTGGCTGTGAGGGGTTTATACCTATCTGGCTTGTAGGGAAATAGTATGTGGTGTTGCTGGCCACCTGCCAGAACTCTTCTAGTGCGGAGCCTGTTGAACAGCTCGTAACAGGCACGCGCTTTCCTGTAGTAGTACTAGTGATGGACTGTCTGCACTCTGTGATCTCTGATGATTATTTTTGTGATTCTTGTGCACTTCAACATTAAACAGATCCCAGTGCTATTGGGCTGTATTAACGTGTTGCCACTGGACAGAAAAAATCAAGGTGCTATGTCATTTTAATTGGTATACAGAAAGGCTTTTTTGTTTGTTGTACTAAATGTTTGTTGTGTGCTGAATGACATGAAAAAACCTGAGGTACAGTGTTAAAATTTTGGAGTTGCTTCTTTTCTGGTGAGAGTCAGGCATTGTCATTTGGAATGTTTCACATGTTCCTTAAAACACTGGTGTTTTGCCATGAGAAGGGAGCTCTCCAGAATGAGCATGGTGCTGCATGTTGGAATGATTACATTCTCATCTTTGCAAACCCTGTTAGATGTGAATGTAGAAGGAATAACCCCTACACTTCCCACCTGTTCTTTTAATTCCTGTTCATAGTGGCTGCTTTGGTTTGTTTGTTTGTTTGTTTGTTTAATATTACCTTCAGAAATAATATATGTCAATGGAAATTCCATGTTACTGAGTATAAAATACCAGTGCTTAAGTATTTTACGGGGAATCCGAATACATTTGAGATTTTTAAAAATTTTATTCTATTTTTACTTTAAGCTATCATGATAAGTTTCAGTAGTGATTTGGACTGCTGTAATTAATACAGACACAAGAATCTCGTAATGACTATATGCCTTCATGCAGCATTACTTTCTCTTTATTAAATATGAGAGTCCTCAAGGATATTTTTTGGGGGACCTTAAGAGCATCTTCCTGTGGACTTCACTGGGTTCATGCAGTTACACAGCCTCTCAGTGAGCACACTGCTCAAAGAAACTAACTTTAATACTGGGTCAGGGAGAGCAGAGGCGCACAGGGAAGGAAGAACAGCACTCTGTGAGTATTTAAATTTGGGGAGAGAGTAAGAGTTCCTGGCAACAAAGAGGATCTTGCTGGATGAGGCACTGAACAAGTTATGAATCTTCCAAGATCAGCACAGTGAGAGTGATAGCTGGGGTTTACAGAGCTTTGGTCCCAAGAGGAATATACATACATTCACCCTTCAGACAGAAACCACATTAACCCACCTCGGTTATGCTATGTTAAAGGAAGTCAGTTGTGGCTCAAATTTTTTCTTATCAACTAGTGGCAGTAGTTATTGAGAAAGTACATACATCAAACACAAACAATTGTTTCCATACTTACTTGTTACCATAGCTAGTGACAAAACTTTAGAGTTCTTGTGTCTCCTTAGAGGTCACAAAACTAACAGCAGTGGTGTACATCTGAAGGAATGGACTTTTGCCTTTGTTTCACCAAGGGCACAATTTAATGGGGAAAACAGAGGGGTTTCTGCTTTTTCATTCATATGGCAGTTGTCTGCCACTTGCTTATAAGTTATACTTAAGCTAAGTTTCTTGCTTGGGAGATGTGCAGGAATACCAAAGAACTGACGCTTACTTTCTTATCTCAAACTTGGTTTGACCCACCCTTTCCTGAGATGCTTCAGTGTTTTCTATTTTAGGGGTCTTTTTTTTTTTTTTCTCCCACAGTTGTACCTCTGCAATAATCTTCTGCTATAGGTCATATTGTGCCACAGAACTCCTAGGTGCCCTATCAGTGTTAAACCAGAAAAATCAGAACAATTCATCTACCATTAACTAGCTTACACCTCAGATGTGAACTTCACTCTGTCCTATTTGCTTGTGTATTGTGACCTCTGATCTTAATCTCAGCCTGTCTTTGTCTGTGCAGATAGTAAGCTCTTTTAGGCAAGGATTATATCCTGTGTTTGTAGGAGGTAATGAGCTACTGATCCCAGTCTCCTGCTATTACCAACAGCTATATAAGTGTAATATATTCCTGCACAATTTCAATAACAGGATTACTAAACTGTAGTTTATGCTGTCTTTAACTTTTTGTATCGGTAAGTCTGAATGACCTTTCTTTGAATGTATCTAAAAATGTATGTTCTGCCAATTTTCCTAAAAAATAGCAAGTCTCTGCCTTTTATTTTCTCCTAGAATGGTTTGCATTTTCTGTTCGAATGGAATTACAGCTTTTGAGACAAGAATCACACCACTGACTTTCTGCCCATCTTACCAAAAATCTAATAAAAAGTAGACAATAAAACGCTCACTTGCTGAAATTTAAATACATACATAGGTATGTGCATGCCATAGTGATTTTTTGCCTTTTCTTTTATACCCCTTTTATATACCCTTTTATATAGCTTTTGTGTACCCTCAGTGCTTTTAGCCCACATACTTGTAATTCCCTAAGTCTGATAACTAGCTTAGACCTGATGTTCCATTAAGCCAGGAGACCAAACATCCTGGAGGCCTCGCAGTTGGAGGCCAAAAAGCCCTAGAAACCAAGGTTCTCTCTAGAACACATTCTGTAAACTAAGATAGGCCCATCCAGGAGGAGATTCCTTGGAATGGGGGGTTGCTTCGAGCCTCTCATCGGGGAATCTTTGATAGATATGCTAATTTGCAAGGCCTATAAATTGTATACGTGATCTAACGTGTATGTGCATTTTGGTGTGAATTTCGGCATATTCCACCTAGACGAAGTGGTGCACCTAAGGATCCTTAAATAAATACCAAGATAAAAACCCCTTTTCCCCTTAACTGTGTCTGGCTTTTAATTTTAAAACCACAAAAAGGCAACACAATGATAGGTAAAAATGAGAAGATTGTGTGCCATATATGCCACAGATTTAAATGTCAGCTGCGCAAATTACCTTGAACTTTTAAAATTATTAATTTCTGTTGCAAGACCTTCAAACTTCTGCAGAATGAAGACCTTTTGTTCAACTCCAAAATATGCTTTAGGATACCTAGATGAATTAAAATAATCTGGAGTTCCAGAAAGGATCCGAATGTTCCTCTCTGCTTCCTCACACTCTCCAAGAAAAACGAATTTCAATACCTCCAGGTAGTTACTGCACATTAAGTCGGTGTGAGGTTGGATGGTCAGTGAGAACGTTGTGTTTCGGTGTTCCTGTTTCAATGCATTTTTTTCACTAGAGAAAGGAAGCACAGAGTGACAATGTTGGTATTCAACCATCAAAAACACCTTTCAGAGCCAAAATTGCATTTTCCATGATCTTATGTGGTGCACAGTTATGTCCCATTGCCTTTGGGAAAGTTCCAGTATTCACTGACTTCTGCTGCACTGGGTTTAAGCAAACGACTGCAGACTTGCAGTTCAACTGTCAGAAACAATTACCAGAGGGACTTCTCTCTTGGCCTGGATTTTGGAAGATCAGTGAGGAGATACTGCATTTTCTCTGAGGATAATATAAGAACCATGTTGGATCACTCTACCCCACTTCTTCATCCTAGCTCCTAATTTTATATATCCAGTAGGCATCAAGTGCAACTAGACAGATTTATTCAAATAAATTTACAAATGGATTCTCAATTCGTAATCTACCAGTTATCAGTATCCTGGAATGAATTTTACTGAGTTTTTCCACTTTTAACTTTGAGTTTATTTAAGAGGATGCTGCTTCCATTCTTTATCATGCCTTTGTCTATCAAAAATGTCTTCAGTGGAAAAATCAGTATAATAATAATTGAGGCAAATTAAACTCCTTCCAGTCTTATTTTCTATTTTCTTTTTACTTATCTGGCTAAAAACCATTTGCTTTCTGTCTTTATTTCTCAGATGGTGTTTCAGCACGTCTTCCTTCATCCCTGTAGACAGCACACACTAAGGCAGTGCTCTTCACTTCTCATGCTCTGTTTCTGCCCACTTATTTCTGCATGATGGTTTTTCCAGTTACATCTGGAGCATATTTATTCTTTTCTGAACAGGTGTGCAGCTACTAGACTTTGGATTTATAGAAAACCCCAGCCTGCTTCACAGGCACTGTGCTTTTCAGTCTAGTTGACTTCTCTGCTGATTTCCCTTTTATTTATTTTTTAAGCATTGTGTTTTTAGATCATCCCCTGACCTGTTTACATGCTTTGGATTATTCTTGTAATATTTTGAACAACATCAATCACTTCCTTAGTTGGAGCTATTTTCTATTGATTAGCATTTTCTTCCCACTGACAACTAACACCCAACCTAAAACAGCTGGTTTTCTGACTATTTGCTGTTTAAAAAAGCAGTTATGACCTCCAGAAAATTCTGGTTCCTATCTTTCTGTGAGTCATTTATTCCTGACTGGCAGGAGGCTCACTGCTGTCTCATAGAATTGCATCTGTTCCAGTAGTGTCTATCAACCTGGCAGCATTTCCAAGACCTCTTATGCTTCAGAAATGGAATCTGTGGATCAAAGTGGGCTTCCAGCACTACAGCAGTAAACTATGCTTTGAAATTCTTTTCCTGGATTTTTTTTTCCCTTGATCAGTTCGGTGCAACCCTTGCTTACCAGGGAAGTCTGTCTCTTTGTTAATATATAATGGCACCCCAGCACTTGACCCTATTCCTGTTGTTCCTGAGATTCTGTTCAGTTCATGTGCTATAATTATTTTAGTTATTCCACTGCATTTCTGATATCTGTGTAACATTTGATTTGTAAATGTTTTCTAGCTGCAGGACTTCCTTGAATTTATTACTCTGTTTATTGTCCTCTCAAATATCTCTTTTTGAAATGTCCCAGATTAGGAACAGTCCTTTCACTGCCTGCCCCTGTATATTTCTTGCTCTCCTCAATATCTTTGTTTATTATTTGTGTTTATCCTTGTTTATCTGGAGTTTCTTTATCTATTCTGGTGCTATAATGGGAGTTTATAGAAGTATAAAACTGTATTTTAGGGTACAACCATGTTTTCACATCAGTAGCTTCTTCTCCTCACTGCTATATATGGCATCAACCCGGTGTACTGGGAATCACAGAATCACAGAATGGTTAAGGTTGGAAGAACCACTGGTGGGGTCATCTGGAATCTGCAATTTGTGGCAACATGAAGTACAGTCAGACAATTGTTTACCTCTTTTTGGTCAGGTTTATCTTCAGCCCTTGTTGCACATTGTATATGTTGTCTGCACCTAGTGGATGTCTCTTTGTTTTTTGGAACCACACTGCTGGCAGGCAGGTCTGTTTTCCTTTAATATGTAAACTTAAAGAAAAGATAAATTACAACCTGGTCTTGCCAATGGTATTCTAGTTTTACCAATAAAAGGAAAATACCTTTTTTTAATTCAAAGTGCTCCTGAGCACCATGAGAAAAGGAGGATTAGATGGGGCACCTAGAAAAGTTAACCCACCATAGATGTAGTGTTTTTCTTATCTCTTCCATAGGACAGACATCTCACTTTCCTGCCATTTGAAGAGAGAGACAAAATAATCCAGAGAGTTGTAAACTGAAATTTAATAAAGCCTAATGGCTCTTATATGAGAGAAGTTCACGTTTCTTCTTTTCATCTAAACCAAGAGTACTGGGATATTAATACAAGAAAATGGTGTTGGTGTAACTTTATCCATTAAATCCAGATAAGTGGCAAATTTAATAAAAGATTTACCTAATTTATATGCAAAACCATTCTATTTCACTCTTGTGTGTTGATTCCATGTATGTTCAGACCAAAAAAAAGAGAATAATTTATAATATTGAATAATCACTTGTTGAATGCTAAAACAGGGAATAGCTCATATTCAGGTTTAGCTTCAGGTTTATTTCAGGCTAAGACTTAAGAGATTTAAGCCATGCACTTTTTTAAAAACCTGTGTACTTTGAAAACATCCATCTGAAGATACATCTTTGTGTCTGACACTGATAATAAAAAGTCATTCAATTTATTAAAAATTATTTTGTATAAGATTTTAATGGTTACAAATCCAAAAAATGTAATCTTTCGGCAGGAAAAAAAAAGTTTTGTTAATGGCTTTAAGTATTTGTAGAAGTAATGAAAAACTCCTGTTCTGCATTACATTGAGTACCTGACTGCCTACATAGTATTTTTGGTTCTGTGGAACTCTAGGTGTTGGCTGAAGACCGGTGAGAAGGGTACATGAAGCTTTGTTTCATCTGTTCTGCTGATGTTTTGCTGTGCTCTGAGCTGTGGTTTTCTGCCTGTGGAGGTGACTGGGCACACGAGAATCTTTCCTTCCTACCTGTACTAACTTAGTGTCATCTTTAAATGACTTAATTCCCACTGCTTGCAAAGGAGCTTTTGAATGAGCAGCCGTATTTAGAAATGCACATTCTTTTTATGCAGCATATAATTTAATATCAGCTAAATAAATTATTAATTGCAAGTCTTCCATTTATCGCTGCACAGTGACTCAGCCTGCTGTATGAGTATATTGAACATACATCTTCATAACACTTTCCCAGACTCTTTTAACTTGGACTTGGATCAGCATGTTCCACAGCTCCTCTAAATCTGCTCATGTACAGCTGACTTACACCAGCTCTGTCACAGTGTGAGTGAACTGGTGTTCTGATATTGTTGCTGCTGTTAGCCAAAAACCCAATCAGATGAAGCATTTTTAATACCCCTTATCCCTGCCCACAAATTAGTCTAGCAGCTTGCTACTAAAAGTGGCTGTACCCAGCTTACTGCTCGAAGTGTTAGCAGTGCCACTGCTGCAGAAACAAGGCTAAATTTAACCCACTGTTCTACAAATATATCTGGTTTGGATGAAGTTTCAAGCTGATGTTTCATTTAAATATTGCAGAGGAAGCAAAGTTCACCAAGCTGTCATATGTGAGCACAAGCAACAGAAAACCTCCTCCTGCTCCCCATCCACTCAGTCAGATGCTATTTGGTGTGCTGTTGCTGATGCTCTCTGCAGTGATTTAGCAACACTGGGGGACCATCAGCCCCAGCCAGTGTTGTGGCTGAGAGGTGTGATGGTGGCACCTTCTCATGCCTGATTGACACAAGCATGACATTTCTGTCAGGGTGCCTTTCCGTGCTTGGGAAATGGTGACTGATATGCAGAGTCTCTGCGCACCCCAGAAGTGTGTGGGGCAAAGCCTGGAAGGTGGGAAGGGCTAGGGAGGGGAGGAGTCCCTTGAAGGAGAGAGCAGACACACGTGGAAAGAGAGTGGGGATATGAGCATCCAGGTGTCATGTAAGGTGTAGACATATGTGAAAATAGCAGCAATGTGTCTGAAGAAGGTGTTAGTACCACAGTGCCATGCAAGAGCACAGCCCAAAGACATGGGTGGACTTTGCCATCTGTTCTGCACCGTGGCCCATCAGAAGTGTGCTTCCCTCAGCTCCACTGATTTAAAGCCAGCTTGGGTCTGCTGACCTGAGCAGCATTTAGGTATCCAAAATACAAGGTAAACATACAATAAAAACATCAGTTAGAGGGAAAGCAGGACGTACCTTGGGTCAGGCAAGGTTTGAAGGCTTAGAAAAGGAAATGTTGAAATGTAATTTCCTCTGGCCGCCCTTACATGTTGACACAGCTCCTTTGGGACGGTTCATCCCGCCTGAAGCTGTGCAGCCTAAAGGCTTGTCTGCCTGATAATGGAGCACTCCGTTTGCTGACAGACCTTGGGGCCAGGAAAAGAGGAAAGTGCACAACACCAATAAACCCGCTCACATTTGTGATACTGATCAGCTGCATATCATCTTGAATTTGGGGTGCACCCAGTGTGTATGATATGAATCCAGTTATTTTTGGTGTCTGTATGCTCAGTTATTTCTTCTCAGGGAAATCACTGCAAACATACACAACCTGTACTTGTTCCTCAGAAGATAAGATGTTATTGACAGCATTGTCTGAAGAATCTAGTTAGATTATTTTTAGACCAGATTTATAGTCACATAGATTTTATTATAGATGGAAAAGTGTTACGTTCATGTAGCAGTTCTAGTTCACAGCTTTTGATGCTAAATGACGCAAAATACAGCATCATTATACACTAAAAAAAGAATGTAAGTACAACTTTATTTAATAATGAAGTATATTAAACTCAATATTTCAGAGTAGATCACATTGTCCAGTGGAGTTAGGAGTTATCCTGACCGATGAGTTTCTGTTACATGCTCCTTCCTACCGTGGTGAAATAGAATGAGAGTTGTACAGTTTTTTGATTTTTACACGTGGTTTTGTTTTTCTTTTACGCTTAATAGTCTCTATGTTAAAAATATTACTTTTAATAAGTGTAACATTATTTCTAAAGCAACATCAACAAGCATCCTCAGGAAAGCATTGATGTCTGGTGCATTGCCAATTGTGTTTAATGATTTGTTTTTGCAGCTTCATTCTGCTTGATGATTGCCAAGCAAGCTTTCAGCATTAATTGTGTCTCTGGCTGGGGTGTACACTATGGGCAAAACATAAACCCTTTACCTGTTAAGATAGCTATTAAGACTCAGACTTCTGAGTTTTTGAGAACTGGTAAAAGTTTCCTCTAAACTTTGGTACTTTCTTTCTCAGGTGCTGAGGTTGTTTGCCAGTGCTTTGCCCCAGCCCTATGGGGGCCAACGTTGGACTGGAGGTGTCTGACTGCCCCGGGGATGCTCTGCCACGGCTGAGGGTTGAACGCTAAAAGGAAGCCATCTCACTGAGCTCCACGGCTTGGAGGGAGAATTCTGTTAGGGGAAGTAGACTTGCTGAAAAGAGGTCATGGCTTCATCCCGACTGGTGGCAAGATCTAGAGACATTGCCAATGTCATGCAGCGGCTTCAAGGTAAGTGACTACCTTGGGCTGGTGCTCTCTGCCACGCCCTTGTAAATGGAGGTTCCTATTTTCTACTATACTGAACAGTCAGAACAGAATTTCTGACATTTAACTTTTTTAAACCTATCTACTGAAAAGTACTTCTAGTATATCTAGAGGACTGTGGTTATACGAGTTCTTTGGCATAGCATTAACAGTGTGTTTAAAAGCAGTTGACATGAACCCGGCTCCATGGGACAGTACACTGAATTGCAGATTATGAGACTTTGGTTCTGTTTCTCCCATGTTACCTGATGTGTGCATCAGTTTTCTCATAGAAAAGAGAATAGAAATTATATCCATCCTTTTCTCAACTTCAAAGTCAACTGGTAGATCTTTTATGCTGATAAACTAATATTTATTATTTTAGCAATGAGAACAGTGCTTTATTATATTGTTAAGCATTGAAGAATTCGTAGCTCAGTGAGCTTATTATTAGTCCTCAAGTTGATGACCTTTTAGATAACACATCACAGGGTGTCTTTGCAATATTCATTGAGTATTCATTATGGTTTTATGTTCCTATAATATAGCATTACTAAATAAATTTATTGTCTTTTTTTAGAAGTTGTACACCTAACTGCTGCTGCTAAAAGCTTGCATTCGAAATGGTTTTTGTTCAAATGATGATTTTGACTCGAAACAAACTGTCAGTGCTGCTCTAGATTTCACTCCCATTAACTTTTGAACTTGATCATAAATCCCTGGCCTTCTACTTTCCTCTACAGACCATTTTCCACTGACTTCAACAAAAGCTTATATGCACGGAACCTTTGATACCCCCTTCTGTACCCTCTAAATCTGGAAGCTTAATCTGCTCGTGGCTTTTCCTTCCATTTATTGTTTTTCAGTTCAGGATATCTGAACTTAGCTTCCCAGCCACCAGCTACAACTATTAAAAATGATATCCATGTAGCCTCAGTAGATAAATGGAAGAGTCTGTCTTATTTAAATCTGCTACAGCACCTCATCAATTCCAAAATGGTTCTTCTTGATTTTCCTCAGCCTTTTGTACGTTCACTGTATGTTTGCACGTTCACAATGTTCCCATGCTATTTTTATGTCTGCTAGTTCTGAGGCCACAGTCTCGGACAATGGATGTTCAAAGTGCCCACAAACATAGAGTGAGGCAATATTTCATGCTCAGAGGATTTATGGTTTAAGCATTAGACTAACACACTTCAGGTAGGTTTGAATGAGACTGTGCAAGGGCACAGTGAGGCAGCCTTGCCCAAAGAACAGCCAGATCTTAGGACGCTGTGTGTGTGTATCACAGGATATTATATATTTGTATGAGCTCATGTTCTTAGTCAGTATTCCAGAAAAAAAAAATACTGAGAGACTTGAAGCAAGAAATGAAATAATTATGAAACTGTGGGACCTTCTGAGGAATATGAAGAAATGCATGAGAGAAATGGCAGAGGTACTCAAAGGTTATGGAGACGTATTGCAAAGGAAAACATCAGGATGCTGAGCTGTGTTCTGGGGGGGATTATCCAGCCTGGTACTCTGAAGCAATGTATAAGGAGGATGCTACAGGAGGTATTTACAGTGTGTGGGGACCATTAATGATCAGACTGTTACGTGCTAACTTTCTAAACATCTGTAAAGATGTTGCTGACAAAAAGGCAGATCTGTTTATGTGGATTTTGGGGGTTTTGACACTTTTTTAAAATTTTTATGTATTTCACTCTGCTGAAATCTGATACATAGTTCAGTCTGCTCTAATGTTTTTAAATTATTTTATTTTTGGAAATTAGGCAAAAATAGTTACATGAATTCTGAAATGAAGACATTTTAAAAGAAAACGTGTGAAATAAATAGAAATTTGGCATTGCATATTAATTTGAATTTGTTAATTTGAATTATTACCTGTAACTGGATTCTTTGCTTCTCCGATGAAATAAGCTCAGCTTGGTATTGATGGGATCTGAGTTTTGCTGCAGATGCACTATTTCAATAAATCACCTGTGCCAAAGCTAGAGTGCTTGGAGCCTAAATCTTTTTATAGTCTGTAGTTCTGCATTATGGATGAGCAGGCAGTCTGCACTGCGACTACCTAAGCCCTTGTGTATTAAGGTTGCTCTGCCTTTCAGAAATTATACTCAGCTGAAATAGGAGAGATGGGCATAGGAGCACAGAGATATTTCTTGGCATGTTTGCATGCCAGCCCAGAATCAATGCAGAGCTGGGTGCACAGCTCAAGGTGAGAGTGGAATTGACAGAATTCAGGGTGTAACAGGAATGGCAATGGTTTGGGGGATCCTCAGTCAGTGCCGAGCAGCAATTGTGCTTTACAACACCTGTTTTTGTACCTGGCTGTAAGCTGAGGCAGGAGAGTTCTTCTTGGGTGATACTGTTTAGACAGTGCTGCAAGATGTCAGTGCTGGAAATTTGTCAGCATTGAGAGGTAAAGCAAGCTGTGCTCCCTCCTCCACATTGTTCTCATATTTGCCTCACAGGTTTCCAGTGAGTGTTTGTGGTGGGAGAGCGTAGGAAATACCAGAAAAATGCTACTCTTCACTGGGATTCTCAACACCAGTTTTGAAATATCTTCTGTAACTACTTTTAGTGAATGCAATTATATATGCTCTCCTAAAATCCGCCAGAGAGCTACAAGTAGTTGATTTTGTGTTGGTTGGTTTTTTTGTTTGTTTGTTTGGGTTTTTTAATATAAATATTTCCAGTCACTTCCCTTTGGTAATTATGATGCTTGCAATACACTCTGTATATATACAGAGTTTTTGAATAACATTGTGTATCGCTGGCTCAGAAATCCACCTGCGACAGACAGCCGTAAGGATGTGCAGTGTGCTGGGCTGTGGGTTTGTATGCAAGTGTACATAGAACCTGTCTTATCCCATGGGGCCCAGGCAAAGGCGTATTGCAGTATAGCTCTCTGCACTCAGAAGAATGGAGCATCTACTCCTTTAGACTAGGCCAGGAAGGGCACAGGAGAGCGGTGAGCACTGAGGACAAGATTTACCATCTCTAATTTAATCATCCCTGTGATCCTAATAAAAATTGAGGCATAGTGCTATTCATTATGACTCAGTGTGAACTCAAGGGAGAGAGACATGCCTCTCCAGGAGTATGATCCCTTGTCACTTGAATTTTAATTAATAAGAGTATGTCTTTTCAGCAAAAAACAAAATCCTTCCTTTTATATTTTAATTCTGGGAATTTTATAACATATGTAATAGGCAAAGGCTGCAGAAAAAAGTGGCCTTACCACTTTAAATCCTCAGAAGTCATATGTGCCCTCTATCTCACTCTTTTGCCAGACACATGCCCTTAGCTGCGTGTAGGATACTTCCACTGGTTTCTTTCTGCTTGCTGCTTATCCTTCCCTCAGTGCTTGCTCAAAGGGGCCTTGCCCTGCTTGGTGCTCATGGGCTGTCAGGTCCATCCTGCCTGGCTCAGGGGACTGAAAGGGTGTCGTGACTGCCACAGGAGCTAATGCAACCTAAGGCAGGTGTTTCAGAAGGGTGTAATTAATCTTCTGAAAGTGCCTCTCTCTCATTGCTGCAGAGAGAGACAAGAGAGTACAGAGACAACACCTGATTTTTTCATTGCTGAATTTAAGCATGTGGAACCCAATCTCATGCTACTATGAAATGAACTGATGACATCCTTCAATATAATTGCCTGTGCACAATTTCTTCCTTGCTAGTTCTAGGTTTTGTACAGTACCTTATGCTTCCTAGTTATTCATATTATAAAAGCACCCTTAAAACCTGAGCAGAACTGGTGTACACCATCAGTATGCGTTACATTCCTGGGACTGTCTTTTGGATTATTCTGGGAATTAAAGCCAGTTGGCACAAAAGCACTGCTCCTTAGCCCACAGGAAGTGCAAGTTTCATTGGCATTGTAAGTGTACACTGAAGATTCTTAAAGCATTTTTGATAGTTACAAATAGCAAAGCAAGGAGTGCTAGAAGACAAGCTAGTAAATCTCTTCTGAATTTGCAATCTCTGCCATCATGAAATGCAATCTTTTCCTTTAGTATGCACTGTTACAGGCAAACTGTGGTCATGCTCATGGTGTTCTGAAGAAAACAAAAGGGGAAAAAAAGAAATGTCCGATTTGTCCCATTCCTCAGGACCTTGTTCCTGTATGCTGACTTGCTCTTACTGCCTTGTAAGGTGATATTTAATGGTCACTATAGCATACTATTACTGCAGGCTTTTCTAATTCTTGCTTTTCCGTCCCTCAATGTTTTTTCCTTTCAGTTTCTAATTTAGTAGTCTGTGCTGCATGAAGACTTTTCTGAGTGTCATTGTGTTCCTTATTGGGTGGTCCATTTAGTCAAACAGGATGCTTTCTCCTTTCCTGTAGTGGATCACCAGAAATTCAGTGTGCACTACAATCTAAACATATATGCCACCCAGATTAGTTTGCTGTGGTATAGCTGGTATTTTGAGACTGTTATCCATTTTAACCCCATACAGTAAAACCAGTTCTAGAGTGTACAAAGTATTTAAACAACAAAGTATTTAAAACAATTTAAACAACATAATGTTACAAGACGATAACTTTGTTGTCTTAAAAAAAACCTCTACAAGTGGTATAGAAGTGTAAAAAATTCTTTTCAGTCTTCCATTTGTTATGAATTACACCACTGTTCTTATTAGGCTCTTAAAGTCACTTTAGATTGTGGGTGTTTTGGGGTTTTGTAAACTTGCTGTAGAGACACTTCATGATGTAGGAAAAGCTAAGGTGGGAAAGCAAGCAGCATGGTCATGCATGAAGACCCACTGTGCTGGAAAGGAGACATCGTTCTAGTAACACTCATACACTCCAGTAAAGCTTCAATACAGGCAGGTCAAATTAGCTTCAAGCCCAGTGCTTGTTTTATGTAAAATTACCTACAACTGACTATCATCTGTAGTTTTATGCCTTCCTTACATTAGCGTTATTCACAGAATGTTGTTGTGCGTTGGGTTTTCTTCTGGATTGCCCTTCCTTCCTTCCCCTTGTCCTCTCCCCCAAAAGTTTTGGCTCTTCTTTTCCTTCCTTTTACAGGCTAGCATTTCTTTTCCATACCAGCAGCCATTAACTAAACAGTACATTTTTCTTCTGTTCAGCTGATAGGCACTTTGTTAACGTGTACCTTCGCTAGTGTTTTCCTTTGTTCTTCCCCCTAAATCAGCAGTTCCAAGAGCCACAGTTTAACATTAAACTAAGGTGATTTAACAGATACCTGCTGCTTAAAATACCTTGCTTCACTGCATGCACATTCCAAACTTTGTTTTCACCAGTACTCTTTTTACCTTAGACCTGAACCAGCTGAGAATTGGTTTGTAGAGGCCAAGTGAGCTCCTGGGAAAAAGGCAATGTCTTCCCTTCAGTGCCATTTACCATTTTATTGTTGGCAAAACCAAAGTGCGAGATCACGTTCGTAAATGTCAGCAAAATTGAAAAGGTGTGCTTGATCAGGAAGGGCATGCTGCACATCTTTTCACAATTGAGTTTTATCCGTGTATTACAAACACTGCTCTGGTCAAAGTTTCCTTCTATCCAGTTTGCTTGTGTATACTGGTTTCATGCAGTTGTGCTGATGCCTTTTCCTTGCTGTCTTTCACTGTCTAAAATGTCCCAGTGTGCTTCCTGCATCTTTCTTGGATTTCTCTTGAATTACAGAAGATGCCAGTGTAAATTATTAGTCTGTCGGGAGAGAAAATCTTGTATCTAAGGCAATTCATTACTCACTGCCAGTGTGTTAAGGGAGAATAAACACTTTTGACTCTATTGACTGGTATAGACTCTACTATCTGAAGGTCAAGTAAATCTAAATGATAAATTGGGAATCTGAATAACATTACAGCCCACATGTTACTTAACAAGAGGGAGTCAAGCAGGATTTCAATCTCTTTTTTTTATTTTTTCAGTGTGAGAAAATTTAAGTTAATATTATTTCAAAACAAAATGCTGAAATATAAGGTTTATGTGTGAAGGTTAAGATGGCTGCAAAAAAACCTCCATCATAGCTGAAAAGATCATCAAAGGGTAAAAACAAAGATGAAAGGGATCATGTGTTTTCATTTACTACAATAAAAACACGTGAAAGGATAATCTGGGGATAGTCAACTTTAAATATTAGTTAACATTTGATAAGGAAAGTTACTAAGGCATGCTGTAAAATCACCATTTTTAGAAGTATTTAATTTTGGTTTATGCATATGCAAACAAGTCCGGTGACAATCCAATTCAGGTTTTTTCTGATCCAAGTATATGATGGTAATAATCTGATGTACTGCTGGGAAAGAGAAGTTCTGAACTACCTGTAGGTATTGCAAAACCATGGGGGGAAAGGATATGATCAAAACATTTCACTAAGAGTACAAATGACTAAAGTATGAACTGAATTTAGATATCGTGTAATATTAGAATGTTTTGTCGTATAGCTAGGCTGTTTTGACATATGGTGCAGTAAGTATCTCAGTGGAAAAAACCATATGCTGCTTTTTTTTTTTTTTTTTAAACGGCAGTTAGCTTTCACTTTATGTTCTCTTCAATGAGAACACAGTCCTGGGGCAGTATGTGAAATGTAGAATGTATTTTAATGAGGCATGGTCCTATGTTTTTATTTTCAGGTGGTTTTTCATCATTAACAAATTCCAAGTTAGTGATTTAAAATACATTTTTAGAAAAATTTTTAAAGTTAGTATTGCCATCTCATTGCTTACGCTTTTTCTCCTGCTTTTGACCACAAAACAATGTAAATCAACATATTCCTACTTCCTTTTTTTTTATTGCTTTCATTTTTGATGATCACAGTACAGTTTCTACAGGTCGGTAAACTAATCTATGCTCCTCTTTCCAATTGGTTAGTCAGCCAGGACACGAAGCACTAGAAATCACACAGGTGATATAAACTGCATGTATAAATTTGCATTTGAGTTGCTTTTTAAGAAAAAATCAACATATTTTTCCAATTTTCATCTGGGATAAAGTATATATTTAGGGCAGAAAATGGCTGACATGGTAGTGTCTCACACTGAGATTGCTTTCGTTTGGATGTGAAGAAACAGATCAAAAACTGAAATTCTTCTCCTATGCTGCTATTAAAACACAGACAGGATTAGTTACACGAAATGTAGGAGGTAAAATGCAAATTGTCCTTGGACAATTTTATAGACGGTGGTTAAAAATGCTGTGTCTTAAATATAGTGGTTATCCAAAACATGTCAGGCAAGTTGTGTTTTACATGAACCTGTCTTCAGCAGCTCTGTGCTGCTCACTATGATTTGACAAGTTTGTGTGTAGGCATCCACACTGCAGCTGTTTAATTCTGGTTTTGATAAAGTGTTATCTGAGGCTCAAAAACTGTTTTCAGTTAAGATTTTTGTCTCAAAATAACATCTGCCATATTTGTTACTGGTGTGAAATGAGAGCTATTTCAAGAAGTCTAAATAGGGACAATTATGTGTCAATTTTGATGGTTTAGTGGAGATAAAGATTTTGAGAAGGAAAATATTGCGATGTTTATTTTTGAGAGTGCCCCTTCTATTCTGACAGGCTGCTAGACAGTTATTTTAGTAATAGCTTTGGGTTGGGGGTATCAGGAAGCAGAATATCTTCAAAATATTTTGATGACATGTTTTTTTATTCAGGTCAGACAGTTTATCAATTTTCTGTTTTGTGATTTCCTATTTCTATTATATATACCACAGGCTTGAAAAATTAAACTTTATCTTCTCAGAGCTGTGCTGTAATACCTTCCTACAATATATTTTGGTGTCTTAGTAAATTTGAACATAGCTTGTTGTCATCACCATAAATAACCCTCCCTTTTGAAATGCCACATCTGTTGTTTTTTAATACTAGAAGAACTGAAAAATGCAGAAGGACATGCCTTTTGTCCCTTGTTACTAATTAATAGGGATTAAAATAGTTTTGTAGAAGAACTACTGCTGATCATGCTTCTATACTGGTGTAGAGACTTCTGTAACATTAAGGCAAAATATTTCAATGAGAAAGTTCTCCTCTTTTTACAGTTTTGCTGTAATCATGTTTTGCCGATTCGTAGAAATCACAAGCTTCACCATCTTTATTTATCAGGATGATGATATACTTTAGAGAATATACTTGGTAGGTAGAAAAAACACATAGATGAAAAATAACACGTAACAATTATTAGCAATTTATTCCACAGATTTTATTATAGAATGCCATTTTTATTTTGCTCTTTAGACTTCATTTGCTTAAAAATATCCTCGTTTCTGTCACAAAGCTTCTCCTTGTGACTCATATCACTGAGTTCTAATTTTAGACTCACACTGAGGTTTTTTAGTTGGCAGTTGTATGCATCCAAGTGAATTGTCTATTACTGGGTGCAAGAAAACAGGCTACTTGTTCTGTGTTTCATCCAAGATGAGAAAGAGCTTTATGAGGGAAGTGTCAACGACTTAAGAATCCAATAGTCTAGAAAGAAAGAAAGAAAATGCACCAAAACCCCCCCTCTCTAGCTCCTTGGAATTTACGTCTCCATGGTAAACTAAAAAGAGATGTTTGAAAGATATTATTACATTTTACAAGAAGTTATAGCTGACTGCTTAATTGCACGGCTGTTTTTAAAATTCAAATTCTGATTGCTAGTATTTTGAGGTGTGAGTTTCATTATTCTCATTTGTTATTAGACTTTAAACTGGGGCCGCTCCATGTGCAATGTTCTTTGAAGAAGGGGTATAAAGCAGCTGGGACTAACATTAAAAACTAGCCTCCATCCTGTACTTTGAAAGAGATCCTGATTATTTCAAGTTCTCAGTGATTATTTTAATTCAATATCAGAACTGTTAGGGAACTAGCAGAAAAGCAGCTTGATGTTTCAGGCTAAGCAGCCTCCAGGTATGCCTGTAAGGAGGAGTAATGCTGAGTTACTACACAGGGAGGACAGTTGGTGTACTCCAGCTCAGCCCTTGCACAGCTTGGCCTGGGGCCCAAGAGCTCATACCTTAACCGGCTCTGCCCTCTCTCTGATTTATCTGCCTTTCATGCTTTTCCTGCTGAGGAGTCATTGTTCTTAACAGAGATCATTGTGAAATATCTTTTGGAGCTTCATTACGTGGAACATAAACATTAACATATTAAGAGATGTCATTTTTGAAGATTCTTTCACGACAATTTCACTAGATTTTATGTAATTACTTTTCAGTATTTGTTACACAGTCTTTTATACTTCTAAGACGATTATGCCCTCACTGATGTACATTGGTTTAAGTGACTGTGGAGAATGTACGTAATCTCTTTGTGACACTGTTAGGCTTGTGGCACAACCCTGCAAAACCTGTAAATTTCCAAGCTAAAGACTCTTGTATTCACCCAGATAAGAGATACATCTAGAACATTTAATAACACCTTGTTCCCACATAGCCACTGCTGCAGAATGAGAGTTGTGATTTGGTTTATCCAAATCACTGAGCTTCTTTAGCTATGCCAGTGTAATTCCAGGAAAATTCATCATCCCCTTACTGAGATGCCAAAGGCCCATACAAGTGTAGTAGAATGTTCCCAGGCTTTCTGCACCTCACTCCTAGAGGCCAGCTCATGTGTCTTGTCATAACTGCATAGCCTGTCCTGCCTCCACCAGCATCCTTGGGAGTCACCATCGGTGTGCCTGGGTGGGCACAGCTTCCTCGCTGGACACTGTGGACTTTCTGTAAGTCTTTACTTAAGGTGCTATTGTGAGAAAGCTGTAGACCTTGTCAATGCAGCAGCTGTTCTATAAAGACTTTATCTTAAGCTCATTAAAACCGAGGAAAAAAAATCTTCTTTCCATAAGGTGAACGGACTTCACATACAACAGCAATTGTGTGTGAGGAGTATTACTGTTAGCTTTCTGGTCTTGGAGGGGAAAAGAACCCAATTCTACAGACAAGATCACAGTATTCAAGATGATTTGTGGCCAAACCAGTGTAGCAAAGCAAAATATTTATTTGCTTACAGTGACTTACATGTTAAAAAAAAAGAAAAAAAAGAAAAAAAAGAAAAAAAAGAAAAAAAAGAAAAAAAGTTCTATTTAGGAATGGAGCTTGTAGTCCTAGACTTGTCTGTTTATAAGAAATTATGGTAATTTGTAGTAAATTCACTTTTGGACTGTGCTTTCGTTCTCCCAAGGAAATTAAAGTAAATTATTAGTACAGTTGAGCCTATGTAATACCTCTTTTTTCTGTTTGTTTTGGCCAGGGTTTCTATTTTATTGTTTCATTTGCCGAGACATCCCTAGGCTTTTCTAAGTCCACATGGTGCATTCCCAGTTCTGAGGCTGCAAACTGATACTGGCTTATACAAGACAAATAATACAGATGAATTTTCTCTTTTACTTGACTCCTGCAAAAAAACCCCCCACCTTTTTAGATCCCCTTGGTAATCCAGAAATGTGGTTTTTCAGGAGAGAATCAAGAATCATCATCACCAGTTACAACAGTTATGAGCCGGTCATACCAGTCCAGTCATTCTCTGCTGGGAGCTGAGTGCTCCTTTTGCAGCCTGGACATTCCTATTCTGTTCACACACAGGTGAACCTGATGTGCCTTGTTACAGTGAGGACAAGAAGTACCTTTTAATGGAAGTCACAAAGCTTTAGCTCCCATCCAAAAGAGGAGAGAAGCTTTGGGAATGGACCCTTCACTCAAATTTGTAGTCCAGCTGGCATTTTTCCCCCATTGGAGTGTATTGTCACAGGAGCTCAGACTATGGTAGTGAGGTGATTCTTAAATCAGACAAAACTCAAGTTTGTGGACAGGAGAGACAGAGGTGGGACTATCCAATGACCAATCACAAGTCAGTGAAAAAAAAAAGTGATCAAGCCACTGTGTTACCAGAGGTCTCCAGGCATAAAGGTTTGTTAGCAGATGTGAGTTGCAGTAATAAAACACTCTGGTTTGAGACTCATTAGACAGGACATAAGTCTAATTAACCTGGATTTCTGGCTACTTTGCATTACTGAAGTTGTGCATTGCAGGAAGAATAAGATTTGAAAAGGCATTTGGGCACCTGCAGATAGATATTGCTGTAAAAAGGCATGATGTACATTTTTTAATACCTCTTTAGGTGCCTTACTTCAAAGACCTGAGTACTTTATGATCCAATCCATGAACAAACAAACAAAGTGGATTAAAAGTCTTCAATGAAGTTTTACTGAGATTCTAATTAGCATTAAGAAATTATAAATTTATTATTTGCAAATATATTTAGTACCCTAAACATAGTTAGTATTTCTAAATCTAAATTTTCGTTTATCAGCAGTTGTGAGCTAAAGTCAGTGGGCTATCCTGGAACTACTAATTTTGTTCTTTAGTGTTATGTCCATTAGATCAAAGTGAAGCCATGTGAACACTTTGTTAACATTTTAAAATGCATATTCATCATACTAAAACACTATAGCTGTATCGAAAGCTTTGTATTGATTGCTGCTTTTTCATTCAAATGAAATCTTTCTTGAATAAAAAGCTTTAAATCTTGCTGTGAAGATTTTGCTTTCTGTTTCCCAAAGAGGCAGGAACTTATTTTGATTTTTTTTTCCTGGCTGACTGACTCTCTCAGGAGCAGAAAATCTGCTTCTTCTGCATTACAATGTATCGTGGAAATGAGTTTAGTTGTATAATCTGCTTTCTTGGTCTTGCTTTCCAGAATGGCCTTTTGTTTGGTCACTTTGGTGAGCTTTTACAAAGCCTCGTTGCATAATTCTTCTTCTTCCATAATCCTGAGCCTGCCTTTTCATTTGTGTGGTTAGTAAGAGAGCTGGAGGTGTGATCAGCTGCCAGAAGTGATTTGAATAAATGAAAGGAATCATGAACAGTTAATTGTTGTGTTTACATCTGGTTTCTAAGAGACTAACAGTTCAGGCTTACAGTTTCTGAGTGTTTGTATTTGAGATCTTGGGCACATTTAAACCCTGTGCTCACTGGGGACACTTGTGTCTGCACAAAAAAAATTACACTTTGTATTTATCAGTAAGAAGTCATCAATTTTAAATAGGAAATTACATCCATTTATGAATGAGAATAAATAATGCTATGTCATTGTGCTAATTCTTAACTTCTCGAGGTGGTTTTGTTGTTGTTGTATTTTTGGAGTTGTTGGTTTGGTTTGGGTTTTGGTTGGCTTTAGTAAGAGATATGCAAAATACGTAGTGAAGTAGCACATTTTGACCTGTGAGGGAGGTAAAGATAATATCACTCTCTGGGTTAGGATGAGACAGAGAAAGGTCTCATTCTCACCAACTACTCTGGAAGTGTAGGATGCAACATGGCCTTTGCTGCAGTCAAGAAGAATAAATCAGTTCCTAAAACTACTGAGCTGCTGAACCAACATGGTTCTACAAATCAAGTGCACATCTATCTACGGAGAGAAATCAGCTCCACATGTACCTATGGTAGTTACAAGTAGTTATTTCTGTTTATTATTAATAGCTGGTTGTTGCTGTTGAAGGGCTAAAATAGTGGGAACGGTGTTATTAGGAATAGGAAGTACCTTAAAATTTGGCTTAACAACTATGACTTACACATTCAGCAGCATGTTTGAAAAGTCACACTTTAAATTTCACCAGTATATTTTCTCCATGTTTTCTACACTATTATATGTTAGTAACCAAACCTGAGAATTTTACAGGCTGCAGAACTTTAAAAAAAAAAATTAGTCTTGCCATAGTTAAAATGCCAAACCTTTTAACTGCAAGTGTGCAGCTATTTAAGACAACAGGTATGACAATACAATGGCTGTTCTCCAACTGAAATGCTAATTGCCAGCAGAAATGTATTTTGAATGAGGCCAAACCTGGAATCTATGTTCAGTGACATCATTAATTAACATAACATTAGTGACAGTGGCTAAGGTGTTCAGGTTATTCTCCCAGGCTTATGATTAAGTTTAGAAGTATCAATCTTAATTATAGTAAGGGCACAGGAAATGGGAAAAAAAACCCAAACCCATATAAACAGACTTACATGAAAACATGCATTGAATTTTATTTTTAGGGAAGGAAAAGACTGGAGTTCACTGATCAAAATTCTCAACACTTAGCTACTTCTTGTAGCCAAAGGGGAGAGTGTTAAGCACAGAAATCAGAGCTGAGTAGAAGATTAAACAGCCTTAAAAAGAAAAAGCCCATTTTACACACACACACACAAATCTTGTAATGCTTTCCTTGCATCTATGAGAGAGATAAATTTGTAATTAAAAGTTAGATAGAAAGCTTTGAATAATCTATTTTCAAGGAACCAGAACAAGCTAACACATAGGAATACACACAGAAGTGAAAGAAAAAGAAAAATGAAAGCGAAAGGAACACGTATAAGCTTCTGATAGGTAGAAATGTAAAAAAAAATTTGCTGAGGAAAGAAGATTGGATGTTGAGAAGAGCGATAACATTGCCTTGAGAAACAAAAAGGGAGAGAAGCTGCTTTACATATCTGAGCATAAAAATTACCATGGCAAGAGTTTCAACTGTGTTATTGTTTGTGAACTGTCTCAGTCTCAATTAACATCTAAGAGCATGTTTGAAAATCCTTACATGCAAAAAAGAGATGTCTTTCATCTGAATTAGTAATTTTAGTTCAAAGTACAATCAAAATGTCTAAAACACCAGTACTTGCTTGCTCCCTATCAGGATTTGGCTGTTTGCTAATTACTGGGTGACAGGTGGATGCTGAGCTGTGCTTCTCTGATCCTGCAGCATTCTCTTGCACTTGCCCTGGCAACAGCAAGAGCTGTTCATTACTCTATTATAAAGAACTACCTCGGTTTCTTCTTTCTTCCTGATAAATGGATGTCATTTTGTAGGTGATTTCTTCAGTTTCCAAATAATTTAAAGCCCTGAGCACATGTAATTAGAGTAGTTTCTTACTAGTCAGTTGTTACCTTCTGGTGTTCTCTGGCCTCTTTTACTAAAATCTGTTGCTTGAATTCCTTTACACACTAAATACTTCCACTTTAATTACATCTTTTACTAATAATTGCCTTAGATGAGAGCAATTTATTTTAGCATTATCTGTATTTCAACTTTTTTCCCACTTTTGCTGCAGAACCAGAAAGAATTAAAAGCTTGTTAATAGCTGATCTGCATATAATTAAGAATGTGCAGTGGTTATTGGTTAAGATTTATTTATAGCCATTATCCTCTAGATTTATTGGCATTGCCATCTAGATTTATATTCTGCGATAGAAATATTTAACTTGAGATGCTGAGAAATAAAGATACAACTCAATAGCTTGTCACTGAAACCATATGCTGCATTTACATGACCTCTTTCACTCTGTCTCGAATCAGTGCTACAGGATGCTGATCATCTGTTCTCCAGAAATCTTTTTTTTTTTTTTTTGCCTGTGACTGGGCAGAATTGGTGGCTGATTGCCAGCAATGCTGGACATAAGCTGCTTTGGCAGATTTACCCTTTTAAAACTGTGCTTTATTTGCAGGGAAAATTGTCTCCTTTCCCACATAGAGGAAAAAGCAAAACCAAAGGAAAAAAACCCTTCATAATAAGAGTGAGACAAATCTAGTGCTAAAAAGTCACTATGGCAAAGGAATCCTAAGCTTAACATTTTTAAGTTCACTAGGTCTCTGTAGTCACAGTGAGGACTGACTGTAACCAGTAGAGACAAAATCAGATTAAGTTGTTGGGTAGTGATATAATGTATAATCTAATAATCTAATTTCTCTAGTTTCCCTTTTCTTCACCCATTTTACCATCCAAATTAAGAGAGTGTATACATCTGAACTCTTTTCTGTAGCTGAGACTCAAATACAGATTGAAAATACGGTCTTTAGGCTAGCATAAGCCTCTTTCTTGCTCTGAAGAAAACATGCAGGCCTTGAAGCCAGTGTGTTGCCCTTGAGGAAGAACTAGGCAGACCGAGACAGACACTTTTGGAGAACCTAGCACAAGATGCACCAGATAAGACTGTGACCTAAACTGAAAGAAATAATTGTGAAGCCAGGAGATTCCGTCCTGACACATAATTTCAGAATCCAGTCCTGAGTGATGGTGTGTCTCATGTGACCCCATAAAAGTGAGAAGTGGAGTAGAAAAAGGCACAGGGAATCTCTTCTCCATTTGCAAATATTGTCACATTGATTAATTTTACATTGAACTTTGTGTGTGTGTATGTTTGTGTGTGAAAAAGGGAACACATAAGGACATAAAAAAGGAAGTTGTCCAAATGAATAAGTTCCTCTTACCTCCTCAGATAAGCAGTTTGCACTTTGCAAGTCAAGATTGCCTAACATATTAAACTTACAGAAATAACTGTAGCTTCTCTGTTCAAAGGCAGCACCTCTGAACATGAGACTTACTGGACTCCACATATAATGAAACTATACTGGACGAGAAAGGATTTGAAAGTACGACTTTGTGTTTTGGAGCTCAGTGTTTTAGAGGCTGCATGCATTCCTGTTTGTTGGAAGGAGTTTGTATGGACGGGAATCAGGAAAAGATCTCTTTGCTTGTTTACCCTCTGCTAATCAGGGTTCAGAGCACCTTGAATATTGAAATTTACATATGATATGACTTTTGTCAGTATGAATACTATGCCCTTGGACACTTACTTCGACAAGTCTTGGGCTCCGGGTGGTCACTTTCAGATCTTCAGTCTGGATTTAATCTCTTTAGCAGTGCAAAGTTGGAGATTTGGTCCAACAAATCATGTGTAAATCTATGTGTAAACACAAATGCAAACATACTAAAGCAACAGACACACGTATTTCGAGTCCAGTTGATCAAATTACTATCTAAATCAGAAATGTTTACTACATCCCAAACATAAAAGAATAGTCCGTAATGGAGTACATAGGTCATTATGTAATTGGCAAAGCCTGAACACAGCAAATGTAAAAGTGCTGTGATATGATTAAATTAAGTATTATAACCAATCGAAAACATCCTTTTATTCCTTTTTAGGAAGTAGAGCTCTGCTGACAGGAAACAGAAACATATTCATACCAGATCCATAGCAGTTTATTGCAATTGTATGATCTCCATTACCATGTTATTTATGTTTCTCCAAATTTTTACGGTATTTATCTTTACAACATCCCTGCTTGGAAGGCAGTCCACCTTTTCTTACATTTGTGGAGTAAAGATGCTCTAGGCCTGCTTACAAGCATATCAAATACAAGAGATGCAGGCAGAAGCTAAGTACCTGTAAGTGCAGATTTCCATGGTTTTCTCTAATTACTATGCAATAATTATAACTGATAAATAAAGAGGATGAACACATTTCTGTATTCACCCTACCTCTCTCATATAGTAACATGCAGCGGCATATCATTAAAAAAACCCCGACCAAACAGAAATACTGAGAAGTAACACACCATAAAGAGCCTAAGAGCCTCACAGATCGTAAACACTTAACTGTGGAAAAGGCACTGACCCTTCTCCTGCTTTAACGAGAGTTGTAACTGAGGTCATAGCTGGCCTTTCCAGTCCCCGTGGTACTCCACCCATACGTTGTTTTCATGAAGAACTTGAAATCATGTCAAGAACATCAGAAGGAAATAACTTTTGTGTTGAATTTATGTTTGGATTGTTGTTTGTTTTCTTGGAAGGAGGTTGTTCTTCAGATGATAGTTATTTTTAGTGCCTGTGAAACCGAAAGACAGCAAGTACTGGATGGAGCCAGGAAAGCTGTGAGCAAATATAGTATTAGTGAAAACTTGCAGACTGGGATGATTTAGTTGCCTTTGTCCTAAGCACCACCTATTCTGGATATTGGCTTCTTTTAAAACAAAAATGTCCTATTGTTGGGAGATTGCGGTGTGGGTGTGTGGTCTTTCTACAATAGATCGTAAATTACTGTTTTCTGTGACCTAAGGCAAGTGTAACTGTGCCTCTCTCCCTCTTTTTAAAAATATCGAATTCTGTCCTGTTAGAGAACCCTATTTTCTATATACATTTGAAAAATTAAGCCTCAAGATAATTTAATAGGGCTACTAAGTAGTTATAGTATTTTAAAAATATTGTATTGAATTCTTTTTTTTTACTAGCCTGATATAAGTTAGGCTTCACAGCTGCTGTAAAGTTCTCAGTATGAAACTTTTCTCTGAAACCTGAAGAATGCAGAAAATACTATTAGGGCATTACAAAAATTCTGCCACCTCTAATGGTGATGTTAGGCTTTTCAGATGAGTGGCAACTGGCAAAAAAATAAAAGGACAAATTCCAGTACAGAAGAATGAAGTGTGTAGTGGCACCTACTCCAACATCCGTTTCCTACTGGGTTCAGAGACTCGTAAAATCTCTGTGGACAATATTTACCTTCAAAGGGTGGTTCGAGTTTTAACTAAACTTCAAAGTCTGCATATACAGGCTCGTGTTTTTGTGACATTTAACAAAGGTGATCTGCAAACATCTTCATCGGAGTATTTGTGCTATCAGTTGGGTAGTAGAAGCTGTAGATGAAAAAAATAAGTTTTCACTCCAAGAGTCTAATATGAATTTGCAAACTGTATGTAAATTCATCAGGTGACTTTGAAGATATAGAAGAAGACACTGTCTTTGAAGAATTTTATTGAACCAATGAATGGCATAGATTCCCCAGCATTAGTGAGCTTTAGGGAAAGGTAATTGCAAAAGGGTTTTCAAAGCCAAGAGTCTCACCTGCTTGAGATTGTGTGATGAGTCAGCCATTTGAGATAAGGAGAGCAGTCTGAAAGCAAAGCAAGTGAAGTAAACGATCTGAAAGAAGAGATTGTCAAAAAAGGCAGTGTAGAAACCATTGACAATTAAAAAGATTTATGGAGAACCTTCTTTGTTTGGGTTTTTAAAATGTTTTTATTCAAAAGTGGTAAAATACCAAAAAGGTATCAGTTAAGGAAATCATATTGTTGAAGAGGTTGTTGAAGAAAATTATTTTATTAGCTGCACTCTACATCCATTGGAGAACACAATGAACTGCAGGAACAAAATGGAAAAGGGAGAGTGGGTTTGTGTAGGTGAATACATAGACCAAGCATGGATTTTCTGTAGAGGAAGAAAGAATATCTTTGGTATTTTAGGATGGTGTAAAGATAAGAATGATAGTACACAATGAATTAAAAAAAAATAATTCCATACTACAGCCAAATGACTGGAGTTAAATGTCTCTTCTGAGAAGCTTAGTTGTAGCCGTGAGGAACTAATGCTCTCTCTTCATTTTACTGCAACTAGAACATTGTAGAACTTCCTTCAAAGAGCTTTGCTTCTTCCACCTTGAAAGCTGTGGAAATACTGAAAGTTCAGAATGTACACTTCCTTCACAGTTTTGAATGATAGTCACCTCTTCCACCTCTGACCTCGTTTGTGCTTCAGTTTAGCTTATTTTAGTGCAATAGTTTCCTTGCCATAGTTTGTCAGACTGTTTGTAGCAGTCTCTGCTTAATCAGCAGTTATTTATAAGGGCGCCTGCTTGACCTGCATGACCCTGCCAAATCAGCCTGCCATGGTTCTGATCTGCCCTGGAATAGAAAGATTGGCTTAGTCTTCAGATGCTCCCATTACCTTTACTTCCAGAGTGCATCTGTCTGTCATCCAGCTGGTGAGAAGAACAATGCACACGGTTTATCCAGCAAAATGCAACCCACTGTTTACCCAGAAAAGTGGAAATATAAATATCATTATTTATTTTTGTTTGTTGTTTGTGTGCTTGCTTTGCTTTTTTTTGATAAGGTATACATTAATAGAAAATAATACCTGGGATGTGGCAGCACTTTCACCGACACTCTTGTCCACATGTCCATGTGTATGGATGCCATGGTAGACACAGGGAGAACTCGTAGGGAAAACTGTTGAGGCTGTTCTACAAATCTTTGAAACCTGTTAGTCCTGGCCCACGTGAGAACTTAGGAAATGCTCTTGGATAGCACTTTTGAGGTCTCTAAAATTTTTCTGGAAGATGGGATGGATGAGTGGTTTGACAACTGCTACCAAGTTCTGGAGGTGGGACGTCCTACAGGAGTGTCCTTCCACCCAGACCAAGCTACAGATGATTGTTTAACAGTCATTTAAACTCAGAAGTTATTAATTCTGATCATACGTGATATCCAACGGAGATTCATTTTAAGTAATAACATGATAATAAGAGGTGGGACTCTCACTCTGATAAGCAGTATTCTTTACAGTGAATTAGCTATGAATGGTAGTGTTTCTGCATGTTTACATTTTTAAAAATTCTATCTATCAACAAACTGTTTCATAAAAAACATCAGGAAAAGGTAATGTCAGTAATTTATGGTCCCAAGTCTGTAGATTGCTACTTGTACAGTGCTGTTCTTTGGTAATACTTTTCTAGCATTATGGTTTTTTGGACTTATTACAAAGTCATTTGTGTTTCTCCAGATTTTCTTTATAATACTGTCAACACAGTGTGTGGTTTGTTCAGAGGAGTTTGAAAACTGCGTTATTTCCTCTAGGAAGCAAACTGTTATTAATAAATCCAAATCTTTAATTAAAATTATCAAATCAAGTTTTAATTTGTAAATTATAATTTTAAATTTTTCAATTCTCGTCAGTAGACTCTGAAGGGAAAGATTCTTTCATACAAAGCAATATTTAAGTTTGTAATTTCCCCCTATGTTTCTTCAGCACTGTTGGGGGCACATCCTTCTACATCAACATCCAGAAACCAATGCAAGGAAGTATTTGTATTAGTCAAGAAGTGAATTCAAAATATTATTTGTATCAGGACAAAAGAGGATGTTTCAGTTGAAAATCTTATGTGATCTATGTCTGCATTACGTTATAGATGAAAGATGTTTTTAACTCGTAGATTCAGTGACACACACTCCACCAAGCAAACCATATACAAATATAACTGTATTAAAATAATGATATTTGAAACTCTGTCTCAGGGAAGCCCTGTAATAAGATTGGTGGGAAAAGCAGATAGCCAAGAAATATGGTTAAGGTGTATGCACTTGGTTCCAATGAGAAGGATTCAAAAGTGTTACCCCAGAACTGTGGTCAGCAATTAAGGACATGTGGAGATACGCTGTCACTGAGGAGATCCTGGCAAATTTCTAAGCCACACAGGGAATCAGAAAAGCAGTATGCACAACAGGGCATAGCCCTAAAGAAAATTCAGGTCAAGCTGGAGAAACCTCAGGCAGAGTAAGTTGGTGCAGGGACCAAATCTCAGTTGGTAAGAGCAATCAGTGAGGAAAAGGAGTATCATTTCAGCCAAGTGGCAAATTGAACATCTAGGAACAGCTGGTGGGATGACTCAGATGGCATTTGGGGAAACCCTCTATTCAGGCACACAGCCAGGCATTGACTTACAAGGCTTATCCTGGCTCTCAGTTCTCATTTGGTGGTAGAATCAGACTGCTTGAGGTAGAGTCCGACAAAAGCTAACACATATTTATCTGTTCTGGTTATATTCTTTGTGCAGGAAACTACGTTTTCAAATGGAGATTTAGGGTGCTTTTTATACATATATATGTATTTTTTTCTCCCCATGAAATGTTGACTGTTAAGTATTGCTAGCAGTGAAATGGTCACTAAAATAGTTATATGTTCCACAAATTAATCTGTGCACGTGATGTGCACACTTACATTGATTGTGCATTCATCTATACAAGCATGAACATGTGCGTGTGAGCTGAAGGGTATTACCCCGGAGCACTGGCAGAGACACTGTCATATTTTATTATTCTTCTCTAAAATGCTATTTGCTGTTGGGGGTGAAGAGGAGCTTTAATCAAACAGTTCATTTCGTAGGTGCACATGTAAGTCTGGTAATCATATATTTAAATGGGGGGTAATTTCAAGGTTATTTAGCCCAGATGAATACTTTTAACTTCTATGTGCCTCAATATTTATTTTTTAAAGGTTACATTTTTAACTTGGATCTCTAGAGAGATACTCATATTTTTGTACCTAAATAAAAGTGGCCTCATTTTCAGGAATTAAGAGCACCTTCAGCCCCATTTGACATGACTGAGATTCTTTTGTTTCTGTAATAGTAAAAAATGAAGGTGCGTGCCACGTCCCGTCATACACTCCACACTAGCGTTAAAACACTGACGTTTTTTAATATCCCCTGCCTCTCAGATTGTCTTCATGCAGTATTATATTGATTCATCAGGAAGGCAGACTGGTTTTCACCTTGATTGGATGTGACAGCATGTTAGGACTCTGCTTTTACTTTCAAAACTACACTAAAACCCATCATTTTGCAGTCCCTGTTTCTGTGTGAAAGCTTGAGTACTTTTAATTGCCACAGCAGTTGTCTATCTTTTGTTTATTCTTTTGCTGGTTTTTGTAAGAGCACACACCCAAAATCTGTGAATATCATCCAACTTGGCTGAGATTTAGCACCAGATAGATAATTTTTCATATTCAGTTGTTAATGTTACTCAGATATACTGTCCAGAATTAAGTTTTTAACACATTTCTAAGTTGTGAAGCTCTGGTATTTTCTGGCCCCAGGGGATAAGAGATATCCAGAAATTTTGAATTAGATTTAAAAAAAATACATAAAGCCAAACATAGCAACTTTTTTCTTGCCCTAGTCTGTTCCATCTAGGAAGAACTCTGAGTGTTTTCAAACATTAGCAAAACCTCTTGTTAAAATTTACTTTGAAGGCTTTATTTGTAATGATGTAGACATTGTGGGTTGTTTAAAATGCTATGATACATACTTATTGCCTGGGCTTTAGTGTCATTTTAAAAAAATAGGGTGTAATTTGTGCAATTCCTGGTAAACAAATGGCAATCCATTTCTGTGTTTGCTCTTTACCCTCCTCATTTTCTGTCTGTTTTTCCGCTGTTTGATTGCATTATGCTTTACCTGATGCAAGGACTTACATAAGGATGGAAATAACCTCAGTCAGGGTAAGTTGTCATTGCTCCACTTCACTTGAGGGGAGCACTGAGGAGCTGGCCTGTATCATTATGCATGTGCAGTTAATGATTTCAGCTGCTGTGTCAAAGATGGAGGCAGACCCTTTGAGTAGTCACTGTGTGTTTTGTCTTTGTCTATATGGCACCAACCAAATTTCTGTGTTGCTAGGGTGTAATGCTAGCAAGCATCCTAAAATGATGAATATGAATTGGAAATGGTGGTTTTCTCTAGGCACTCCACTAAGCTAAACATACTGTATTAAGGCCACTAAAGATCATATTACAGTAGGTTGGTGTCCTAGAAATGACTGAGGCTTTTGCACACAGGATTATCTTGCAGCTTGAATCAGGCAGTAATGATGCCTGGCTGGGCCTGCACTCTGGAAAGTCTCAGCAAAGCACTCAGGGGAAGTTACAGAATTAAACACTTCCTCCCTGATCTCCTTATCCACACTGCTTTTCCTGTCCCTGCCCTTACCCTATCCCTGTCCATATCCCTTGCTCTATGGTGCTGCATCTGGGGAAAGGAAAGAATAAAGTGGCGTTACCTGATTAACTTCTGATTTGCATTCCATGCAGAGCACTTCTTTGCAGATCTGCCAGTATATAAAGCCTAACTTAATGATTCTGAGAAGTTTATACTCCCTGAAGCATAAATCCCATGGCCTCGTCATGACCTTTGTTATACATGTTCGAGTGAAAATTGGCGTGCACACTTCATACAAGTGTGTAAATTCGTAGACATTACTGTACTTTTATGTATTTATTTTTTTAATATATGAGGTATTCAAAGCACACTTGAATTTACTCCTAGTCCTCTAGGTCTAGAAAACCTAAATGTATGGTATGTATTTTTGGTAGATGCCTCTTTTTCTGAGGTGTGGATGTAGTCCAAAATCCCCAATTTGGTTATTTCTCTGTGGCTTGATTGCTTACATTTCCTAAACCAAAGGGAGATCACTTGTCTAAAATCCAGAATTAGATTGACATGAAACCAGATTATGGCACTCAAACATTTCTGATTTCATGTACAATGGAATGTGTATGGACATAGTAGGAATACAACAACATGATACAGGTTAAGAAGAGTCAGGTTTTGAAGGACATTATACTGTGCAAAATGGTTATTCTTACTCTCTGGTGTTCATTATCTGGGACATATATGAGTGATAATGAAAAAAGTCTTGAGAGCAGTTGTATGAAGAAGATTTTTCATTAACAATTCACTTTATGCCTTTAGAACCTACCAGGTAGTTAAGTTTTATCAAAATAGCTTGAGGATAGGGGTCCAATAGCACATTTATTTTCACTGATTTCACTGACAGAATCATAGAATAGCCTGAGTTGAAAGGGAGCAATGAGGATCACCAAAGTCCAACTTCTGGCCTGGCGCAGGACAGCCCCAAGAGTCACACCCTGTGCCCAAGAGCAGTGTCCAAATGCTTTTTGAACTCTCTCAGGCTTCATGCTGTGGCCACTTCCCTGGGGAGCCTGTTCCAGTGTCCAGTCACCCTCTGGGTGAAGAATGTTTTTCTAATATCCAACCTAAACTTTCCCTGACACAACTTCAGGCCATTTCCTTGGGTCCTGTCACTGGGCACCACAGGGAAGAGATCAGTGCCTGCCCCTCCTCTTCCCCTCGCAAGGAAGTTGTAACTGCAATGAGGTCTCCCTTCAGTCTCCTCCAGGCTGAAAAAACCAAGTGACCTCAGCCACTCCTCATACATCTTCCCCTCAAGGCTCTTCACCATCTTTGTTTCCCTCCTTTGGATGCTCTCTAACTGCTTAATATCTTTCTTATATGGTGGCACCCGAAACTGCCGCCAGGAACTCGAGGTGAGGCCGCCCCAGTGCAGAGCAGAGGGGGACAATCCCCTCCCTTGCCCGGCTGGTGATGCTGTGTCTAATGCCCCCCAGGACACGCTTGGCCCTCCTGGCTGCCAGGGCACTGCTGGCTCATGATCAACTTGCCCTTGACCAGGACTCCCAGATTCCTTTCCATGGTGCTGCTATCCAGCCTCCCCTTCCTGAGTCTATACCTACATCCAGGGTTGCCCTGTCCCAGATGCAGAATCCATCAGTTTCCCTTGTTAAATTTCATACAGTTGGTGATTGCCCAGCCCTCTAATTTGTTGAGTTGTCTCCAAGGGGCCTCTCTGCCTTCAAGGCAGTCAACAGCTCCTCTGAATTTAGTATCAGTGGCAAACTTACGTAGCATGCCTTTGAGTCCTGCATCCAAGTCATTTGTGAAGAGCATCCAAGTCATTTATGAAGATGTTGAAGAGAACTGGGTTAAGATGTTTCAAAGCACTGAAAGACAAATTACAATGAAGGGTGGAATTACCATTGAGGTAAGAGCTAGTGTACTTTGGAAGGGGTTCAGCTAAGGGTCTTCATATTTATGTCATATTTTTTTAGCTCTAAGATGTCTAGAATCTCTACCATCAGCATGTACTTAAAAGGGCATTGTCAGCCTTTGATTACAGAATGGCCAGCTCATAATATTTGATGCTTCTGGGATTCAGTTATTAGCAAAATACGAAAACAAAAGACTAAACCATCTTCTGGCTTTCATGGCTGAAGAGGATGGCTTAAAAATTAGATGATAATATCATTTAAAAAAAAATTAAAATCACCATTGGGGGGAGTTGTTGCTTGCATAATATTCTGGTACCTGAGTTAATCATGAGAATGTAGCGGTCTCTGGTGTGGGCCCTGCAGGGGAGAGTTTAAGAAACTTCTCTCACTCACTTTGCCTCAAATGTGAACTTTCCTGCAGAAGCTATCATTTGGACTGATTATCAGACAGAGAAGTTCCATCACACTTTTGGCTTGGGACTGCTTGTGATTATACTCATCTGACCTCACCATGAGTAAAATGGGCTGATCTGAAAACTGTGGATTTTGGTAATACGTTCACTGAAATGGGTCACTCAGGTGACGCTTTTAGTCAAACTTCTTGAATAATTACATTAATTATTTTTGTACTAATTGTGTTAATACTTCAATAGCAGTTACCTACAAAAGTACTAATGTAGTAGTTTTATTTTACACTGTGAAGGTGACAGAGTTGTCCTCCATCTGCTGAGAACCTAAAGAGCCTACTTCTTTTCCTTAACCCTAATGACAAGTGGTCTTCAGGGTATCTGCAGATATTTGCTTTCAGAATCACTCTTTGCTACTCTTCTCCTCAGTGTGAAAAATTGGTCAGCAAGTTTGGACTACTCTAGAATAGCAATGGGAAACTTGAGTTTTTCACAGCATTTCACTGTTATTCTTTCCAGATAGGACACAAGCTGTACCCACTGAAGTTTATAAAGGCTTCTTGGAGTTCAGTCAAGGACTTCAAATCTTCAGTGACTTTCAGGAAGTATAACTCCTTTGTCAAAACAATTAGAAAATGCTGTGGTATGCAGCTATAAGTTTTTGAGGCATAGATCAAGATACTAGGTTGTAGCACGTAATCATTTCCGTTACTGTTTGTCTAGTTTCCTGATATGAAGTAATATCAGTAGTCAAACATCATTGCCAAGGATATAAAAGCAAAGTGAGCTGAAAAACATTAAACTGTTTGTTGTAATGCAGTGAACGTTATGTCCCATTAAGCAGCTGAGTGAAGTATTTGAGCTCTGTATGCTGTGGAAGACTTGTTTAAGCTTGCTTGCTGACCAGACAGCATTTAATTTTTCTGCTCTGTCACAAATATGAAGTATTGCTTTCCCAGACTAGAGGAATAACACAAATTTAGGAGGCACAGTCTTTAAGTGCAGAAATTGTCATCATGAGAAAATCATACCCAAATTGATACAGGAAGAGTTTGTATAAGCATGGTGTGAAACACAGCACTAAACCGGTGGGAAAGAATCCAGGTCTTGCTGTTAGAACCTCCCTGGAGGAGGCTGACAGTGTTTGATCCCTCTTGGGGCCAGCTTCCACCTTCCCCCAATGCCTGGTCCTTTTCCCAGCTCTGCTGCCAAGTCCAGCCACTCTGATCATCCGCTCCTTGTTGCCGTCTGCATAATGTTATCTCTAGACCCTGGAGCCCATGCTCAGGATGCTGCTACAAATCTGTTGCTTGTAGGAGGATTTACTAGAGGTCACGCAAAGTAATTTCTTCACTTGTGTGCTTTGTCTGGAGTACGGCTTCCCTTCAGGAGTGAAGGATCTGTTTCACCAGCTATAACAAAGATAATAAAAAAAAAAAAGTAGCAGAGTTTGCAGGTGGTAGACTTTCACTCAGTAATACATTTCTTTGTTAATGGGATTTTTTACTGGGATATGGTTTCATGCTGGTCAGTAAAATCTAAGTGCTATAGTAATTTTTTATCTTGTTTTTCTTGGCAAAGACAATAGTCATATGGAAATTAGCAAAACTTAATACCTGAAATGCTGATAATACTACATAGTATGAATTAGCACAAGCAAATATTTTGTTTTTCTGACCTTGTGTGGGTATTTAGATTTTTTTTTTTATTAATTCTAAGTGGCCTGAGGCCTCTTCTTTTTCAGTGGACATACACAAAGAAGAATGGGCATCAGAACTCTTACGTCGGCACAGACTTTGCTTTTTTACCTGAAAGAAACCAGTTTGTTATCTTTACTGAGATGATTTATAGGCCGGGTACACGTTCTTACCCAAACCAGCAGAGGAGCTGGACAAATTAGTTTTTCTTTTCTTTGAATAAATGTTAACAGAGAAATGCCAGCTATTTCTCCTTTTTTTATTTCATAAGGAGAGTAAGAGGCAAATGTTCCTGTATTGCAAGGTTTGGTTTAGAATGAGTTTTATCGGTTGCTGCAGCCTGGTAGGAAATACCTATTGGTGGTGTAATTAGGGTCACTGGTTGTGTTCATGAGCCAACACCCCAGTTGCTTCTCAGTTACAGCATATGGTCACGCAGCTCTAACAGGAAATGAATTTCAGCTCTTGTACTACCCTTTCTGTTTCCATTGCATCCTCCTGCACCAGCAGATACAAACAGTGCTTTTTTAACACCTCTTGAGAATGTTGTGCATTTAATAGGAGTGCAGTTGGCATAAAATAAAGGCAGCCCGTTGGTGTACAGGAACAAGGTCACCACTGTGTTGCTGCCTTTGCCTGTGCCAGAGCCCTGAAAACCCAAGCTGGAGCTGCTACTTCCCCTGTGGAGTCAGGATAGTGGCTACTGCTGTGGGAGCAGAAGGGATGGGAACTTTGGAAGCCACAGTTCCTGCTCTGACTTGGTACAGGGTCTGTCCTTCAGGTTAGGGTGGCAACTTTACTATAATGTATCTTAACTGTTAAGATACTTTGCCTAAACCCCCAGATCTTGGTGCGTTTTGAAAAGTGAATTTAAAACGTATAGTAAGTAAATATTTGAAGGTAGTGATCTTTGATGAACTGCAGTTAAAACCTTTCACTAAGTTCATCATCATTATAGTCGTATTCTGATCTACAGGACAGTCCTCACATTTTGCTGTTTGGTATTCGGTTACCTTTAGAGAAAAGTGACGAGTGCTCTTAGGAGTCCTCAAGGGTTTTGTTTACTGACTCTGAAATTTGGATACTTCATGTCTGTATGGATTCTCATGATAATTTTTTTTGCTATTTTGAGAATACAATAGAAGCATCCTAGGGAGGACCAAAATGAAAAAGCCTGATTAAGAATGGTGAAGTTTAAATCTGTGTGGTCTATTTTTGCTTTCATTTAGTCTGGCTTTCCAGCTGAATGTAGACCCCAATAAGCTCATCTCACTGTGGTTCTCATCATGCTCTGATTTATTCTCATGCAGCCCTGATGATGTCAGTGGAATGACTCAGTGTGAAATCACAACCAGGCCATGAGCTTTTAAGCTTTCTGGAAGGTAACCTCAGGTATATCACGAAACAATGACAGAAAAGGAAGAGATACCTGCTAAATGTACTGAATAAAACAATAGTTGTACCAAACAAGCACAATAAATAGGTTAGATATACAACTTTTTTTTTCTTTTTTTTCTTTTTCATACTATGGTAATTAAAAACAAAACAAAAGGAAGAAACATATACCTAGATACAGTGAAAAAGGGCCTAATAACAACAAACCAAGATGTTTTCTCAATAATTGCTTTAACAAAGTTTTACTTAGTTGTTTTTATCCTGTTTCTGTAATAGGTATAAAATTTAGGGGAGGTTTTATTCTTCTAGCTGAAGGCTCCTATTTAATCCTTTCATTTAAAAGTAAAGGATGACTTTTTAATAAAGGAAATATGGAAGTTAATTTAACTGCATTTATCTTGACTTTTATTTGACTTTATTGAATGTTTGTGGTTATTTCGTAGAAGATACATGCTTCTCACAAAACATTGCATTTTTTATGATTCAGTAATAATATTGTTCATGCTAAGTGAGGGCGGTTAAGTATGATAGTACACAGTAATAAATGCTTTCTGTTGCTTCTACTGAGAGTGAAGTAAAGCTTGTAAAGAGAACAAGAAAGTTGGAAATCTGCAGTAATGTTTGTAACTAAGTTAACGTATTCTGAAACCATATCCTGGGCTGCATCAAAAGAAATGTGCCGTTGTGAGACCCTGCCTGGAGTGCTGCATCCAGCTCTAGAGTCCACAGCACAAGAAAATGTGGACCTGTTGGAGTGATTCCAGAGGAGGCCACCACGTTGATCAGAGGGCTGGAGCACCTCTGCTATGAAGATGGGCTGAGAGAGTTGGAGCTGTTCAGCTTGGAGAGGGGAAGGCTGCAGGGAGACCTTATAGCACCTTCCAGTACCTAAGGAGGGGCTACAAGAGAGTTGGAGAGGAACTTTTCACAAGAGCATGTAGTGACAGGACAAGGGATTGGCTTTAAGATGAAGGAGAGTAGATTTAGATTAGATATTAGGAAGCAATTATTTACTGTAAGGTTGGTGAGGCACTGAAACCAGGTTGCCCAGAGAAGGTATGGACTCACCATCCCTGAAAGTGTTCAAGGCCGGGTTGGATAGAGCTCCGAGAAATCTGGTCTAGTGGAACATGTCCCTGCCATGGCAGGGTGGTTGGAACAAGATGATCTTTAAGGTCCTTTCCAACCCAAACCATTCTTTGATTCTATGATTCTGTGATACGTATCCCAGACTCCTGGGGACTTGTTCAGCCGGAACAGAAGTCAAGTGAATGATGTCTTGTATCTTCTCTGATCCTTGCCCTTTCCTAGTGAATCCGAACATGGGATAGTAGGGAGTTATTGCAGCCAAGTTGTCACATCCTTATGAGCTGGGATATGTGCTTACATCTGTTGTATTTGAGGACTGCCAGGTCCACGAGATTAAACAAATACAATGAGTTTCTGTAACACTTCTCTTGTGAAGGAGAGCAATTTAGATAAAACTGAAAAAGTCTGAGTTTGTAATTCATCTCACACTTAAGAGGCCCACAGGAAATTAGGGAAGGAATTTTACCTCCACAAGGAGCATTCATGTGCTCCAGTGTTTTCTTGTCCCACATAAACGTGGAAATCCTACAGCACGTAGACTTCCTACCTACCTACCCTACTCTCTGAGTTCATGAGGTTACTGTTTCTGTGCCTATGGATACAAACAGCATGTTGTGCCTGTTGGAATATTTTACCATTGCTAGTGTCTGCTGCTCTTGTGATTAGCTGCCTCATCATTGCCAGTGATAGCAATCAGCATATACTTGCACAGCATGAATATTAGAAAGATGTTTGAAAAAACCGAAAACAAACCAACCAAACAAGAACAAACTATGTCAGCAGTGATTTGACTTCATCTTTGGATTAGATCCTTGGTTTAAGGGAAGCTGCTTTCATACTATTCTAGAAGTAGTATAAAATGGATTTAGAGTCTAGAAGTTGTGTTTGGGCATTTCTTTCTATTTAGTACAGTATATTCCATGCCTTCTCATTCTGAAGAGGAGTTGTGTCAGGGCAACTGGAATAAATGCAGACAAAATCTTATAAAATGCATATTTAGCTAGCAGAACTTCTCCTGAAGCTCACTTTCTGGTGTAAGGTATGAATGAGCTGAAGGAAGAGGTTTTTTTGATATTTTAAAATGTATTCATATTGTATTTTTCTCATTTTCTATGAAATGGATTAAGACAAAAGGTTCTTTTGTAACAGTTTGTGGCAAATCAAAATGCATTCATCTTACAGGTGCTGCTTGAGATCAACATTCTTGTTGCTTCTTTAACTACTAGCAGTGAAATGTCATGGACTCTGGAATGTACCTATCAAGTTTATCTGTTTAAGGGCTGGAGATCAAGCACTGATATTCTTGGCAGTGGGAAGTATTAATAAGGATTATTTTGGAGCTTTATGCCATGTGAAAATTAGATAGACCTGAGAAATTTTAAACTTCTGAGATTCAATAAATATCACTCTAAACAGAAACTTTCTAAATGTGTGCAGTTTTGAGTACTCTGCTTTTCAATATGATGAGTGAGCAATCTTGTAACTGCTTGTGCCAGTATGGAATGAGTAAGTCTCCTGAAAAGCAGCATGCCTATATGTGTTTTTCCAGTTATTGGGCAGCTGTCTGATCTACTGAATGAGCTTCTCTGGGTTTTACTCTAATTAGTTATTTGCAAATGTGATTTTCATTACCTCTTTGTCAGGAGGGTATGTTTCCTAGGTTGATGGGAAAATTCAGGCTGGAAAGAGGTCTATTTTTCAACTTCCAGCTTGGTCAGCTGGAACCAGCTGAGACTAGGTTTTCAGAACTTTATCTCCATAGACAGAGATTATAGGTGACCTGATCCACAGCCCTATGGTCCTCTGAGCAAGAAGGCATTCCCTTTCCTGAGACATTTCTTATTTTGGCTTCTGCCCATTGTCTCTCGTCCTCCAGCCACGCTGCTGAAGAACTCAGCTCCATCTTCTTACTAGCCTCCCTATAGCTGCTAGGGGGCTGCAGACAGGTCCTGCTAAAGCCGTTTCTGCCCCAGACTGAACCAGACCCTATAACCTTTGCTTCTCCTTACAGGGCAAGTGACGCATGGCATGCGTTCTGTTCACATAAGGTCCCCTGTGTGAGATATTCCCATTGCACATTGCTACCTACCTGTGTGCTAGTGACTTAGTAGGGGAGCTTTTAATAAAAACTCCAGACTGAATTCTGGCACTATCATTAGCAAGATGGCCTCTTCCTTCACTGGAGTGAGGTTTCCCTTCACTGTGTTTCAGATGGCCCTGGAGACAATCTACAGTCATTCACGTATATAAAATCTGTGATGAAGCCTTGAGGATTTTTTTTTAAAATTAAAAATATAGATAAGAACCACTGAGTTTGACAAAGAATATATTAAATGGGAATAGTGTTTAGTCACAGCATGGTGGTTCCTGGGCAAATTCGAGTTATCACTGTCTTTGTGCGTTTTGTCAGATGTTTCTTTTTGTTTTGATGGTTGTTGGGTTTTTGGTTCTGTTTTGTTTATTGAACAACCTACTCTGAATATGCTTGTCATCTCTTCTTTCTCGTACCATTTTAATATACTTTTGGATGTCTAGTACGTGTAAAATTTCCTATGAGAAAATACCTTTTTCTGCTTTTTTTATACAGAAGGATACATCTGTCAAGATCAAGATCCAATCAGTTTAATTAGAATGGTGTTCCCATAGGGGAACATAAATAAATTCTTCCTGTGATCAGCTGTAGACGTGATGAACCCAGTACATCAACTGATTTTCAGGCTTCTTACAAAAATATTGCTTCTGGAAAAAACTTTTCCAGGAGTTGGTAAGTGCAGGAGTTTATTCAGCAGGGCCAAGCAAGAGCAAAATGTTTAGTGTGCCGAGGAAATATTTCATCCTTACAAATATATATGCTATAAAATGAATGAAAAAAGTGTACCTTTGTATTTTAGATGAGAAATGATGGCCAGTCTGAATTATAATCTCCATGAAAAATGCTTGTTTCTTTCACTGGTAAAATTCTCATTAGTTTTTATGGTCCAGTAGTAGGGCATAAATGATGAATATGATCATGGTTATGTTTAAATAAATGATAAAGAAAATCTTTTATTGCTACCAAGAAAAAAAAGGAACAGATGTAACTGTATAGTAACCTAGTAGGCCTTTTAAAAAATAGTTGTCTGAAAGTGAAGTTAGCATCTCACTTCTGTCTAAACAGCAGGCACAGTGTGTCATAAATGCTTAAAGTTAAGCCTCACTTGCCTCTGGCTATTAAGGGTAAGAACAAATATTTGCTTGCAGATCACTGCTGCCTTTCCCTTCATGGCAGCTCCCTGCTTTCTGACTCTCTCACTGAACTTTGAAGCTCAATTTCTGCTGAGGGGGCAAGGACATAGGTTGGCAGAAGGCTGCTTTCGCTCTTCCGGGGCATGGACTCTATTCTAGCTGCCCCTCATCAAGTTCAGGGACTTCATTATTCTAACACAATGGCCCAGATATTTCCTTTTTGTCCTGTTAAGTAATATAGACACTACAAAAATTCTGTTACCTGCACAGTGGTGTCTGTGATTCGCTACTGTGGAAGGGACTGTTAAGGCAAGCACAGTCAGGATGATACTTTTTTGTTCTATGGTTACTTGCTTATTGTGGTGTTTCACAGAATAATGTCAAATCACCTTTAAAAGTACTAATCAATGCCTAGACATGTACACTTTAGTTTGAATAATGTCCAGTGATTTGCCAGAGTCATTCTGTTCAGATCAGTGCAGTTCCATTGAGCAAACTGGTGTAGCATATGAATGGCTGAAACTTGTAAGTGAACGTGCATGGTTGTTGATTATGAGCTATATCCTAGGATTTTGAGGTGGAATGATGTTCAGAGAACAGACTCTGATTTTCATCATTCCTTGTACTTGGTTTAAGAGATTGAATTGTCTTCATTCACATTGTAGCCATTTTTTTTTTTTACATTTTTCTCTTCAAAACATTGGGCTTCAAGGATTTTTTTCAAGGGTTTCTTGTTTTGGTTTTTTTTAGTGAACTTAATTTTGCCTCCCCCATTATTTTTCATAGTATTTTCATATCCAAGAGAAGAAATAGTTACAGAAATAGTGCTAGAGTTGCAAAGTCACATTCTTTATCATTAGGTCTGACAGGGAGAGCAACGTTATTGTAAACAATAAAAAAATAAACCCCCACAATTTATTAATTGACAATTTTCCCTTCATGCACAACAAATGGTAGCGAGCATGTAATTAAAACCTGTGTGGTTATGTAATTAAAGACTGATCTTATCACACGTGTAGAAGAGGAGAAAATAAAGTTTGTACGGACATGATTGCAATTGGAATATGTAACTTCTGAGTTGTCTTGGCAATGATGATGGTGTCACGCTCTCCAGGACAGCACAAGCAGATTCTGCTTGTTACTTTCGCTTTTCCAGATGCCAGTCAGAGGTTTTTCCCACCTTCCGGGTACGTGCTGTCTAGATAATTCACACCTTTCTTCTTTCCTCCTCAGATTCCTTCCTTTAACCCAGCTTTTGTCCCTTCTGTGCCTGAAACAGAGAACTACATCCAGCTCCCATTGTGGGCATGAGAGGGAAAGTGGGAATAGATGTCGAGCATGCAGCTTCTTTATAGGATTATTTGAAGCTGAAGCAGTTATGGGCAGTAAAAATTTATTTTTTTCGTTGTGTTCCCCAAGCTGAAGCATGTTCAACCACTCTTTGTGGGAACAGTTTGTGTGCAGTCTGCTTAGTGTTTCATCAAGGCTATGAAGGTGGGTTGTTGGAGAGTCTAAGTGCTAAAATTCAAGTGTATGTGAGAATTTGAAAAGGCTTGTAATTTGGACAAATTAGGATAGACTTTTTCAGGGATATCTAGAGCTCTGCTTCTTGCCAAATGTGTAACTCTGAAGGTCCTTGCTTATTCATTCATGTATTGAGAAAAAAGTGAAGGAGCAGCCCATCTAAAATTAAGATTCTTTGCATCACAAATAGCCTGTAGATGGATTGACAAAAAAGAATTTTATTTCCACGGGCTTGTTAAAGCATTGTTTGCCCTAAGTCGTAAGCTTGGTTGTAATTCTTCACTGTCTGTAGCACTTCATCAGGTAGTTTACTAGCTTTGTTTATCTTCCCATGCTTGAGCAACTACACAGTCTTACTGGCCTAGATAGCACTTAGGTACTGTAATAGAGTTGTCTATAGGAGTGAAGTTTTTACTGAAACAAATCCTGATGGAATTGCACTTTGTAGCTCACCAGTTTGCCTTGAAGTTTTAGCAGCCTCTTTTACCTTTGGCTGGCTGAACTGAACAACATAGACCAATTTAGGACTCTAATCACTTTGAGGGCTCATTGAATGTTTAGGCCATTTGATGTTCTGAGTGGGCTATTTGGTTATTTAACTTGAGAATAAAAGTGATTGAGCTTTGATATGGTTGATCCTATGCAGCTTTCATGAAAAGAATTCTCTGGTTGTGAATGGACTGTATCAAAAACAGTGGTCAAAGTCATGCATTTTTCCAAGATGTTCATGTGTCATGTAGGACAGACAGCACAGAGACTGCAAGAATGAGGATCACAAAAGTAATTGTCATTTTCAGGGAAATCTATTTCTGTTCAAGACATTGCCCAAATGGATTTCCTTGAAAATCCTTCACTTTTGGATGGTTAGCATCTCAAAGTGCTGCCTGGTGTTTGTTGGACAGCTTGCTTCCTTTCTCTGTGGTGTGCTGTTTTTCATCTTACAACATAGCAGGATATATTCTTTGGTACCACAAAATTTAGTATGGCTTGACTCCTTATTACCATGTCTATGTTTTTATTGATTTTAAAGTGTTCTGTTGTTTTGTTCTAGTCTCTTTTATTCATATTAGAATTATTACTAGATTTGTTACTATAAATAAATATAAATGTGTAATATAATTATTGGTAAATAATCTGAATTCATGAACAGCTTACCAAAAATACCGCTATGGTAAAGGACTCTTATATCCTGATTTAATCCATTGGACAGTGTGTACCCAATATGTCTCTTGAGTTTTGATTTATTTCAATAGATTCTGAGCTTTTCCATATCCAAGTCAAGTTTTTTTCCCCTGTTCTTAGGCTATTGAACTCACTGCAGGCATAGAAAAATGGTAGTTTTACTACTGGTAGTAGAAATTTGCTCCAAGCAGTGCACTTCTGCAGTGCATTTACCTTTCTGTGTCTTATGACAGAAAAACATTAAACATTCAAATTCCAATTCAGTTCTGACATTTTTGCACAAAGTGTCTCTCTAAGGTTGTAGTGAATAATGTTTTGAGCAGTCCTATTAACGTCAGACGACATTAGCAAATTTACTGCAAATCAGTGATGACTGTTACAGTAATTTGCCTGCCTGACAAGGTTGGCTTCAGGAAAGCAAGACTCTCCATTGTTTTAGGAGTTCATAGAAGTGCCCTACAGTGTGTAAAAGATGGAATCAGAGCCTGTGCTTTCCATTTTCAGAGATCTGCTACCTTCAATCTGATCTCATAGGTAGTTTTGTATAACTGCTTTTTAAGTACCTTCCTTGACTATGGAATGACTGCTTAGAGCCCTAACTAATAAAGATACTTGTAGGCATACTGGTACTGATCTAGATTACCTATAGATCTATAATGGATGTTTTAAAAGATATTCTTTAAATTATTTGATGTGAATACTGCTTGTCTTTAAGACTTCTGTTAAAAATTGGACTTCATTTCAATGACGCATGTTTGGTTTTTTTAATCTGACTTTATTAAAAGCTCTAAGGGAGTGGACCAACAACACGCAAAGGTTATTACACACAGGGTTTTCATGTCAATAGGAAGAATGTCTGCCAAACATGTAAATGACAGCATGATGCCAGTTGCAGAACTGCAATGAGCTGTAACAAAACCCCCAAAATATTTGTTTAGGACCTTTTTTTTTTTATTATGGTCATTGCAGCTGCTGCTGTAGCAGGCAGTTTATAGGCAAGAGAATGATTTTTCATCAGTGTCTTTAAATACTAAAGTCTTTAGGAAAAATCAATTTTTAAACTGGTGTGCCTACTTACTAGCATGAATACATTGAAATAGGAGCGCTATGTAGGGTAGTTATTCTTATTAATGAAATTCACTGTATTTTCTAGATTTCTATTTGATTTGTCACCATCCAAACAATCTCTTTAAGTATATAATTAAGGAAAATAAGTAATCACAAGAAAAAATGTCAAGTTGAGTCTGATCAGTTACATCAGGCTGTTTTCACCTTACCTGTTGGTGCAGGAAAAGATATGGGTGTATGAACACTTAAGTTCACTGTCACCTGTGCCAAACTGATAAATAGACACCTGCGGAGCAGCGATTCCCGAATCTTTCAGATGGAGCTGAAACCATTACACATGTTAACTCAAATGTTGGGTATCCTGATTTTTTTTAATATCTTCTTCGGGGTGCTGCTTTTAAAAATGAAGTAAGTGTGCCTATATTGGTTTTCTAAATGGTGGTGTTTTAATTTCTGACTGTATTCAGTTGAGTGCAGGTACTACGAAAGTGAGTCATATATGAGTAATATGTTTACATCACTTGGAGATTAAGACAGCAGTCAGTGGAGATGAAAATAGTAGTGCAGCAGCACAGGCAAATACACAGTAAACATAAAATGCAAATGCATTCATTGATTAGTTATGAATGCATTCTGCTTCTGCATGTGCAGAAGAACAAAATGCAGCCCATACAGGCAAAATATGGTGCATAGCAATTTAATTTCAGGTTGGTTTATTTTTAGTCACTCAAAGCACAAAATAGGAACACGTGTGCTGCAAGGAAATGGGAAAGATGCATAGAGTCAAAAAAATTACATTTTGGACACATCTTCCAATCCACTGCAAAAATCAGGTTGTTCTCATTCATTTCTCCAAACACCAAGGGAGGCCCTTCTGATCAAAGTGAAGAGCAGTTATGGGCAGTGCAGTGATGTCCAGACCATGTCCTGGCTTCTAAGAATCAAGATTAAATCACTGCGCTGTGGTCTGTTCATGCTCTGTTCCTTCCTCTGAAAACCAGAGTGCAGGAAAATGGTTTTTAATGTCAGTCTGGATGGCTCAGGAACATTTGAGATGCTCATGAGAATATGGGCACAAGAAGGCCTTACCTTGGATTTAAGGACTGGAAGTCTCCCAAGTCCCACAGTATAAACATATGCTGTGACAGGCTAAGTGCTGCTGTGAGGTGGAGCCAACAGCCTGAGTTAAAGCACACACTCTCTGGTGCTGGCTAAATTTTTGGTTTCTCAGATTTCAAAAATTTAATCTGCTTGCACAGTCCACAACATGTGCTTCCAGAGAGCCTGACTGCTGATTGTGCTTGCAATAAGTTGACTGAGAGCAAAAGAAGATTTTTTCAGTTTGTGCTTTATTCTAACCAGATATTTTTTTAAAATGCAACCTTCTTTAGATTATAAATGGAATCATTCTTTATGTCTTTCTAAATAGTGGCTAGATAGACACTTTCTCTCTTTTAGAAGTGCAGGAAATCAATAAGAAATATTCAAATTTAAAATAACATATTTGGTAAATACATTTCAGACAGTAAGAGCAGAACGTCCTCAGCTGTGTGCCAGTTGCTGTGCAGCAGCATGTAACACAGCAGGCAGTGCTGCTGCAGATGTAAGCCTGCTTCTCCTTACTTCAGTTTCCTGTAATTATTCCACCAGTATGTGTGTGGGTTTTCTCTGTTTCCTCTCTTCCAAATGACATAAAACTTTTGGCTCCCAAAAGGACTATACTGAGGTTACCTGTAGATTGTGTAAACCCCAGAGAGCTGATCCCCAGCTCTAGCTGGGATTTTCTCTAGTCGGGGTTTGTCCAAGGATGCCTGGTTGCCTTTCAGCCCTTGTGCATGGATTTTCTTTCTGCAGAAACTGATGGGAAGCAGAGTGGTGCTCAGTGGTGGAGCAGGCTATGAGTGGTGTGTAGACCTAGGTCCCAAATAATGGAAATTTAGATAAATGGTCTGTTGCTGTGACCATCTCACAATCTCTGATAAAGCATGTTCAGTAGAAGCACATATCCAAAAGCTGTACTTTGACAAATCCTGTCTTTCTCCTTAAAATATATATAAAAAAAATAAATGCATAAGGCATTTAAAAATATATTCTCATTCTTTGTATCAGGACTGCTCAGTCTTATTGTCAACTGAGTAGCAGTGGCTGCTCAAAACAATTTTTCCCTCTTTGCTTTCATCCTTTCTTTCATCCTAAAGTCTAAAGAGTTACTATTAAACCTAGCAACTTAAAAAAAATATATAAACTTTAGACCTACCACCAAATCTAATTTGTTTGTTAGGTTTTTTATAAAAAACCAAAACTTTCCTGGCATTGTCCCATAAAAAAACAGCAACTGGAGGTTTAAGGGACAAGAAATAAATTTGCATTGCCCTGTGCAGTACTCCTGATTGGGGTAATCCACCTGTTATGGAAATGTTGATTAAATGATGTAGCTTGAAATATTGCCACTTTTCATAAGCAGTGTCCCCACATTATTGCTTTCACCCTACAAGCTTTTTTACAGCTGCTCTACGTTAAAACTGTCTTTAATGAAGATAGAAATTGTTATATAACATAACTTATTGAAAGCTTTAGAGAATGTGTGCCATACTGCTCATCAAACAAAATTTTGCAGTGAGGTACTGTCCACTGCTTTCTGTGCTGTGTTGTCTTCTCAAGTGACATTGAAACTCTGCAGCTGTTTTGGCACACTTTTCTGTACTTCCAAGTTGATTTAGCAGTACGACAAAAACCTGGAAAACAAAATAAAACAAAAAGTTCTGTGGTGTTCTTAGTGAAGAACTATCAAAACCAAAGAAAAAAAAAATGAGGAGCTGTGAGGAACTAGAATTTCACTAAAGCAAGAAACAAAACAAGTCTTCACATTATTCAGTCTGTGAGAATCAATCAAGATGCTTTTATTAGACATGTGTGAACGTGACTCTGTCGTGAGTCTCACTCTGTGCATGAGCCTCCTTCCTGTGTTGCCTTGAAGCAGAAGCCAGTATTTGCCACCCTGCGCTGTCCCATCCCCCAGCACCAGGTGCTTGATGTGCCATCTGCTGCTGCACAGTACACGCCTATCACCGTGATAGCAGACATTAGAAAAAGTATGCATGATGAACATTCCATCAACATATTCACAACTGTCTGAAGATGCATCATTCGTTGTGTTCATTGATCCAAATAATTTGTTTTAATGTTTTAAGGTAAATATATCCAATTACATTTGTCTTTTTTTGCCTAATCAAAAAATTCTTGTAGAAAAGCAGTCTATTGGTGATGCTTTAGTAGAGTAAAGGTTTGTAAAAATATGGAGATATTTCCAGCCACTTAAAAGAAGATATGTGATTAAAGGTATCTTTCTTGCAGTGTTTCTTTCCCATGCAGAATGATATTGTCAGAGTCCTTGTGTTTTAGAGAAACAGAAATTTGAATTTGACCTCTATAATGATACATTTACAATAATGGCATAATAAAAGTGAGCCCTTTTATTCTGCTTTGAAGAGTGTACTACTCCGTTGGCCCCTGTAGGGGAATAACATGAATGTTTCATATCTGCCTTCATTTTACCAGAGGAAAAAGAATTTGTTCAAATGCTCTGTTGCTCTGATTTAATGAAATCTAAAGTACTGCATATTATCAGAAATTTGAGTATGTTTCAGGCTGATCTAGGCACACTCCAAAAATTCTCAGCATTCTTACATATGTTTCATTCCCCTCGTACAACAGATCAAAAACATTATTGAAAGCTAAGTGGCCTACATGTCTGTTCAGATTCATTGCTTGCTATTTCTTCCACTTTCAGTTGCAAAGCTGAAGGACATTCCTGTCTCACTAGAGTATGCAGTGAACCCAAGTGGTTGTTTTTAAAAGCTGTTTTCCTTTATATATATGACAACCTAGAGAAGGTCTGTGCCATTCAACCATTTTTACTTACTGAGCACTATATTGTTACAAAAGCACTGGTGAGAAGGCTGCATCAATTTTTGCAGCCACACATCATTTTGCTTTAGGATATCAGCAGTGTAGTTGGGTTGTCACGGTCCCTGGATGAATTATTCAAGCTCTTGACATCAGAGATTTCTGCTAGCGGATTGGCTGGTGCTGGGATAATAAAATCTTTCCACAGAAGAACAGTGGAGAAGGATGATGGCAGTGAGACCAGCAGAACTGCTGCTTCCAATACAGCTGGCTTTGTCTGGCTGTTGCATCTCTGCAAGAACATATAAGGATGTTTTTAAGGTTTGGCTTCGTGTGAATTCTCTGATAAGAGATGGTGGAGGGATTTTTGTAAGAGGCCTGCATTTCCAGTGAGGGAAAGAAATCGGATCATTGTTGAAAAATTACTTCTGGCTGTATTCTAAAGAAATGCTGCACATGAGAGAGGGGTAGAAGCCGCAGCAGCATCCGCAGCAGCAGCAGCAGTGCCTATGGCTCACTATAAAAGTGCTGGTGGCAGAAATGTTCCGTCCTTGAATGTGCTTCCTGAATTCTTTCAGTGCCAGCAGGGTAAGTGGTGCGAATACGGAGCTGACAGTCCTTGCAAGTGGGGAGAGCGTAAGGAACTGTGTGACACACAAGTCTTGTGGGTATAGATAAACAGTACCTGTGCAGAGAGCTTAGTCAATGAAAATAATGCAATTGCTTCCAAGTAAATTTGTACGAAGCATATTTACAGTGGAGTTTTTAAAATCATAATGCACTGCTTGTGTTATGTTCAGACATCGATTTTACAGTGGTAAAATCTGTTCCTTTTAAGCCTATACAAAATAAATGCTAGAACCAAGGAAACTTTATTGTTAGTAGTTCCAGTTGGGCTCATAAAGAATATGTTGCTCATATAAATTGCCTTGAAACAGGTTATGTAGAAAGGCTATTTCTGCTGTTTGTTGATATGACTGAAACTGTGTATGTCTTCTGCTGGTAAAGTGTCTCTTTAGAAGCTGGAAGCTGGTTCTTTGATTTCTGGTTTTTGTCAGAAGGCTGTTTCTTAAATCACCAAGATGCACTGGAACTACAAATTATGGAATAATTTTCATTCATTTCTTTGATGAGAAGTTTGACTTCTGAAGGCCTGGTTTATTGCTTTTGGCATGCCCTTGTATCAGGGTTGCTGGGGAGTTTTTTAAGTTACAGAGGTATGAATAAAGGCAGAACTGGATTAATTCTGTGTGTGCTTGATCTCTATCCCTGCACCTATTCACACACAGCCCAATAGAAGTGTGCAAGTACTTCCATGGAAACTTATTTGGCTGCCTATATACGTAATTTCAGAGCACAGCTGACATTTACTGTGTGTCAAAAGGAAAAGCATCTTGTTCATGGTTAGGAACCACGCAGTGAGAAGTCTGTTTTTCAGAATGTAGAAACAATTGTCACATGCAAAGTCAAGACACCTTCCTGCCAAAAATAGTGTGGAATGAAGCACGGTGCAGTATCTTCGTGATACTTTTCATAACTTGCCCATGAATGCAACAAGTAGATTCTGAGAATGTAATACATTTTTAAAACTTACGTAAGGCCTCCTGCCCAATGATATAAAAGGAAAATAAAGAACGCAGAATTATTTTCTTAGGCATAAAGTGTGACAGTCTAGCAATAGATTCTGGATAGTGTAGGTATCTTTTTTTCCTCTGGTATTTCTTATATGTGAGTTAGTATTTATATATAAAGAAAATATCCCTGAATTATAATGCACAGACGCTTTTTGGGAACTTATATATGGTCAGGGAGCTATCACTGTCCCACTGAAGACAACATTTTGACCTTTGAATTTTGTGTGGTGATTTCTATCTTTATGTACCCTATTTGTGAAGCAGCATTGCATGAGTGTAAATCAGGGAGCTTATTGTTAGTAATGCAACAAGCTTAGTAGTTATCTATTCCAGAACTTTAATAGGTATTAAGGAATATTCCATTTTAATTTACAGATGTGGAATCGGAAAAATGCTATTCAGTGCTGCACAAGTCGCTAGCAAATGCAGTAGCTAAAATTAGGCACTCCGTCTGTAGGTTTTGGAATATGCACATATTCTTATGAAAAGTAAATATTTAACAGCAATTGTATTTATTTGAATTTTCTTTTGAGAAATGAAGGTGCTCATTCAGAACTGGTGATGGTAATAACATGATTTGGTTTTCTATGAAATAGATATTTCCTCCTATTTTTGAAATAAAAATCTCTGTCATAAATAGTTGAATATCTCTGTTGTAAAATTACTCCACTTGTCAAAACTGATTACCCACAAGGAAAGGGCAGGACTTTGTGGATTGCTTACAGTGCTGTGATGCTCTTCCCTCCACCACTGTGACCCTTACTACTGAAGCTGGAGGAGCTCATTCAGGAGCTATTTTTATCTGTGCATCTGGCAGCTGTCCCGCAGGGACAATCTGACAGTCAGGGAAATTCGCTATAAATCAGACAAGTGCTTCAAAACAGGACTAAGGGAAGGTAGTAAGTAGTGGTGTAGAAACTGCCTGAACTAGCTAATGGCTCCTTCCTGGTAGGGTCTCCCAGAGGACAGATGAGTTTGATAATGCAATTTCAAATCTTTAATTCAACATTCTAAACATTTTCAAGTACACACGCTAAGAGTATTTTTTCTAAGTCCCTAGCTGACTTTCTACCTAAAAGCAGCTTGGCTGTCGGAGACATGGATTCTAGTTAAAAAGTATAGAGATGTTCTAGGTGCTCAGACCTTGGGTAATTATAGTATGGACATAGAACTCAGATTTACCTTGACATTCATATTTTAAATGATGTCTTTCTTGTCATTGGCTTGTTAAGACTTGAACTTCGCTGTGAAACTCTTCAAATAATCAACATTATTGTAAAAATACGAAGTATTTGTTATGAGTATTTAGAGGCAAAATTGACTGTCTTAATAAAATATAGTTATTTCTGGCAAGTGCAGAATGCATTTGTTGTCAACAGGGAATTTTACTCTTCCATCATGTAAATCTGAAAGTATCCAGTGATGCCTAATCAAACTGATTTCCTTTTATTCTCAGATGAGCAAGAGTCAGTGCAGAAACGGACTTTCACAAAATGGATCAATACTCATCTGGCTAAGGTAACACATGGGTTTGAAACTTTATTTTTTTTAAAAACCAAATCTTTTAATCTATGCCTATACAGCCCTGGAATATAGAATATGTCAGCTTTCTCTGAGCAATATTTCATAAAGTTAAAAGAGGATTCTCATCATCTATACCACAGTGAGGATGAATCTCAGCATGGTGGTGGTGGTCAGCTGCAGAAGTGCCAGTGGTGTCCAGAGGCAACCACCCAGCTTCTTTGGCCAGAACTGAAGGGTAGCACAGTACCTGCTGTTTCAGCCAGAGGAGATGTCTGAAACTGATTTCTGTGAAATAGAAATATTAGACTTATTGCACACAATATATTCAAATTTAACTTAAGTAATATCTGGAGTTTGATAGAGACATACTGAGCTGGTTACAGACATAAACAGTGCTTCATTAATCCAGTGCCAGATAAATTATCTGATGCATTGTGGGATTTGTCATGAAACTGTTTTTGCTTTTTCTTAACAAAACTTAAAACTCCTGTTTTTGCCTTTAGAAGAGTAAATGCTGTGATTTATACACAGTTTTAAAAGTATTAAGCTACAGTTGGTACCAACTTTATCTGAAAACATAAGCAGTGAGATTCAATTTGGCATTTCCTGAAGTTTTCACACAACACAGCTCTAACCATAGTTATCAATTAGTCCAACAAATTAAAACTTTAAACTCCAGAGAAACTTTTTGAAATGTGTATTTTTAAGCCTGAAGATGAATGATCATTAAAATTGAGTAAAGAATAGCTGTAACAGCGCTGTTTTAGCTTTTGTGGAAGGTATTGGCTAATAATACCCTCAAAAATGACTCAAGCAAAGCAGGAAGCCTGTATAATGCTGTATCAGTGATTTGCTCTAATGAGACAGTATGGTAGAGCAGCAGCATTTATTTGCATTGCCGAGGAATGTAATTGAAGAACTTACTATGAAATTAACTACACTGGCATTGTAAAATTCAACTGCAAGAACAAAGTTATCTTCAGGACTTCTTGACAGCAGATTCTCACTGGAAATGAGGTCTGTCCCCATAGTGTCTTTAGAATAATATGGAAAAGCCCCCATCCAGGAGAGAAACACTCTTTGTTCTGTTTATTTCAACTGAAATTGAAAGGCATTCAGTGTTTGCTAAAGAATTAGCTACGTGGGCTGCAAACAAGTGTCAGAGGAGAAGAATAACTCTTATTTCATGTTCATCTATTTCTTAATTGTATTGTGTCATTAATAATAATCTGATAATTATGGACATGTAGAACTATTAGGTAGGTCATCAATATCATATTGTTAGGTATTACAAGTGTGTGTGTGCACATCATGACAATTTCCTAGTCTACAGACTAATCCTTGGGAAGAGAAAGTTGTGGTGGCAGCTGCATTGAGAGATCTTGCTCTGAATTGGGATTTGGGAATGTTTCCTGCTGTGCTAGTCCCTCTCGGCCGTGAGGACTCAGATGAACCTTTTGACTTGCCTGATCTAGGTGTGTAGTTTTTTAATGGGTCTGATACTGTAAAGACTGATCAAATACATTCAGACCAGGCAGTTACACAGCCACAGCCCTGACTTTTAGCTACCTGAGGAACCTTTAGTAACTGGTTTGTGTTAATTCACACTTTAGCAGGGAAGTTGTTTCTGTGATACTTTTAGTGATGGCTGTCAGCACGTTTGCCTCCCTTCCTAAATCAGATGTACAGATTAGCTGGCTCTGCTTCCCATTTCCACTGTTACACTGCCAAAGGAGAAGCACTGTTTATAGAAATTAAACTCAACAGAAGTGACCCATGCCATTCAAATTCTTAAGTTTTTAAAGGTTAAGCTTTTAAAACTTTGTTAGTTACGTTTTTGGAAATATATAAGTGGAAATATGTTTTTTGAGTTAATCACAGCTATAGGAAATACAGGTGGGTCTCTGAAGTGCCCAGGACTCCCCTTGCACTCATGTTCTGACTTGTAACTCAAAGTTTCAATAGTTAGGCTATTTGAATTTTGTAAAAGGTTGTTGTGGTTTTGATTGTTTCAAAAGAAACTGGAGATCTGTAACACCTCCATTGTCTGTGAGCCTTTGAAATGTGATAAGGAAAAATCCTGGAAGGACACCCACTTTTAGGCAGCCTTGTCTACGTTCTGCTCTCATCTTTGACCCAATAAAAAGTGGAGCATCTACTAGTCTGGTACCTAGCAAGGAACACTGTGAAGTGCTGGCCTGAAACTTACAGCAGAGAAGCAGCAATACATACTGCACCACGGTGGGGTAAAGGAGCTGGGAGTGAAGGAGTGAAGCTGAACCAGGGGAAAAAGGAGCAGCTGGAAGGAAGGTGATTTGGATTTTGCCTTTGTGTCTCACCACTGAGCCAGAAAAACTGTGCTGAGTTTGACTCAGTATATGCATTCAAAATTAGCAGTAACTTCAGCATTGCCTGAGAAATTGTCAAAACTTCAAATTGTCTCTCTGTCTCTTGGCTACTCTTGGAAAACTTTGGGTTTCTTTCCTTTCATTACTATTTTTGATAATCTCATAAAATTATTAATGGAAAAAGTAATAGGAGGAAATAAGAGAAAACCAAAAACTATAATTAAGATATCTGTAACTCTTAACACCATGGCTATCTAAAGAAATGTCTCATCATAAATGAGTTGGAGGGTTTTTGAAAAAAAAGTACTGCATGAAACCTCAAAAGCAGGAGAAACTAATGTTTTCTAAGCAAAGATTGATGGAGTTTCACTGTAGCAATTTGAAAGATAGGTTTAGAGGTAGCAAAGCAAAGGAAACTGTACTAAGGTAGAGTTGTCATCCTTATACTGTGTTGATTGAGTAGAACAAAGGAGGATCTAAAAAAGAACAGTTTCTCACATTATGAGGAGTAGTGATTGGAAAGAAATAGAAATACAGAAGTGATTTGATTATTTTAGGTAGGACCAAGAACAATTCATAGCTTGGGAACATAAAGCATTATGTGATTGTTTGTCAGGGTTTGTGATGAGTAAAAGATTCTTCCCTGCTAATCTTTAAGATCTTAGTGTGTGTTTTTCATATCAAAAGTCATGCTCTAATTGAAACAAAACTAATTCTAAGTTAAGAAACTAATTCAATAGCTAAGGCTATCAAGTACACTAAACCAATTATTTTTGGCTTTTTAACTGTAAAGTTAAGAATGGATTTGAGAATATGGATACAATAAGAATGAGCAAAACAGGTAAATTAAATGAAACTATTGCTGAAATTTCTTTGCCAAAAGGGTTGTCAGGCACTGGAATTGGCTGCCTATGAAAGTGTTTGAGTCATGATCCCTGGAGGTATTTAAAGGAGGTGCAGATGTGGCACTTAGGGACATGGCTTAGTGGTGGACATGTCAGTGTAAGGTTAATGGTTGGACTTGATTTTAAAGCTATTTTCCAGCCTAAATGGTTTTATGATTCTATGCATTGAATTTTATGAAAAGCAATAGGGGACAGGTGTGAATTTTTTATTCTCGCTCACTCTTGTGATAGAATGCTACCTTTTTAAAATTATGTTTCCTATTTCAAAGATACATTCTTTCACAAGCAGAAGACAAGTAAAGGACTTGGCATCAGCTAATTAGGGGACAACCCAAAGAAAGGTGGAGGTAAAACAGCCTTGGTTCAAGCTGTGCCCTCACCCAGAGGGTATGAACAGAGAGGAAAGACTTGCAAGTGTGATAACTAGCCAGTAGTGTAATGCAGCTTCATTTTGGGTGAGCTGTTAGCACGAGGCTGCATCTGTCCCTCTGCTGTCTCCCCAACCCCATCTGTCTCTGCTCTGTGATTCTGAATAGTAATCTGGTGAGACTCATCAACTGGAAATGATACGTTTTCTCTGCCAGTCACTTTCAGAAATTGGGTCACAGTCTATGAAATGAATGTGATCTATTTTCTGGCCATCCTGTTGAATTTTTGTGCATCTGTGCAGTTTTAATAATGATAAATGAGATACGCATGTGTAACAGGACAAGAAGTTTTCTGATTCCATATAATTTATTCATATTTTTTATGGTTGTAGAACTGTCCTTCCTCATCTCAATCTCAGCTTCTAAGTATAGACATAATTTGAGTATGCTTCTGTCTTTTGAGGCATCTTTTCAAAGTCTAAATTTAAAATACAGAACAAATTTACACCAAATATTTCAAAAAGGAGACATTACTTGCATTCAGAACAACAATTGCTTAAATATTTTTAATTTCATTACCTATGCCAATTTTTTAGGTAGGGGATTAGATGAGTAAAGAAGATGAAAACTGTATCACTTCCTTAAACAGCAGAGGCATGTGATTTTTATAGCCTTTTTCATCTTTCATGAAAGTTTTGGGGGAATAGTAGTTTCAAAGCTTTGAAACACAGACTGTAAATTGGTTTAACCCAATCAAATAATGTTTTTGTTCCCAGGTGTAGGGATAATTTTAGTATTTGTACTCACTAAAGTATTGCTGTAACTCACTGATAGAGGGAACAACCAATACTTACTGAAAGAAATTACTATTAATTTTTTGTTTCCATTAAGAGGATGCACACATTAAAAAACAAAAGCAGAGGATGGATATAAATTAAAAATAAGAATGGATGAACATTTTTAATTTTATTTATGCAATATTTATATAATGCTGAATTAAACCTGGTCATTAAACCTCATGTTAAAGCTTTTGAAACTGCAAAATTATATCTCTTATAACAAAGAGAGGAAGAAAAATAAACAGGTATACCAAGACACAGAGCTCTCACACATAGTTCTGTCCATGATTTTAGCTTGTTCTTAAAATGTAACTTGGTCTTTCATGGACCTCATCAGTTTTCACCATTTAACTGGGTCTGATCCTTTTGGTCTTTTTCAAATGTGAAAACAGAGGCTCCCAATATCTTAGTCACTGACACAGAAAAAAAATAAGCTACTGTCCACCTTGATTGCATGATGAGGATAATCTGACTGGTAGATTTCTGCTTCAACAGTTACTGTATGTTTTTAGCTAGTATTGCATGTAGGCTCTTATGTTAAACAGTGAATGCTAAATTAATTTGTGTGATGAAATTAATCATGTAAATCTTAGGACTGAGTCCCTCAGCTTTAGTAATTGAAAAAGTCACTAACAGCAAGGAATATGAAAACCTGCATGCTTCTGGATTTAGAAATTAAATTGTGGCGGAGTAGCGGTCCTCTATTACAGCGTAATGGAAATTTTGCATTGTCCTTGCTGTTCTAACATATATTTCCTTGCAGAGACAAATTCAGTAGTTACACAGGTTTATTCCTTTTCGTGCACGTGGATAGATTTTCATACATCTTTTCAGCAGTTTTTGAAAGATTATTTGAAAATTAATGTAGCAAAAATAGTTTTCAGTGTCTGCATTGGCATTCATTATGATGCAGATGCTGTTATTTGTATAGTATGATTTATTCATTAGAGAAGTTAAGTACAGGGTGTGAGGAAAACATTCCTGTAGCAAAGATGCAAATGAGAAATTAAATGCAAGAAAAAGTGTTGGAATAAAAGAGTAAGGCCTAGCAAATATACGTTTGTTTTGTTATTGAAGTTTGGATTTTATAGAAGTTATTTTACTTTGTCAGAGGAGGAACATCTAGAGATTGCAGATCTATTCAAAATCTTTTTTTGAGGCTTGTCAGTGAAATATTTTTCTATATGTGCCAGTGTTCAGTTCTTTAAGTCATTCAGAATATTTCCTGGAAACTACAGAAAATTAGGCAAGTTGTAAGAGCAACAAGTTTTTGCAAAGCATTTCTTCCACAGTTCCCACTTATGATCAGTTCTAAATACAGTTATTTAAATTAATATTTAATGTGATGAAAATCTAGTTTATTAACCTTGAAGATTCGTTCTCATTCAATTCATATTCCTCCTACAGATCACATGAATTGCACTGAGTGTGACTCCCTCTTTGGGACATGGCTGTTCCTAAGTGTTGTTTCCACTATAAACTACACTGCTGTGATTGGATAAACTTCAATAAATGAGTCTTTAATAGAATTCATGCAGTTCAGTACGTAGCAGATCATTAATCTTATTTTGCTATTCTTCTTTCTTGAAGAAGCTTGCAAAAGAGCCTAATCAAACACTGAGGCACCTGAAATGGTGGTGTGGACCACCTGACAAGTTGTAGATTTAATGTCTTTTTATTCATTGATGTATGTTCTGAGTTCTGCCAGAGAATTTTGTTCAAGACGTTTATAACTGACAGATTTTCTTCAGTATTACAGGATAATTCTTTGCACAGGCTTTCCAAAATTCAAAATAGAGTGCATTACGATCATTGCAGCTGATTGCATTGCTAGGGCTATACACTTGAAAAAAGCCAAAATCTGCAGTACATTCAACATTTTAAAATTGCATAAATTTCAGTTAGTTTTTTTCCTCCAGTTTTACTGATTTACAGTTAGTATTTTGGCAGTGCATTAAGGCAGCTAAGTGAATAGTTGTTAAGTCTGAGTCACTAAAATAAAAAGTTTTCAATACATTCTAACTGAATATAGCTTAGAAAACCACTCCAAACCTTTCGTCTCTGGAGGCTAATAAGTAATCAGTGTTCACCTTCATCTTTCAATCCATTTGATATTATATATACATCCAGGGAGTACGTATTTACCCATTCCAACAGAAGATGTGTTAATCTCAGTGGAGGATCTACTAGAAAAACATTTAAGTGGTCCATATACAATAAATAAGCATGTGTGAACTTTTCAGTGTCAGCTACTGTATGTATCAGCACGGGGAATAAGATTGATATCTATGCTTGGGTAAAAGAGGAGTCTATTTTTCTATATATGCCACTAGAAATATAACTCTTTCCATATTTCTGAGAGTGACTGAAATAATAATAGTAATAATAATAATAATAATAATAATAATAATAATAATAATAATAATAGTAATATGTGCCCAAAGTAGTTAAAAAAAAAAAAGATAATTTATGAAACACAGTGAGAGTGTAACCTCCTTGTACTTAGGTACTAACATCTTCAGGGTAGTGTAAAACATTATATTATGTAGTGTATTACTGAGAATGTTCTTGACAGTCTATATAATTAACTAATTTTCCATATTAGAGGGGTCTTATACAGGAGATCTTGTGACACAGGTGTTACATCTGCCTTCTGTTCCTGTTTCATTGGTTGTAAGATCCATGGCGTGTGCTGCTAAACACCGGCACTGTTTGTAATTGTGCCACCTTCCAGCAACTAAAAGTACATTTCAGCCTGCTGAGTTAAGGACAATTGTTGTGCTTCTCACAGCACAGAGAATTGCTTCTTCAGAGCAACAGCTCTTACCAACTTTGGTGCTCGGTGGTTTCTTTGCTGCTTCTCATCTTATTCAGTGCTTTCTCTTCCCCTGTTTTTCCCGAAACCAATGTTTGATTCGAGTAGAAAGTACTGTAGATGTTCATTTGCTTGAGATACTTTCACTGCCTTACCATAGTACCTCAGCATACATAGTGCCTCAGCTGGGGCATAAATTTAGTTTTTGTAGCTTCTGTCAATACCACTGGAGGATGGTCCAAAGCAAGAGTTTGGCTTGTGTGATCAGAGGCTTTAACTACAGTGTGAAGCTGTATACTGAGGAAATGAGAAGTGCTTCCCAGACTCGCTTTGCAGATGGATTCCAGATGACTTTTGGCGTCATGTTGGGATGAGACAAATTCTGACCTCTACCTCGATTTGTGAGTAAGGATACCACAGCACACAAGCTAAAAGGGAGCTGTGTTATGCTCAGACAGGTAGTCTGACAAGCACATTATGGGCACCAGAAGTGCGGGATACTGTAAATCGCACTTACCCTTCAATCTAAATGTATCCTAAATTGCCCACTATAAGAAACCCACCTCTCTTCATTGCTGTAGAGTCAATTTCAAGAGACAAATCTCAGTACTGAGCATTTGCATAGGTGGTGAGATTTTGTCAGGCCTTCACTTCCTGTTGGATTAGGTTGGCAACTGCTATAATCCTCTTGTCTTTATGGCTAAATTATTTTAGCACATAATTCTTCAGTGTTTTGTCATGTGGTAATACTGCTAAAACCAAAGCTGCTCCAAACTTCAAACAGGAAATGATAACATAGAAGGTGAGGAAAATTAATTGCATTTATGTCAATTGCCTGTGATGCAAGACTGGGACAAATTAATCTCCAGTGACCTGCTTGCTCCACTGATTTCTTTGGTGTTACATTAAGGAAGAATATGATCCAAGAAAGAACTTTATCTATTGCATTGCTAGGAAATTAAAAGAACTATGACTAAATATACCCTTATAATGCGTTGTAGTGCTGCTTTATTTTATGTAGATGAGAAAATAGGCTCTTCTATTAGTGTGACTATTAGAGCACATCAAATCTCAGATGAAGTCTGCTTCCAGCAGAGGAGTTCTTTTTTCACTTTATGCCAAAGTTATGTTTCATTGAAATACTAGTTTATCCAAGCTGAACAACTTTTTTTTATTTGGGGGGCCAGAATCTTTTGCTTTCTCCTGACTTGTTATTGCATTTTTACCTTTTCAAGAGCAATGTTTCATTTGTTAGATTCATTTTTTCAAATCTCTATTTCTACACAAAAAAAAGTAATGGGTAAATGGTTGTGCAAGCACTTTTTTTAACAAGTACCCCAAAAGTAAACTATTAAACCTAAAGGAGTTTCAAGAATTTTGTAGTCTCTTTGTAATTTTAGTGAATTAGCAGGTATTATTATTATCATTATTATCATTATCATTATTATTTTCATCATCATAAGTTATATGAATTCTCACAAGCTGATGGAAGCTGGAGGAGGCTTATTCTGTTTGTCAGCTGGGCCAAGTTTAAACTTTTTGTTTCTGAGAGTCATTTTGTGGTCATTAAACTACTGACCAGCTGAGAGAGAGAATTCCACAAACTGGGGTGCATTTAAGAATACAGAGTTTAATTATGTGACCTTGTTATTTAAAATTTCTGAAAAATCACCTGTTTATGTATTTTTGAGTATTGTCATTGTTGTTCTTGTGAATGTAAAGACATTTGGTAAGTAATTTGTCTTAAGCAGGAGCTGACATAATGCTGACAGCACCAGAAGCTTGCAGGGCTGGAGGAGAGGAAAGAAAATACAGCAACTCAGTGTAAGAACTGTCAGCTGTGAGAAAGTGGCAGCATCGCTCAACCTGCTGCACCACTCTATGAAGTGCATAGAGTGAAGGAGGAGGTGTATGAAGGATCTTCCCTTCATACACCTCCTCCTATTGCTCAGACTGAGAGAGTGAAATTTCTGTGAAATACTTAACACTAGGGAAAATAATCTGATGGATTGAAATGTGACTATAATAGTACATCCGTAAATTGTGCGTATTTTATAGAACCGGAGGCAGCTGTTGGTGTGTTTCTCTGCTTTTTTCAGGGACCAGGACGGTTTTTCTTTGTATCATCAGTGACAGAAATCCACAAAATATTGCAGTCCTGTGCCAGAAATGTTAAGTGAACAGTGTGGTGGCAAAGCAGTGGTTAAAGGATATGTTGATATTAAACATTATAAAACACAGAGAAGGGGACCAGCCACTCTCTTTGGGTTTCTGTTCAAAAGGAGTAGAGTTAGGATGTAATACTGGTGAGCCTTTATAATATCTGAAACCTTCTCCCTTTTCAGCGCAATCCTCCCATGCTGGTGAATGACCTGTTTGAAGATATCAAAGATGGGGTAATGCTAATTGCCCTTTTGGAGGTTCTTTCAGGGCAAAAGCTGGTAAGAACTTTCTTACTTCTAGATATACAAGATAGTTGCTAAATATACAAGTTGATAACTTCTGTGGGATACAATTTTCTAATAAGTTTCTATATTTCAATACTGTAAAAAAACTTGCTCCTACATAGGAAAATAAGTTTTTCACTGGGTGGATTATCTGATCACAAAGCATTATTACAGATTATTACAAGCATGCTTGATTGTATGCATTTTTTATTAATTTTTCCACGTAGTTTATAAAAATTTCTTGTTTGTATTAGTCTTCACAGTTCATCTGGGTTTTGCTGCCATGACACAATCAAGGTCTAAACTGCAAGTTATTTCTATACATCTTGAAAAAATTAGTCATTTCTTGTTAAATGTATAGCTTTGCCTCAAAAAATCTCATACAAGCTCCTCAAATTTCATGGGGGCTTATATCCATTTCCCTTGACAGCTGCTCTGCTACTGTAAAGAACCTTAAATGATGCCAAATGGCTTTTTCACTGCCAAGTTATGTACAGAGGGGACGGTGTGCACACAGCAAACAGGCTGTCTCTTGGGAGGCAGGCTAGTTTTGTGCATGGAGGAGAAAAACGAAAGGATTTTAGGCCAAGGGCTCTGACTTTTCCCAAAACAGCTTGCAGATCCAGTGGCAGCGGCTGAAGGAGCAGTGCAACTGTCTGTCATTCAGCTGGCTCCAGGGCTCAGGTGTTACAGGCTGCCTCACATGCAGGCAGTTTGCAAGTCCTTTCCTTTTCGTATTTCACCTCTGTTTTGATTGCAGGTGAACCCCAAAATTAGGTAGTAAATCAAACTGCAAAAGCGATTTTACTATGAAATGGGATAAAGTTTTACTTTCCAATGTGTTTCTGCTCCATTGAAAGATACACATTTCAGTTTGTGTCAGTCTAAGACAGAAAGCCTCCCCCTTGTGGCAAACCAGAAGTAGTAAAACAGGAAAAGAATTTTAATGAAGGCACCTGTTACAGTGAAATTCACTGGATTGTATCCTGCCTATATTAATTAGGGAAAGACAAGAGATATTCCAAAACTAGAATAGTGTCTGGTGAACTTAAAGGTTATGTAAAGCAGCATATGATATCCTGTAGTAACTGCCAGAGGGAGTCAGAATTTATAGCAGGCCTTTGTTAAATCCATTTGTAACATCATGAATGGGAATTTAAATTATAATCGTTTCACATTTGCATTACAATATAAAATTCTGTGGGGAATTTGATTCCACTGTAGAGTATTAGAAACCTAGCATATGTTCTTGATCTAATTGAAAGAATTCTGTCTTTTTTTAGCCTACATGTCTAAAGTTCAGCAAAATTCATTGTTTGGTGGGAATTTAGCTGAGGTTTTAATTGCCAGTAAGGTATTAGAGAGATGGGATGGAAATTCTTAGGTAAAATGTCTTCACTGCAGACTGGTTTTTAAAAACAACAACCACTTTGACTTACAATTGCAGGATAAATATTTCACTGAGAGAATGTTGTCTTCTCTCAAATGCATATATATATATATACATATATATACACGTACATATGTGTGTTTGCATGTGTACAGAAATAGTAGGAGTAATTTTACATAAGAAAAACAGTTCTCTGGTTTAATGATGTTTTTGGACTGAAGCCAACAGCTTGCATCCTGAGAGTTTTAAGACATATGTGACTTTTTTGTAATGGAGTTATCGCACTTGTGTCCCCTGTATCTGTCAGTCCTCCCTGTGATCTATCTGCAAAGATACAATTCAACAATTTAACTATTCCAAGAAGCATTTTTACACAGGCATTGACAATAATCTGAAACTTCATTTTTTGAAGCAAATTGGCATAAATCTAATTGAAGTTTAATCTGTTCTTTCTCTTTAAGCCTTGTGAGCAGGGACGTCAGTTGAAGAGAATTCATTGGGTTGCCAACATTGGCACAGCTCTTAAGTTTCTAGAAGGTAGACGGGTGAGTATGGTAGCACTTAGCCCTAGTTTTACTTTTTATTTCTTTGTCTCCGTAAGGGTATGATTTGTATCCACCCATCTGTTTTTATTCTCCAAAATTTGAGCTATGTATGCAGTCTTCAGTTTCTACACAGTGCCTGAAAGCTGCTTTAAAGTAAAAGTTATATGGTCCAACGCAAATATGTGGCAATGCATAGGGTGAAACTTGTCTTCTTTTTTTTTTTTTTTTGATTAACAATGAATCACCTTGGAGGATTTTTTTTTTTTTTAATGTGCTCTATGGCTCCTCATGATCTCTACCTCCCTGTTGCTGTTCTCAGCAAAGAATGAGCTTTAGTTCAGGAAAGACATTAATTTATAATTAAAAAATAAATTTCTGGTCTTCACTAGCTTTTACATGCAAAAATCTACTCCCTGAAATTATAGATACGAAAATTTAGGGCAATGTGACCCCGTATTAGCTTGCCAGGACTTCAGACTAATTCCAGGATTTATTCTGGTCCATTCAGTGCTGTGGCTGTTTTAGAAAAGAAAAAAAATAGCTTATAACTCGGACAAAAGAAGAGAACTTGAAAACTCATTTTGATCTAGGTATGAATATCATATAAAAGGAATGTCTTTCTGCCCTTTTTCCTGACTTGTCTCTGTACTATAATGGCTCAGATCTGGATTTTTTCATTAGATTATAGGTATTTTGTTCCCCTAATTTCTGCATTTCAGTTCAATTTTTCTCAATGCAGATGCTACACCTGATGAATTCTATGTCTCCATAATGCTGTACACTAGGAGTTGTTGGATTTTGGCAATCTTTCCCTCTCCTTGACTCTCTAACATCTAGACCTAATTGCATTTATGTTATGTGGGAAACAATCTTAGCAGATGCCTGTAAAAATAAATCTAAAAGAGAACTTTTTAAAATTGAAAATCTATAACCAAAGCAAAGACAAATAAACTCCTGGAGCAAAATTCCGCTTTAGCTCACAATTTCTCTGTTTGAGGAAGTATGGTTTGTTAGCACAAACCATATCATATGGAGCCTGAGGGAGGAAGCTCAGGTACAGACAGAGCTGTTCCATGGTGAGGCCTCTGTAACCTAAGACAAGGCTGGGGCGAAGAGAAAAACACTCACACTTCCCCAGTTTACATGTCACAGCGTGGTGGGTGACCCAGCTTAGATCCCAGAAATATTATAGCAGTGCAGCTGGGAAACTGACCCTGCGAAGGATCAAGAGATTGCCAAGGTGCTGCGTTTTTCCTTCTGATATCTCAGTATTTTTGTCCAGACTTGTCTTAGTTTCTTTGTAAGTACGCTGTATTAATATCCCAGATTTTCTTCTACAGGGAGTTGGAAATATGCGGGGTTTCAGGTGTATCAGGGTGGTCGATAGCAGTGTTCCATACGCTGAATCTAACCTAAAGGATGCATCTATCCAGTCTGTCACCCTTCTCCTCCCAGAGGAGGTGGGGGTACTGTTCAGACAGTAAAAGCTTCTTCAGCAGCTAAATGCCATCCCTGGGCTGTACTCAAAGGGCAGAAAATGCAGACAGGATCTCCTTCCTCCATGGGCTCTCCCATAAAAAAACATTATTACACATTTAATCAACTTACTATTTTCACTGTCCAAAGAGACTTCTGCTAATACTCCTGTTACACTACAAACTGCAGCTTTCAATTAACAGATAGTATTCTGGACAAAATTGGTTTTCTCATGGTTCTGAAAAGTTTATTTTCAGTTTTAGCTCCATCATAATGGTCTTTAAGATAAAGGTAACTCAATAACTATACTGGATAGGTTATGCTTCTGTGAACAGTAGCCTAATCAGAAGCACTAGCTGAGTCCCTGTAAATCTTTTGATTTGTAATGGATACTAAAATAACCTCACTTTCTAGAAAAAGAATCGCTTTTGTTGGAATTGGTCCAGCTGAGAGAATGAGGTATATTTTTTTAAGATAGGGAATAAAAGTTTTTCCTTATTAACTGGTAGAGAAACGAGTAATGTCAACTTTCCTAGAATTTTGTCAATGTCTTGGTGGAGAGGATTTAAAATGTAACCTATGGGGACTTCTGCTCCACCTCTTCCAAAGCAGCCTGTGCAGATTTAAGTCTGAAAAAAGAGGTCTGGACAACAATGTTTTGTTTGCTCTTGACATTGTCTAGTGATTGTTCCAGTTGCTGATTCAGAGAAATGCAGTCTTTTCCCTGTTTTGGAGAGACAAATGAAGTCACTTGAAGTCATTCTCCAGCTTTTCTTTAGACTGTTCACCAAGGTTTTTCCACAACCTTTGTCCTTGAACAAGCTTGTAGTGCATGGGCACTTTAGCAGTCATTCATATTTTTATCATGATTGATGCCTGACTCTTAGTTTCGCCGAGGGAGTAAGTACTAACATAGTTGCTGATTTTCCAAAAATACTTGTTTTATTTAATTTCTTTGAGCATTATCTACATATTAGTTTCTTTATCATATATTCCCCTCTTTATTTCCTTCTATCTTACAAACTTATTTTAGGGTGATATTTTACTCAGGCTATAGATTAGCAGTTGAGAGTTAATAGTCATGAAATCTGTTCCCATTTCTGTTGAAAAACCTAATTTGACCTTGAATAACTAATTTTTTCCCACTCTATTTTTAAAAGAGCTATTGTTAGGCTTGTCTTGCGAAGGGGCCTTAATCAGTGGTTGTGATATCCCTTACAATAAAATGGTCTTTGCAGGAGAACTGTGGCATTCTTTTTTTCTCTTTTCTTTCTTTTATGCTTTTTCCACCCCTTTCCTTTTTATATTTTTTTTTTAAACTCACTTTTCTCTTTTCATTACACATGGGTTAGAACTATATCAAGAAACCCCTGCATAATTTAAAATCTGTTGCAGAGTATTTCATTTGCTCTCCTGATTAAATTGCATTGTAAGATGTGCCAAAAATCTGCTTTCTTTGCATTATAAAATTAGATTAATGCATTTACCTAATAATTAATAATTTAAAATTTATTTTTGTATCATATTTTTCCTTTTGCTTTTCACGCTAGTCCGTATACAGAGGATCTCCGGTTTGTACAGTGTTTCTATCTAATTTTTATTTTTCTTTCTGCTTGAAATTATTTTTTCTACAAATAGTAGCATGGATTGGTCTTAAAAGTTTTCCATTACTTGCAAAACTTTTCTAAATGTGAAATTATACTTGTCTAAATGTGAAATTGCACTATTCAGTGTTTGGGTTTTTTTAATTGAGAAACTTCTTTTACTGCAGAAATGCATTTCAAATATAGAACCTATTTGAAATGTATTTCATAATTGCTATTCTTTGCGTGTGATAGTAAGACATGTTTTCTTTTCTATATAGATTAAGCTTGTCAACATAAACTCAACTGATATAGCTGATGGCAGGCCTTCTATTGTGCTTGGCTTGGTGTGGACCATAATTTTATATTTTCAGGTATGACATTTCTTATACTTCAGAGTTGCTTGCTCAAAAAATGGTTCAGGTCATCGCTTTATATGAACTGGTGTAGTTCCAGTCTTTCACTGTAGATAAGTCAATTTGTAATTCCTGAATAAAGCAACAGTTGATGGTAGGGATGCTTCACATTGAGTAAAATTAGATACTTTTTTGTGGAGTAAATTGGTCTTTGCCTAGAACGGAATTCCTTTGTCACTGAAACATATTCTTCTGCTTTCTCTAAAGAATACAACATAGCAAAAGAGGAAAATAATAGAATTGTGGATTTGTGTTACGAGTATCTTTAGCAACCACAGCAGTGACTGTGCTGTACGTTTAACTCTGGTTCACTGGATGTCAGTCAGTAATTATTCTCAAACCATACGTGTAAACATGATTCACTGGTGATTTCACTGGAACATGCAGATATTTGCAAGGATATAATTTATCTGTGAGTGATGTAGATTGAGAAAGGGTTGAATTTGTAGAGGAGAGAGCACTTGCATTCTGTTGAAGCTAGGTGGGAGGAAAAACTGGCTTCTAAATCCTGACCATATGAGTTAACAAAGTGAGTCACTGTTCAACACTTAAAATAACAACTAATTTTATTGCTCTTCGTTATGGAGTTCTTTGGCTCCGTTGTGATGTCTCAGGGATGCTGTTCTCCTCAGCTCCGACGACTGTGATGCCTCAATAGTTCAGAATTTGTCAGAATAGAAGTTACTCAGAATGATATTAACATTTTAGTTTATTGCTCACTGAGATGAACTGAGAAAATGATGCTTCTCAGACTTATTGAAACTCTAGTTCTCTGCATCAGTTTTGTTTCATCATTTTGTGACCTTTTCTATAGTTGTCTCAGGCAGATGCATAATTTTAACATAATTGAACGCAGAAATGCGTGAGAGCTGTGGTTCTTATTCTGGCAGACTCATTCTGCAATGTGACAAAACTTTGGATTTTAAGAGGACAGCATAAAAAAATCTTGCAACATCCTCTGGATATAGCTTTGTCATGTTAAAGAACCAAATTGTTAGTCAAATTAATGTTCTTAAAAGAATCAAGTTAATGATTTTTAATAATTGATGAAAGGCATAATTACTGTCCTACAACGTCAGCAAGCACTATTAATGCACTTTGCCTGCAGTACATTCACTGTTTCATTACAAGGTACCTCTAAGCAAAAACACAACTGAATTTATGCCGGAACAGTACAACAGGAAGTAAAAAACTATCCAGATGAGATCACTGAGGTCACTGCCATACTTTAATTGAATGAGCTTCCTCTGAAATTAGTGGATTATTTTATAATCTGAACTCAAACTACATGTAAGCCATTGTCTCCTGTTTTGGTGATAATTTGTCATAATAGATAACATGACACACTTGCATATTGTTCTAACTGTAGCGTGTCAAGTCAATGATTTTTAGATGCCTACTGCTTCTGAATTTAAGACCATCACCCGGGGACATACATTAGCATTTTTAAAGCTCCTTTAATGTATACTTAAATAAAACACGGTTAATCATAGCCTCTGCCCTAATTTATTTTGGACAGTTGTATTGGGAAATTATTAAAGAGACCTGTGTGAATTAAGAAGACTGTGTACAAAGAGTCCATTAACATTTTTTTCCCTGCAGATTGAAGAGCTTACCAGCAACCTCCCACAGCTGCAGCCCTTGTCTAGCAGTGCTTCTTCTGTGGAGAGCGTTGTCAGTTCAGAAACTGCAAGTCCCCCAAGCAAACGGAAGGTGGTAACCAAGGTCCAAGGAAGCGCCAGGAAGGCTTTGTTAAAATGGTTACAGTACACAGCAGCAAAGTGAGTAACCTACAGATGAACTGATTTTATATTTTAAGTGCAAGCTTTTTCTTCAGGTTCTGAGCTCTCTCAGTCGGGGATCATCCTTTTGCTCTGTATTTATATAGTACCTTCCAGTGTATATAATTATATAGCCCGTCACAATATTCTTTTTGACAACTGAGGCTGCACCATACAACAATGAAGTAATAACTAATGATTTACATTAATTTTGCAGGCAATCATATTTTATAGTTTCTGACTAATGAATGGGATTATCTCTGACAGAATGAGGAGCTGAAGGGGGAATTAAATGTCTGAATGACAGTGCATTAGTCCCGGTGCCAAAACACTTGATGTGACACTGCCAGTACCACACTGATTAAGCATTCCTCAGTGAAAGCTTGTAGGAACACTAAATTCTGGCACTTGCTGTTGAAAGGCAAGTGATGAAAAGTTACGTATATCCTTCTTCAGTTCTTTGATACAATGGAAATATTATTACACAAATTGCCCTGAATCTTCATTCTTCTTAATCCAAGTTATTTTGGAGTTATTTCTTGCTATGTCTTGTTAACTTAAAAATTTTCTCCTTTATTCTTTAAGATTATCTCATGCTGTTTCAGCTTTCAAAAGGGCATTAACCCCCCTATAAATTAGATCAAAGATAGTATAGTAGTTTGATAGCTTCCAAAATAAGAAAATACAAATGAGAGGTGTAAGATAGCATGGATTCATTTGTTCAAATTAAAGAATCACTGTTATTTGAAGACATCAACTGTACAAAGTATAGCAGGGAAATGGTCAGTTATTGAATGATGCCTCAGAAAAAAGAAATTTAATGGCAAAGATTCAGACGTTATCCATAGGTAGAATACAGTAATTTATGGTGCAGTGCAGTCTAATATGAATTTCTTCCTTTGCACTGTTGTTGGTAAGATACCAGCAATGGAAAGTGATCAACTTCTATTTCCAGACATGCAAACAGACAAACTGAAAATAGATTCATAAATTAAACTGTCAGTTTTATTGGGAAGAGTAGATAAAATGTCTTGAAAGAAGCCTAGTGATTCCTAGTGGTACACTTCACCTAAGTCTGCTTCACGCTGTAATTTGCATGGGCTACTTCCTTAAAGTCAGTGAAAGTGTTTCACTGATCACAGTGAGATTTAAATGGAGCTTTACTCAGTTACTGTTGCTTGAACCTCCCAATGGCAAGACTACCTTAGTGTCTTAGTGTCCCAAAAGGATGCTTGCTTGTTCAGACCAAGTTAAAAACAGTCTTGCTGTCTGTGGACCACCATACCTTTCAGAATTACTGGTAAAAGAAGCCAGAAAAAAATCCAGAATTACTGGATTCAGAAATGTGATTCAGTTCTGATTACTTTCTTATTGTATATTGCTATTTCTGGAACATTTGTGTTTATTTTTTAGTGGACATATTAAGTGTTCTGGGTATATGAAATTATATTGTCATTCATGGTTTTGATAAGAACATAGAGAAATTTGTGTGTTACAGTTTCCCCTAAACAGCAGTGATGTCACTGTTCATGCTATCATTTTAAAAAATAACAGGTTAGTGCAGGTTTTTTGGTATTTTATTTGTATGATGCTGATGTACCTAATTGACCTGCAGCTGTTTTAATGGAGTGAGATTTATAGGGAGGGAGACAATAGTTAATGTGTGTACTTCCACAGCCTCTGTGGATGTCATACAAGAACTTTGAGAACTTTGGTGCATTTCATTGCTCATTGCTTCGTGGCTTATTGCCACTAGCAAGCCCACTGGAGACAAATACACCATATATATGATAAAAACCACTTGGATCTTCATAGGCAGAAATGAATTTGTGCAGTGGATGGATGGAGCTGTAGTTGACCTGATTTAGCATTACAGGAACAAGTGGTTTAGGTTTAATGATGGGTAACTGCTAGGTGGAGCATTCATGTCTCCTCCCACCTATTTCATGTAGTCTTGATGTTATTTGTAACTTCTTTCACTTTCATATTCTTTAGGCAAGTTGGAATTGAAATCAAAGATTTTGGACAAAGTTGGAGGAGTGGTGTTGCCTTTCATTCTGTTATTCATGCTATCCGCCCAGATTTAGTGGACATGGAGAAAGTGAGGGGAAGGTCAAATAGAGAAAACCTGGAAGAAGCCTTCACAATTGCAGAAGCAGAACTAGGAATTCCAAGGCTCCTTGATCCAGAAGGTACATAATGCATAGCTGAAAAAATTTGAATTAATTGCATGGCTGAAGCCAGATGTGCTAATTCATAGTGTTTAGACATTTAAGCAGCATTTTATGCCATTCAGCTAAAAATTTAGTTTTCCATGTTTTATACTTGTCTAGATGTGGATGTTGAAAAGCCAGATGAAAAGTCTGTCATGACCTATGTAGCCCAGTTTTTGAAGTACTATCCTGATCCTCATCATACAATGACTGATGTGCCGGAGAATGATGTAAGTTTCTCTTGCATAAGTATAAGAAACAGTTTATAATGAAGGGGGACTTTATAAATAAATTTTGTAACTTTCTTATAGTTTATTGTATTTCCTTTTAGAGAGCAGTTCAAGCACAGTAAGAAAACTGGGAAAGATTAGCTGAGAATAAAGGAACAAGTGTTGCGGATGTTTAGCAGGTGAAGAAAATAAAATAGTCACCCTGAAGATATTTTCCTATTTTCAGGTGTAGTAGGAGCAAAAAATAACACAAACAGGTGTTGAAGATAGTAGCAAACCAATGGATCCTAAAGCTCCTTAACAGGTTTTTAAGTATAACACCAATGAGATTGCAATAATTTATTACCTGAAGCAATGAGTCATTTATGTTTCTATCACACTGGGTTTCTGGATAAGAACAAGAATGGTCCAAGATATTGCATAGGTACAGTCTTTGGACTTTTAGGCTTGAGAGGCATTTACAATTTTGACATGTGTTCCTTTCTGTTTCACACTGATGTTTAACTGTTTGCTCTAAGGAATTATTTTCAGTCATGTTTTTCCTTGGAATTTGATTTGTGTATGCTCTAGTGCGTTGGCTTTGCACTAGATTGACTATACTCAGCGATGCCAAGTTATCATGACTCACTTCCTATTCCTGATTTGCTTTCTTCATGGCAAACACGGGAAGCACTGCTGAGACAATCTGCTCAGCCCCAGCAAAAGAGAAAGGAGAAGCATTTATTATCTGTGTTTCTCTTCATTCCCTACAGAGGTAGAAAAGAGCTTTGAAAGGAGTGAGTCTCCTTCCTTACAGCTGTGTGAGGCTAAGGTAGCTGTAGATTTGCTGTTTGATTCCAGTGCCAGAGCACTGGAACTTACAATTTTCCTTCCTGCAGCAGTAATCTGAGGACTTACTTGTGCCAGTGTCTCAACATCCCACTGAGCAGTGGGGCTGCTGAAGAGGACTGAGTGAGCACTGAAGCCTCGTGCTGTGTTCTCAGGCTAAGGCAGTCCTGACATCCCCGTATCATGGCACACAGGGCAGCTTCTGCTGCCAACAGCCTTGGCCAGGCCTTCTGCCTGTGCTGGGGTTGGGTTTTGAGGAACAACCTCACCACCTTCCCCTGATTTTATGCAGAGATGATGCAGGACAATGCAGGGTTCAGCCATTCCATGCTCTACCTGTCTCTGGCTGTACCCACAGAGGTGCTAGCACACAAGTTATGAAAGGGCAACTAATGAGTTGCATCCAGAATTCCAAGTGAATTACTAGGAAGCAGAACAACACAAATCAATTTGACATGCTAACATGCTGATTTCAGAACCGCTTCCTCTTCTTATATATCACTAAGATGCTCCACTAGCAATCCACATAAATTTTGGTAGAAGTGCTGACCCTTTACATGTCACACTGCAGAAACAAGTGAGGCTCAGACTTTGAGAAGAAAGTAAGAATTCGGCATTGCATTAAATTTCTAATGTCATCATTCTTTGTTTCCTGGAGGAAGAACTGTATTCCTTTTAACTGTCCTGGAGTATCCACGTCCATCTTTACATTATTTGGTTAGTTTAGCTACTTAGGACAGGATTCAGCTTTAAAATCTAAAAGCTTACAACACTCCACCTGTAGTCAGCAAGAGATGGACGCTTTCCCAGATGGCATCTTTCTTAAGATGGTGTCCTAAACAAACTATCTTCCGGAAGCCTGTGTTGCAGAGCATTTCAACAGAGATAAAACGGAGTCAGATTAATCCATCCCTTAGGTAATGATAGATAAAATGTTGTTGGCAGTTGATTAAAAAGTTTTTTTGTTTTAGTGACCAGTATAATCCCCCTATTTTTAGCTTTTCTGTCTTTCTCTTGCAGTATAGTCTAAAGAAATATTTATCACACAATCCAGGTTCCTGGGAGAGATAACCTTGCAAGACTCTTTTCCCCTGGACTCTTGGAGTAATCCTAATTTCTTGTTTAAGGATATATTTTACCTCACATGTGTTAAGTGCCTGCTATAGAATAAGTTGGACAATAGATGCTAGATACCACTGGTTTTATCTATCTTGCCTAAAGAACTGAAAAGGCACTATTTCAGTTGCAGATGCCTACATTTAGTTAGAAGAATCCTGCTTCAGACTGGGTGAATTTTGTCACGAAGAGGGAGGGCAAGAGGAGATTTTTAACCCTCTTACCCCGCCCTCCAGCCAACACAGCTGTCACTGTGTTTCCTCAAGATGTGTTGTCCACACAAATTCCTGTTCATCTTCCCTCCTGATTCAATGCTCAGTTTATAAAGAATTTGCTTTGAAAGAAGTGAAGTAATGATTGAAGCTTATCCATTATTTGTGGTCAGAGGGAAAAGCTATTTGCATGTGCATTTCCAGAATTAAAAGGGATCTAATATCTCATTCATGGACCAGCTATGAACATACGTGGATTTGTGTAGTCAACACATCTCAAAGAATCACAGTTACTCTAAGGTAAGTAAGTATTTTGCCAGATAAAATAAATCATGTAGTGACTAGCAATCTGGAAATCAGTCTGATATGAAAACTACTTCACTAGATATGATACAGACACGTGAGCTTGATAATAGTTCTAAGTACATCTTGTATTCCTACATATGTGGCTCTTACTGTTCTCTCTGGACTTTCTGCCTGCTTTGCTTTATTTTATTTTGCTTCTTTTTTTTTTCCTGCTTCTCGTTTTCCCATTTGTTTCATATTGCTAGGAACTTCAAGATATCCCAACTTTTGTCATTTCTTTTATGAAATTTAAGGTAAGGGTATATGCTCAGAATAATTGCTTGAATTGGACCTTTCATGGTTGTTACTTTTTTTCATCCTGCACTTATTTGACTTTGGATCTAGGGATTTTTTAATGTACATTGGTCTGCTAACCTCAAGTTAATCTTTCCAGAAAAGCAATAGATTAACATAGATCCGCTCTCTTACATGAGCTGATCCTAACAGCCTAATGCTTAATTTTGCAAATAACTTAGCAGAAATATTATAGAAAAGCAAGTCAACTTTCCTGTAATAAATCTCGGACTATGCTTTTGGTTTTCTTAAGTATCGATATAAACATGAAATAAGTAGATTATAGTTCGACGTTTCTACACATCTAATCTCATTTTAGATGAATATTTTTGTACGTCTTTAGGTTTATAGAGTAGGTAATAGAGTGTATGATTGTGTAAGTTACGTGTGTGGCCTGTGGGTTGGAAGGAGGGTGTATTCATCTGTAATTGCATGACATGTGCTGCTCTTTTTTCGTCTAAATTACGATATTTTTAAAAACATACTTTTTTAACATAGACTTTTAGATACTTCTAATTTTCTAGTATTAACTGAGAGAAATTCAGAAATCTAACACAGAGTATATGAAATGGGCATTCAGAGGTGAAACTGGAAGACTGCAGAAGTGAATATATTGTGAAATAAATAGCAGGTGTCACTGCAGTCGGTCAATAATGTTTATGGTTTGACCCAATTCAATTAATTGCCTAGATTCCACACTCTTGGGGGTTTTTTGGTTGGAATTTTTTTTCTAAATAAATATATAAAATAGATTATTTTTAAGTGACTAGGATCAAGGGTTCATCTTCGTCTCACATTATGTATATCTAACTAGTGAAATATTGAAGCAAAGATTTATACTGATAGCAGAATTATTCCTATATTCTCAATCCATTCAAGCAAGTTTGGGCCCCTTTAATGGGGCTTTATACATCCTTAGCCTTACACAGCCCCAGTGCATTGCTTCTTAAGCCAGAGGAGATTTGAAGTGGTAAAAGCTCTGCCTATTTCCTTATCATGGTATAAATTTAACTATTCTTAAAGCTCATACCCTCAAAGTATTTCTGATGTAAAGTCCTTCTCTTCTCATGCTCTGATGAGCAAGTAATTCAGAAGATAATCCTGTCATCTCTGACACTTTTATGCCAGCAGAGTTCCCCAGTGTGAGAGGAATTTCCTGAGCAGCAGCTGCAAAAATAGCTTTCTGGGCTTTTCCAGGGATTTAGTCTACTTCTGCAGATAGTCATTAATAGCTCATCCCTGAAGGTGATGCCTGGCTCAGCATTCACCCTGTCTGTGATACTGCTGTCAGGGAGTGAGTTTCAGTAACATACATACATCCAGTAACACTTACATACATATATATATGTATCAGCTAGAGTTTTCAAAAGGAACAGCATAAGCAATTGAATTTATGCATAAACTTTTTTGAAGGGACTTCATTTTCTCAATACATATGCAATACAATAGTTCAGTGTCCCTGAAAAACAGGTGGCTTAACTTTTTTGGATTTAAAAGGTAATATTTGAAAATTCTATGTGTCTGTTCTTGAGAATTTGATCAGTTCACCTAGTTTGTAATTACATATTAGAGAACTAAACAAAATACTCTTTTTCCAGTCCATAATTAGGATTCTCATTGTATTTTTAGCTCTTCAAACCCTGGAGTATTCTGTATTATGTAATTTTCAAATTAACTCTGGCATATCAGTCAATAAAATAATGTTTTGATTTTGAGTCTGGGCTGAAAAGCTTCTTTGCAAATTTAAAATATACCCCCTTATCATATTGGAACTCATAAACACTTTTCTCTAAATACCTTCTTTGATGTTCCTTGTCAGTTGAGTGCTCCAGTTCTGTTCATCTCTACAAATCACTGAGCATTCATGGAACTGTGTAAGGATAAATTAATATTTTAAAGTGCTGCTTGGAAGTAGCATACTGAGTGAACCACAGGATTTTAGATAACTCAAGTAAATGGATCAGAGATCAGTAGTTCTCATGCTGGAGAAAGAACAAACAGTTATATTTATTCTAGATAGCTTCCATTTGGTGGTTTATATTCTGATCTGTATGCTACTTCAGATGAGCAGGCTTTAGAAAATAGTTTACATATCTGTGAGAATGTCCTTTTGATTTTTTTTTTAAGAGTAAGAATGACTAGGCACTAATGAAAGCCTTGTTTTAGGAATGATAGCTCATTAAATCTGCTGGGTGATGATGGCAAGTGCCTTGGTGTCTAAGATAAAGTGAATCTCTTCTGTTGATTATTCAAACTGAGACTTCGAAGTGCTTTAGTATCAACCAAGGACCACAGAATCTAATTTGCAGGTGACAAGTGATCTACTGAACTGGAAACCTGTGAAAACATGTGAATAAATAAATAAAAGGTTTAGAATGCATTGTTGCACCATGTCTTTTATAGCATCCACTTAGGTGGTTACTGAAGCACCTACATCTTTTGCAATTAAACAAAGTAATCAAAAATTTGCCTAAATAAATAGGTTTTAAAAATACAGAAGGCTAAATGCCACCGGTTAACTTAATCTTTTCACTTAGTATCAGAGAAATAATACGTGGTTTAAGAGAGATGAGGCTGTTCCTGTGTTCTTTATCTTCAGGTACCATAGAGGTATTTTAACCCCAGAGATACTGTGTTTCAAAAAGATTTGGTCAGACTGGGTTTTAGCCATTATCAAATTTTTAAACTGTGATGACAGGAACCTTGCGAAATACCTGCTTTGCTCAGATTACTACATGAACAGTTTCAGGCACATAGGTGCTCTGAATCTCAGGCACATAGGTGCTCAAAATATTACTTTAAGGAGTAATATGAATGTGAGTCATAGAGGAATATAAGATAGTGTTTTACGAAACTGAATTTTATAGTTTGAATTAGAAGTAATATACAGAACATTGGGGCACACTTGTTCTCTTCATGACTTCAAGAATGTCTAACTGAAAGTTTCAGTCAGTAAGATTGCTATAGGATTTTCAACCCGTTAAGATGCATAGTTTAGTATTGCTTTTATGGACCTGGCAGCTAAATACTTATAGAAATCTCAGTAGTCTCGCTAAAGTTATAGCTTCTTAAGAATAGAGCAAATTTAATACCAAAGTTCTGTTTTTCCATGGCTGAATGAGTTAAGGTTCTCTCTTTTTATATTCTACTTGGTTGGATTTGATGATCTTAGAGGTCTTTCCAACCTAAATGATTCTATGACTTTCCTCGTAGGTGGATAGTCATGAATTTGCTGGTATTCTCATAGAATCTAGGTGGTTTTTTCCCACACACAGACCAGAAAAATAGAAATGTTATTCTCCTTCTCTATATTTAAATGAATTGAGAATTTGGAAGCGCTAGGAGTTTTTGCTTCTTGAGACACCATGTGGGTTCAAGGAAAGCCCAGTATCACAGGTAGCTGAAGCAGGGAAATGTCATGTCTGTAATATACTGTTTCTCAGATATCAGCCTTTGTGTGTCAGAAGACAGGAGCATGAGCTACAGAGAGTTTTTTTCCAGCACAGCTGCTCTAACAGCATGTTAACCTCACTGCAACTACCTGGCTATCAAGATAACTGTGCTAATTGCAAATCTGTTGTGAAAATTATGTCCAACCAACTACCACTGTTTTCAGTAGAGGCTCAGTAAAAGAATTAGTAGAAATACATCAAGGAATATTTCTTTCTTATCTGAGGAACCTGTCATTTTCTTGGCTGAAATGAAGAAATAGCTCTATGTTTTTAAAATTATTAAGGGAAGTTATATTTTACATATTTTAGAAAGCTTTCAAAGAAAGGAACCATAAATTGGTTTCTTTCCCATGTCAGGATAATTTCTTAAAAGACAGTACTTTGTTTCTGAAATGCAGGCAGTGACTACTCTTTTTTTATACTATGTTTCAGTTTTTTTTCTCTCATGTAATACTTGAAATGTAATCACTCATTTTAGGTGGTTAGCTTATATGATGAGATATTGCATTTGTTCACTGTAATAGACAAATTTGTTGTTTGTTTCTGAAAAAATTTTACAGTAATAAGGCTTCTTTGATTTCAAAAAGTAGCTTCTGACTAACAGCCAACACATCTGGTTCATTGTTTGGAAATCTGAGATGGACACTTGTATCCTACTTGACCAGCCTGCTTACACAGTGCACAGAATACGTTCTGTTTTTTGATAACCTTTGCATATAACATGCTCAGAGACCTGAGACTTTCTGTTAGTATTTTTCTGTCCACTGAATTCTGCAGAGAACTTTGCAGCCTTACAAAGCTGCAGTGCTGTGACAAACTGAAATGTTAAAGGAAAGCTGTAAAACGAATATGCTTTTCTTCAAAGCCATAAAATGGCATTGAAGGAAGACAAACTGAAAATAATTGGGTTTTCTTTCTTTCTTTTAGTTTTCTGTGGTAAAATATTCAAAATATTGTGCTAACTTCTGAACTTGGAGCTTGATGTTAAAGATTACCCTGAAGTCAAATAGACAATAACTTTTTTTCAGCAATAGCAGATCAGCTAATAAAATGGTGGTAAAAGATAAAAAATCCTCTCCCGTCTCAGCTCATTTAACTTTTACTGAAAATTGACTTTGCGAATCTGTTGAAGACTAGAATTAGTTAGGATATCTTTAAGATGTCTTTAAAGAACTTTGTGTTAATTTAACATCAGATGAAAACTGCAAATAGTACCTCTGTCACTGCAATGTTCCAGTTTGTCATGATTTCACAACTGTAAGATTCATGTCTAGTTGCTGAATTCTCTCATACTGAGAAAGTGCTTTTCACTCAGACTGTTAGAAGGTAAATGATGAGAGAATTGGGCACTTTTGCTTTCACTACAACTAATGCCCTTGGCTTGCCATAGATATGATAATTTCTGGACTACATCTGACAGCTCTACTAAAAGGCTCCAATGGGTTTTTTTGATGTGTGGTTGTACTATATCATAGAAGGAAGACAGACTGGTGCTAAGAGACCTAAAAGTGTGGGCAGAACAATTCGAAAGAGACATAGCCCGAGCACAGGTGGCAGAAACAAGCTTACAGGAGAAATATCAGGTAAGCAGCAGGAAAATTATGTATGATAACAAATTATTGTCATTATTATGTGTAACAGGTACTGCACTATTTTATGCAATCTGTATATATCAGAGTCAGTATAGTGTTGTTTAAAGAAATAAGGACACAAAACGTCTTGCCTGTTATTGGTGGAAGAATTATAATGTCAGCTCCAGCTTTGCTACGTAGGACAGTGCACAGATGGTTTGCCTAACACAGAGCTTTTCCCAGCAGTGTGAAGAAGGACTGTCCTAGTTAGAAGAGAGCTTGTGTCTGTGCCATTCTTCCAGATCCTGCATTATTTAGCTCAGATAGGAGGTATGAATGAAGGCTGGATGAGGTGACAGGTGGAGAGGACAGGGCTTAGAGTTTCATTTTCATCCACTCCCTCAAAGGTTAATGTCTAAATCAGAAATACAAAACTTGGTCTAAATTTTCTCCTGAAGCTTGACTGTTCTCTAAATGCAGCCACTGTCCCAAGTAGCATTAAATCCAGTTGCTGTTTTAACTGATAAATTATTATCTCATTTCATATACGGTTCAGGCCTCTGATAACTGGACTCCTTTTATTTATATATAGTGATAACCTATATAGAAATAATAAATGTAGAAGTAAATATAGAAGTTAAGTGCTATTCCTCTTTGGGAAGGATTAGGACTCCTTTCAGTACAAATTTTTCATAGGTTATGGCACTCCATAAATGTTAAAGAATTTAACTCCTTGACTCTGTACTGCAATTAATTTGATTTTCTCTTTGTGCAGTCATTTAAGCATTTCAGAGTACAATATGAGGTAAAAAGGAAACAATTCGAACTTGCAACCCAGTCAGTAAGGAAAGATGGTAAATTATCACTTGATCAAGCTGTGGTGAAGCAAGCATGGGAGAGAGTTTCTTCCAGGGTAAGCTGAAAATCGTTGTGCGATGTATTTTTTTACTAAATGAGGGATGGAATTTAAATCATTTAAACACCTGTTTGCTATTACTAGGCATTAGGAACCTAAAAGTGGACCAAATTTCTGGCACTGCTGAATTATTTTGCATTTGTTTTGAGAATATTTTCTGCGCTATCATCTTTAATATTGCTCAGAGATAGAATATGAACTTTAAAAAAAGGACTATACTCTGAGATTTCCCTTTATTTGGAAGAGTGGTAACAGTGCTCAGCCAAGTTCAAGACACTGTTGATAGAAAGAAAAGCATACACAATGCCCCTTCCAAACCCTGTGTTCTAATGTAAATTGCTAGTTATTTGAGGAATTCTAATATAATGTTTTTTAATATCACTAAAAGAACTTTATATGTAATACTGAATACTTTACCAATAAATGAGGTTTTAATTCTATTTTTGACCTGTTTGCAAAAGTAATAAGTTAACGTTAGTATTTATGATTAGAATTTTCACAACTGAATGAAAAGTCCCAAGCAAGTTATATGGTTTGTCCCAAATAAAAAGTTATTAAATCATTATTACTAGTGTATATCCATACTGCATATATATGTATTTTTTATGTCATATATTTAACAGAGGATCTGTTTAGAATTATTCTGGAGTTTTCACGTAATTTTCATGATGTTTTCACTCCCATAACTGGCATTGCCAATAAGACACAGTGTTTTACTGCCATATTCTCCCATTCACAGTCCTTTGAGACTCATTTGAACCTTACATATAAGAAGTATGTTCACAATAGCGATATAAAGATTTTATGCAGGAGCATGAATTAAATAACATTGACAGAAGAAGGTCTTGCATCCCTTAATGTGCCTATTAACTGATGAAATTCCGGATATTTTTCTTCTCAGTTGTTCCAGTTTATTTGTGATTGTTCTGTACCTCAATTACCATTCAGAAAGGGAAATACATAAATCAACAAATTCTTATAGAGATTTTGTTGCATGTGAGAATGCTGTAATTTCCAAACTCATGTGGAGTAATATGCCTAGATTTATGTCTCAGTTATACTCTGTTACGTGGGGGTTTGATCTTACAGTGTAAAGTCTGATTTTTATCAATGTACTTGTTTGTATTACTTAGCAAGGAAGGAATTTCAGTCCTTTTACTTTTATTTCCTAGATGCTTGACTGGCACATACACCTTGATAAATCTCTTCCTGCACCTTTGGGTACTATAGGTGCTTGGCTCTACAGGGCAGAGGCTGCTCTGAGGGAAGAAGTAACTGTTCAGCAAGCTCATGAGGAAACAGCGAACACAATACACAGGAAGCTTGAACAACATAAGGTACATGCATTCATTCTGTGATTTATCCTTCATTGTTTCCACAGCTTTAAATGATCCATACTCTACAAAGATAATTATTTCTATTTTCTGTGGGTTGTGTTGTCTTGTTGGTGGCTAAAGCTTGGTGACTTGTCATGGTGACTTGAACTGTGATATCTGTGTATCTTACAGCCAATATTCAGAATTTCTTCTGAATGTTCTTGCCTCTTCTATCTGAAAAATACCAGGTATTAGTATTTTAATTTCTATGGTAAAATTCTGTAGGGAGCTCATAATGTTGGGTACGTTGCTCAACCAGTATGAACTAATTGGGTGAAACAGGAAAGAGGGAATAAATGCACTAACTGTGCCGACAGTCAGTGCAGGTGACATGCATGGGGGGGAGAAAATGAGAATTAAGTGAATTTTCATAGTGTTGTGATGACAGATAGCATAACAGCCATCTGTGACGGCAGATAGCGTGCTGTGGTAAACAGGAAACTTTTCCAGATAACTTTAAATAATTGTACCATTATTCTTTGCTGAGTCCAAGTTCTCATTTAAAGTCAAAACTGTGAGGTTTTTTTTCTGTGGATTTGCATAATATGTGTAAGAAAAATATATTAGTGAAAAAATATGCTGGTGAGATGGTAAAAGAAACTGAACCAGTAAATGAAAAGGAAAAGATGGTGTAGAGAAAGGCAGTACTTGAGGCTGTATTGTTTTATATTGCTTTTTTCTCTATCACTACTATTTTAAAAATTGTTTGTAAATTTGGTTTTTTTTGTGTTTAGGATATGGGTAGGGTTTTCTCATCAAAAAGTATTATATATTATGTTATATAATGAAAAGCTGAGAAGTGTCATGGTCAATTGTAGCTCTTCTAACTTCAGTAGTAACTAATTAAATTTAAAAAAACAATGTTAAATCTGTGAGGAAGATACAGATTTTTTCAAGGTCTTGTCTCTTGTCATGCTAAATTTCATTAACTTTCTTGGTAGCATCAAATGTTTCGGGATTCCTAGGATTTGACATTTGTTTAAAAAAAAAAAAACAAGTCAAACACTCTTTTGTTCTTAGAATGTGAACACTGTAGACCTGCTTTTGATACATTCAAAAGAACTACAAAAGAACGTGCCCTAAACTGTTTTTTATTTGCAGCAGAAATGCTGTGGTGAAGGATTTCTGTGCCAACAAATAAACTTTGATTTAGGTTAATCTGTGCCGGGGGAGTTTTCCCATGGGAGTGGGATGGAAAAAGCTTCAAGAGAAGCCTATATAATTATATCTGTTCCTGGAGTTTGTTTTGTTGCTCAGATTTGAATTGATGAATCCTAATGTGCTACTGGATAGTACCAGAAATGCATTAGCATATTTTTTTTGGCCTTGTTTCCTTCTGGTTTGTTTGTTTGTTTGTTTATTACGGATTTGTTCAGATGACATAATTGCTTTCTTTTTATCTTTGTCTCATCTGACAGTGGGTTATTTTAGTGAACTTTACAGCTTATGGCCATTTTGAATTTAGTACAAAATGTACCAGCTTATTTGCATGAACCTCATAGAATCAGACAAGCATTTATATTTATTTTAGTTGATATTGCTACCAAGATCCAGGAAATAACGGCAGTGTCTATGCTTGCTGAGGGTCATTTCCCAGAGCAGGATTTCATTTTATGAAAATGCCGTATGTAAGTTTTTGCAAGCTTCCTGTTGCTGTTGGATAAAACTACTGGGGTTTATTTTGGCTTACCAGTGCATGTTAGGGGCATCCCTTTTTGTATGGCAAGGTCTCAAATGCAGCTGAGATATTTGTTCCAAATCTTGCCTTTATGTGAGACTATGTCAGTCACAGGAGTTTTCACCATGGTAAAATCAGCACATCACCTGCATCTGAAAAAGCCTAGCTCATTTCTCTTCACAGCAAGGTGTTGGCTGAAGTGGAAAACAATGAAAACCCAGGCGGGTTGATGGGGATAGTGGGACCATTTGGTGAGCTGAGCCAGAGAATTACCACTGGTTCCTCCTGTGCAAACACTGGGTGTTGGCTGGGGATAAGCCCTTCCTTGGCACGTAGGAATAAATACATATTTATGATTAGTACAGAAAGCTGCATTTTGTTCCCTCAGGTGAAAGGGGAGGAACCTTTGTACGATCTTCTTTGCTAGCAGGCTTCTGAGCACCTTTGTGCTAGCAGCTGTCTGTCTGCAGTAAAAAAAACCCTCCATTCTGTGCCCTCTCAGCCGCTCTTTGGGGACTTGACGTGTTACTGCTAACAGTCTCTCTTCAAAGACTGCTGCCAGTCATTCATTTTAATGTGTAATCTCCAGGAAGCCGTTTGAAGCGGTGTTGCTTAGTTACAGTTGAAGTGTGCTGTGCTGTAAGGGTTTCGCTGGTACAGTTCAGATCGCAGGAATACAGGTCGGGTACCACATTCCGCAGTCGTTCGTGCAGTACTGAGACAGCGATCCTGAAATCTTTTGATGGTGAGAGAGTGAAAAGTTTACTAAATATGGAATATGTACTTAGAGAAGGAGCTATAGATCTTCTGCCTATATATAGTAGAGTAGATTAGTTGCTTTAAATTTCAGTCTATACTTAGCAAAGGTTATGAAGATTTAAAGAGTAAATTTAGGAAGATTATGCTTTTGTGATGTTAGCATATTGGCAGACTGCATTTTGGAGATTATTTAATCTAGTTAAGAGTTCTTGTTTTGTTAAACCTTTTGCAGTGTATCTTGTTTTAAAATCTTCCATAATTGTTCGACATAGCTGTAACAGATCTTCACATAAGGGAGTTCACTGTGTAAATGTTGAAGTTGATGTAAATTCTTTTGTGGTATGCATTACCTTGCATGGAAATGTGAGAGCATGATCAAATAGTTAACTACATTGAGTCATCAGAGCCGGCTTAAAATTGTGCTTATTAGTTAGATAGCCTACTGTGAGCCTTTGCTCTCCCTCCCCTCCCTCCCCTCACTCTCTCAATATCTGTCTCTTTCTTAAAATCCAATCAGGATCTGCTGAAAAACATAGATGGTCACAAAAAGGCATTCCATGAGATCCACAGGACCAGGTCTGTTAATGGCGTGCCTGTTCCACATGACCAGTTAGAGGATATGGCAGACAGGTAAGGCTTTCAATCTGAAATAAAAAGCTTCTGTACATGAAGGGGAGCCTGTTTGCTTTTTTATGTGTTCATGTAGAAATTACTGTCTACTTAAATTTCTCAGTGGCAAACTGAGATGGATTGAAAAACCTAGAATATACATAAAAATGTACTGAAAAACCTGATGCTTTTAAGATTGATAAGAATCAAAATGGGCTATAGATTTTGGATGGGAATACTTTTTTTATATTGATCCTGTTATTACTTGTTCCTGGAAGAAATGTTATATAACAGCCAGCATGCATGTGAAAAAAAAGAAAAATGACTTTGCAAAACTTAGTAACAGAAGTAAACCGATGATTTCTATGAATAAACAGAAACTTAATTAATCTGTTGTTCAAGAACAGTCATCAGAATATCATCACACATAATTAAATGTTTGTAGACTCTGAATGAAGTGAAAGATTAGAAAAATATCTGAACTGTAACTAAAGCTTTCAGTCTCTCCTGCAAAAATGAATATTGCTTTATTTTACTATTCTGTGATTCATTTTATAGGTTTAATTTTGTTGTCTCTTCATCTGAGCTCCATCTGTTGAAGATGGAGTTTCTGGAACTGAAGTACCGTCTACTCTCACTCTTAGTCTTTGCAGAGTCAAAGTTAAAATCATGGATTATCAAATACGGAAGGCGAGAGTCCGTGGAACTGCTGCTTCAAAATTATATTGTAAGTTGGGGTTGACTTCTTTTTATAATTATTTTTGAAATATTCATATTTAAGTTTGCTAGTACTGTATAAAAGAAGAGAAACAGACATCAGATTTGTCAGTCATCAACTTTATGACTGCATTATTATGGAATATCTCTTCAGAGATAAATGTCTTCCCCATGGAGGAACTTCATTTAAAAGGCTAAAAGTAAAAATTATTCTCTTTGCACCATATCTTGAATAAGAGAAATAACATTTCAGCTGCTGTCCGGTGATTAATTTAGCAAGCACACCTGGAGGTTCCAAATGCTAAATTTTTGCTTCCTTTGTATAGCTATTCCAAAGAACTTAATTTCATCTTCTTTTACACCTGCATAGATGCACTTTATAGGGACTATACACAGTTTAAGAGTTAAAGAGAGAGGAGGTCTTTGGCATGCATTCCCACACGGTATTTTTTACAGTCTTCCAAAAGATTTTAAAAAATGAAGTTATTCTACCTCTGTGCACTTGTTCAATATACTATACCTATAGGGGAGTACTTTTCTTCTTTCAAATAATGGTTTTTCTTTTCCTACTCAGCATCATTATATTAAACCCATTGCTTTATTTCTGTTCTGGAAAGAGTTTGCTCCAGCTCTGCATCAGCCATATACCATGTTAAGAAACAGAAACTATTGACTTACAAGCTTTCATTGATAAATTCTCTTTCAGTGTTATGCTGCTGTATCGTCTTAAATTCACATGTGCAGCGCCAAGTGTAGGTAGAATGATACTACTGCTGCACTTCTACATTAGGGCATGAAGGATTCTTTCAAAAGCAGGGCGGTCTAAATATTTTTTCACTTCTATCTAATCCATATGGAGAAAATTGCACAGGAAAATTAAGTCTGGAAAGAACTCATTCAGTTACAGAACCATTCAGAGCCAGGTCAATGTGCAGAGAAAATTATTGATGTCCCTACTTCTTTGGAAAGAAAATTCAAACTCGGTGAAATTTGGGTGAAATTTTCACTCTACAAAGTGAGAATTTCTGTGTTTAAACTTTAGCAGTTAGGGACAGATAAAAATTCGGGAGTTAGTTAATCTTCTTTTTTAGACAAGCTTTGCAAAATTCAGATAATTACTTGAAATAATGTAGTTGGCTGGAGCGATGTGCAGTAGCTAGGAGTTGTAGTTCTTTTATTTACCCACTAAAACTGTCAAAAAAACTGCTAAGAGGTGACAAGGGAAGTAATAAAAAAGTGGATACTTGAATTTTGGGGGGGTATTTTTGTCACTTTATTTTTTCCTTCAAAGTGAACATCAAGTTGTTAATTCATATATTAATTTGCAAGTGCCTCAGTCGTTCTTGTGATTCAGACCACTAATGCTGAGGTGGTCTTTAGAGAAGGAAAATGTTTCCTTGCATAATTTTTGAAACTGAATAACATCAAAATGAGGAAATTGGGACAGGAAGATAAATAGATCTCATTTTCATTATTGATGGCCTTGACTTGTGGCTCCTTCAAGGTGTGATGGAAAGAGAATTTATTTGCTTGGCTTACCTGGGGCCAATTTTCTAGGACTGAGAGACAAGTGTTACTCTTCCAGTATATTAGGAGTCTTACGTAGGAAAGCCGTAGTCAGTACCTTATAGTCAATGACTATATTAGTAGGAGATAAAAATGTCTGTTTGTACAAACCCATAAGTCTCCTCCACAGCCTATGTAGACTGGGGAATGTCAGCATTCTAGGAACATGCGTAATTAGGATCTGGATAGAACATATGCCTGGAAAATATTTATGTACTATAGCTTAAAAATAAAAGTGGTGGTTTTTACTTAACCTTGTCATGTTTTCACCTATCTGTCATACACCAGAAGTAAAGGTCAGCACGGATTGTACACCATCGACCTGAATTGTACCAAACTCTCCACTGCAATGGAGATACTAGGTACATGGATTTTAATCCATGGAACTGTGTTTTAGCACTGCTGTGTTAGCACTTTTTTAGCATGACATGCTATACTGATTTGGGAAAGCTGCTTATTTTCTTCAAGGAGTCCTGTCAGGTGGGAGACAATATTAATTAGTAAAACATCTTTATTTAATTTTTGAAAATATTTCAAATTGCTCTTTAGATCAGTGTTATGTAAATCTTTTTTGCTCTTTCTTATGAAATGGTTCAGGTTAAAATGTCTGTATGGGTTTGGCAAATCTGAAAGTCATGAGTCTGTCACATAATTCATGATACAGCCTATAGGTCTTCATACATGGCAGATTTTGTTTTAACAGGAGAACAGAGAAAAATTCTGATTGTTCTTGAATTCTGGTTTCCTTGGTTATAAACACGATTCTAAATTACATACTAGATAACTGTTATAACTTGACATAGCAACTGTCAAAGGTTTTAAAATAGAAGGGTTTTAGATATATACTGGCTGGCAGAATAATTTTTTAAATGTTTTTTTATGTTATATAATGTGGGTTGATGAACACACAAGATCCGATTCTGCTGTTCAAAATACATTAAACTTTGACTTCATTTGAAACCTGGTTTTATCAAAATCACACTTGTATGATTTTGTCTATTCTGGCATTCCAAAGCTTGTATAGACATATGTGGGGTGTGCACTCCTTAATTTTGTAATCTGTAGCTGAGGAGGGATGAGATGTAGCGTAAATTACAGAACAATTCCAAACTCTACCTTTCTCTCCCTGTTTTAACGGTGGTAATGCAAGATATAATATGCTTGCATAATATAGAGCTATAAGTATGTATTGCACTTAAAGGAAGTAACATTTCTGAAAGACATGTGAAAAAAGGTCAGTTTCATTTGCCGTGAGGGATAAAGAGGCATAAGAGTCAGAGGCATAACATTTTAAAAAAAATATTTCCAGATAATTTATTCCTCACACTATAACACATCACAGAGATAAACCATCACTCACAAAGGAACAGCACTGTCATGCTTTGGAAAAACAGCATTTCTGTGCAGTGTTTCCATGATCTTACTTCTTGCCAGTTGCAAAGGAGGTAAAGAAAAATTGAAGAATAAAGCAAATTTTTTTCATCTCTTAAAGTGTAACCTGTCTTTCTGTGAAGGCTTAATACAGGAATAATTGGATTTGATCTTTGTGGTGACGTATATGAAGGAAATTTTCTCTTTTATTAAAATTATTCCACTTAGATTTGAGTGTAAAACAGTTTTCATTAAATAACTTTTAAGTTAATTACTCGGTTTCTGCACATTCTAAGTATCATATGCTAGTGAATTCCAGCGAGACAGCAAATAAGAAAACTAAATAACCTTTCCATGTGGAAAGTAAATAAATTTGGTTTTGTAATGATATACTCTGCTGTACCATTAATTTGAAAAGGTGAAATTTATATGCTATTTTATAATGCTGATATTAAAATATTATTTTATAATGATGAAAAGATGAATGGAGGAATAATGAAGTTAAATGTTTTCATCGGTATCCTGATGCAATTTCATAGAAATTATTTGTAATCCTAATACCCATCTTTATTTTACCTATTACAATTTTTTTTCTTTTCAGTCTGTTATTGAAAATAGTAAGTTCTTTGAACAGTATGAAGTTACTTACCAGATCCTGAAACGAGCAGCTGAAATGTACGCCAAAGCAAATGGGTCAGGTAAATGTCTGTATTTCTTTCATCACTGGAACAGCATTTTAATCTCTTTAGACGTAAGTATCCTCTAAAAAGGTCTCCTAATATTTGTTTCTTCCATGCAGTTCACCAGAGACTACAGCCTCTGGTAGCAATTTCATATATTCTCTAGCAAGTAGGCACCTGGTCCAGAGCAGCCTGCCCTCCTGCTGCTTCTGAATCTCCAGAGGAGGGTGGTCATATTCAGACTTCCTCCTGGGAAAAGCCCATCATCCATGCTAACTCTTGGATTATTTCAGTGTTGTTAATTTGGGATAAAAAATTATGACAGAAACCAAATTAGGAGTAGGGAAAATCATGTTCTAGTGCCTGGAAATGCTCCCTGGCTTGGCGTAATTTAAAAGAAAAAGACAAATAGGGAGTTGGTCCAAGTATCGTAATCGCAGAATTATCCTTTGGGTTACTGGAGGCTCTTCATTAACTTTGAAAACCTGCAAGAGGAACTCAAATGGTAGTTGCAGTATGGATATACATGAGAAAAAAATGTGTACCTGATTCAACAGCTGCCTCCTGTCGTTCTTGAATACTGCTGAGTTCAGTGAGAATTTGAGGGCAATATTTGACCTAGATAATTGCAGACATGAAATCACTTTAATTTGTAACACAGCAATGTCTGTGGAGGATTGTTGCAGCTACTGCTAAAGGGCAGAGAACATGGATACCTTTGTTTGTTGTGAAATTTAAATTGACAATGACACCCACATTTTACAAAAGGAAGTATTTTTTACAAGGTATTCTTACAAAGAACGATAGTCACAGATTTATTCAATGCTATTAATAAAGTCCAATAACAAACTCTTTTCTAAAGAACAAGTACTAACATATGTAAATTCAGCAATAGCAGTTCAAATTAGCGAAAATCTCTCTAAAACAACTATTCTGCATATTTTATGAAGTCTCAGCATTTGCTTGGCCTTTTTTCTTCTCTGTTTGTTTTCTTCTGGAATGAGGACACATTTATTCCTTTCTTGCCATGTGGAAGATACTAAAAGTTGAATGGCAAAAATTAGCAGCAGTTTGGTTTCAAAGTCAATGGAAGGAAGATCAGAATTTCATTTCATACTTTTCAGTGCAGACATAATATGTGTCTTTACATTATACAACTCTCATTTTCTGCTTTTTTTAAGGTAGCACTGTCTCTTGATTTCTTTTATTGCAGATTTGAAATGAACACCACACACAATATGCAGTGTGACTGTTTTAACTTAGCATTCATTTAATGTACTTTCATAAGTCTTTAATTCACACATTTAATTTCTCAGTCATGATCTTGTGCTAAAATTGGGCTGTGAACTGAACATTCGTATATAAAAGCCTACTGAAATAGAAGTTACAGTAAAATATAATTCCCTGGTGAGAGTGAATAAGCTTGATATAAAATTAATCTTTACAGAAATAGTAATGAAATAAAATAATCAATGTTTTTCCTATATCTCAGTGGAAGAGGTTGAGAATGTGATGAAATTCATGAGTGATACCACAGCTCAGTGGAGGAACCTCTCAGTAGAGGTGAGAAGTGTAAGAAGCATGCTGGAAGAAGTAATTGCTAACTGGGACAGATACAGCAGCACTGTGGCAGGTCTGCAAGCTTGGCTTGAAGATGCTGAAAAAATGCTGAATCAGCCTGAACATTCTAAAAAGGTATGCACTAGTAGCATACTCATCTGGCTATTTTGTAAATTGTGAAACATTTGATATTTTTTTGCATTTGCTTAGGTTTTGCTGAGACTTCGACATCCTGTCTTCCTTCATCATAGGAGTTTCAGTGTTTGATTGTATAGCATCTAGAGGCAAATACATACATACACAGTGGAGAAAGCCTCATCTGCGGTACCATGGCTAGAGGCTTCTTTGACATGAGTAGAGGGCAGCAGTATTGCTCAGAGATAGGAATGTTACATGATTCACTCGAAGGCAAATACAGCTCTTAGCACCAAAGTGAGTAATCATGGACTACCTATAAAGACACTTCCACTGATTTTTCTAGATGACAGATTTCAGTACTCATTACCTTCAAAGAGCAGTATCATTAATAGTGTTGTTATTTCTGATGGGTGATTAATTAATCCATTTCCCTGGCATTTCAGAAATCTTTTAGACAATTGATTTTGGGGACCTGCAGTTATAAAGCTAGTTCTGTATTTTTTTTTTTTTGTAATGTTAGAGTACTGAAGCACTACAATTTAAGTTCTTAAATCTTCAAGAATAACCTGGAATGACTTGAATAGTCCTGAATTTAATAGGTGCTGAATTTGCACCTGATCCCAATGTAGCAGCTATATAGCCCTTAACACTAAAGTAGGGTTCTCATAGGTTGTAAGATGACATCAGGTCAAGAATGAGCATTTCACGTTACATGAAAGAACAGTATACTTTTTGTTGAAGTTTGTTAGTTTAAACTGATATAAAATAATGGAATGCACTTTCTAAATAAAAATGGATGTGAAAAAACCAGTCTGGCATAACATAGATTCAAACAGTTATTACTGGGCTGGAAGGATGACTTCTGCTGATCAGGGTGATCTTAGATACTGGTTTATGTTTTATGTAAGTAACTGGACAGTGATTAAAATTAAATATTCTTGAATCCATGTATATGAATAAAATAAAAACATTTACTTTTCTGATCAGATGTATAACTTTATCTTTAAAGATTTTCAAAGCAGAAATTTGAACATACCCATACAATATATACTTGCTTCTGATTTCTAACGTAAATCCAACAAGTAGTTCTTTTCATTCTGATAAATTATTTCAAAAATTTCAAAAAACCTTGTTGAAAACCTTAGACATGAGGCTTATTCTTCTCAAAATGCTAATTCCTTCTTAAAAATACATTGGCTCAAACCTGTTAAAGGTTACTGAGTGGTAGCATAATCCGTCTGTAGACTGAGATACATATTTTAAAAGTTACTTCTACTTTTAATGTTGAATTTAGCACTTCACAGCAATAATGTTTTCACTTAGATAGTTCCAAGGATAGGTCTGATTTAGCAGTTTTAATATTTGATTATTATAATAAATATCAATTCTTACAGTGGTTTGTAAAATTAATAGTCTTACAGCCATGAAGAAAAAATATCTGAAATACCAGGTGAAAGACGGTAACTATTGTTTGGAATATGGCATAAAACATTTTTAAGCATTTCAAAATATTTTTTCTGTAGACCCATAAAGATATCAGTAATATGATACAAAGTTGCTCATTCGCAAACCTTACCTGTGTTACTTAAAGCCACTATATTCTATCCTAGGCAAAGACCGTAGTAGCCCTTCATCATGCTCTCATGCTTTCTTCTTCTTCCCATTATCTCTGTATCATTTCCAGACCGGCACGTACCACTGTTTGTTTTGGAAAAGGAAGTGGCCCCTTGGTTTTCTTGTTGGCTTCTGTTTTCAGAAACCTGACTGTGAACCTGTAGCACTGAAGATCTTGCAAAAAAAAATACCAGTATGGGCTTGGATTTTTTTAAACTCTTCCTTCTACAGCTCCTTTGTTTACTTCCAGTACCTCTTAAGTATTTTTCATAATAATTTCATTCTAACTGCACCCTCCCACACTTTTCTCACACAGCTGTATCCAAAAGGTGTTAGAGAGCTTCTAGATCTCATGTGGTGACTTCCTTAAAAAGAGCTGCATTGTTTTAATTGAGAATAAGGTGTGCTTCCCAGTACCTTCCAAATTTGTTTAAATTTAACACATGCTTAGGTTGGCTTCTGAAATGGAGAAACTCCCCAGCAGGGTCTGCGGAAAGTAATGGTTTGTGGGAATAAGTGTGCGGAAACAAGGATGGGAGTAGTTTACTCCACGTGCTTTTTTCCTCTTGGCTTCTAGTGAGCCTGAGGATTGGAAAGCTGACCAGTGTCAGATTCAGTAGACTTAATTTCTTTTGGATGTGCTGAGAAAGGTCAGCCTTTGCTCAAAGCAAGGGGTTTGCTCCACTGCAAGTGGAAAAAGATTCAAACTGCGGATGCAATTTACTGAGGTGATTAAATTTATTCACCGATACCTCAGTACAGAACACCTGAACACTACTGATCTCAGCTTTAGGAATTGAAAACACTGTGTGTTGTTCAGTTCTCTCTTGAAAACATTTGACAAGTATACAACCATTAGACTTTTTCTTTACAGTTGCATCTGAACTTTTTTTTCATGTGGATGAGTTCTGACAAATATAGTTTCAGAACTGTAGCTCTGAAACTTGGGATAACTCACAGTGTAGCTGGATAGCGATTTTTCACATGTACCATTGAGCAAAGGATTGTATGGCGCTGTTGCTGGAAGGTGAATGGTTTTGGAATTATAGCGTAGATAGATAGTTATAAACAAAATGGATCACTGCAGGTACCATCAGCTTGAATCCTTCTGGTTACTCTTTCTCCCCTGAAAGAAGGTGTCCTCATGATCCAGTCTGGAACAGACTGTGCCATTCATTGAATCGTGCATTGTTTGGGAGAAGGGTAGCAGGGACAAGCCAAAGCCGTGTCAGAGAAGATGTGGACAGTCATGAGACAGTGATTGAGTCCTGTTTTGTGTACTGGTATAGCTGGAGTCATAGAGCCCAGGGATACCTGCCTTAGAAACAATTGCCCATTGGCTGGAAGAGAGAAAAGGAAGGGAAATAAGTGGTCTTTGTCTTTTCTACAAATCTGCGTGTACCTGCCTACAAGATGCATGCAGTCTATCAGGCTGTCTCAGTGAGGGGGACAAAATCACTGACAACCATCTCTTTCCCCTGTGTGCTCACCTGTGCTGAGATAGGAGGAAGCAGTGATAAAGAATCAGTCTTCATAGGTCTTCTGGGATGCCAGACCCCGGGAAGCTGCATGTGGTTCACAGCAGGGAAGGGACCCCTCCACAGCCTATGTATGGCCTGGGTTACTATCAGCCCGTATTGTTTAAGGATAAGACAGAAAATAGATGAGCCCTAACAGCATTTTCACTTATGGAGCTTTCTCTTATGGAGGAGTTTCATTAGTTTAACTGAAGCCACTCACTGGAGTAAAATGAGCTGTAAGTAAACTGGCAGTAATTTTTAATTCCACAGGTTGTGTTCACAGACATTAAAATTCTATTATGGCATATTTGATGTGAAGAGCTTCAGAGGATAATTGTGCAGTGAGTTTTTATCAAGTCATGAGCGGGTGATTAAATTTTAGTTTTGTGATTAAGATAAAGACTAATTGAAAAGGTTTTGAAACTGCGTTTTTATTTTCTTCAGGATTTCTTCCGGCACTTACCTCATTGGATCCAACAGCACACAGCCATGAATGATGCTGGTAATTTTCTGATTGAAACATGTGATGAGACCATTTCCAGAGATCTTAAACAGCAGCTTCTGTTGCTAAATGGAAGATGGAGAGAATTGTTTATGCAAGTTAAGCAGGTAAGTGATTTTGCCCTTGTTACTTTTAAATATTTACTTTGTCATTTCCACGCAAGCAAGACAGATTACCCTGTTAGCAGGACTATAGGACAACTTTCAAAAGTGCCCAACTCTTCATCAGTATTTAAATTAGAAATGACTCCCTGGCAGTAGTTTATTCCATTGAGGCTCTTCCTTTATTTACCTTTTTGGTTATACAGCTATTTTGAGGGGAGTGAGGGGAAATTTTCAACTAGTATAAGCTGTAGTTTTTCATTATGGTTACCTGTGTTGATACAGTGAATGTTATTTATACATAACCTCGACCATTCTACAAAGAAAATGACTGGTTTTCAGTACCTATTGTTATTGTAAAAGCTCTGTAAAACTAAACAGTAAAAATGGTGAAGATGATAATTTTTATTACTCTTTTATGAAAGCTCCTTCCAGTTATTGTACTGCAGCCATAAGCAGGGACAATAATTAATTTAATTAACTAAATGCTTTCCCCATTTTGGTCAGACTTCTGTCTTGCTTACAAGCAGGCTCTGATAGTAAACCAATCAACCTACCCTTTACTTCATGTAAGAGATTCAACTGATACAAAAATAATTGTTTTTTCTATATTTGCTCTTTGAAAATCAAAGAGAAGATGGTGAGCTTCATTACACAGAAGTATTTCACACCTCATAAACACGTTAGAAAATGTCTTTGGTATGGTCAGCGTACATCTGTCATATTGTCCCCTTGCAGTGATTTGAAATAGCTGTTGCCTGTTTGAAGGTATTGAGTCTGTTTTCTTTACTGGCATTATTATCTCCTATGCAGTCAGGTTAAAAGGAGAAGCAAATAATGATTGTCTCTCTTTTATTGTAACTTTTCCAGACTGTTGACAAGTATGTTCTCAAGCTTTACTTGCTGATGCTATTTAGGGTGATTCACTGATGTAAATGTCTCTTCCCCTACTTATGTAACTTCTTTCATATGCTGGCTATGTGGGTTTTTTCTCACTAGCTTTTTCACCATTTCTGTCATACAGCTCTTTTCTACTTTTAAGACACGTGTTTCCCCTTCCCCGGCCAGCATTCCTTTATTAAGATCTCCCTTATCCTTTAGCTTTTTTAGGCTTTTCCTGTTCTACTCTCTTTGTTGAATTTTCAGAATTGATATTGTAGGTAATGAGAAATGAATTGAACTGTTGATTCTAGGGTAGAAACAAATGAGTCTGGAATTCCCCAGACCTTAAAAGAGGCTGACCTCCTGTATGCCTGCTGTTCATTTTAGCATCATTACTATTGAAACTAAGGCAGATGATGAGTTTAGATGATAAGTTTCCATTATATTGTATTTCATTGAATATAATTTTTCCAGCAAAAAATTGCACTGAAAACATACTAATTCTCTTAAATCATTACTTAATTGCTAGATATCTAATTTGGGGTGGGGCTTTTTTGTTTGTTTTTTTTTTACTTTCCTTTTTTTAGTATGCTCGAGCAGATGAACTGGACAAAATGAGGCAGGAATATGTGGATGGTGTTGCCCATTTGACAGCTTTTATTGATGGAAGCAATAAGAAATTTTCAGTTCCTGTAGAAGTGTCCTTTCTTGATGTCAAAAGTTTTGTGCAAGATTTAGAAGTAAGTGTCTTCCTTTAGTTTCCTTCTTCCTCCTTCAAAAGAAATAAACTTGCAACTATTTAATTCTGATAGCATAAAATTATTTTAGTATACATTCCCATTATTAACTGGAGTTTTTTACCACTGGTGCTTTTTTTTGGTGCTTTTTTTTGTTTTATGATTTCAGCTATAGCTAGAATATATATCATTGTATTCTATTAGTGACATTTTTAGAACAAATTTCCAAAACACTGTCTCACTAGATATTTCTTTCTTTGTAGTTTCAAATCACATTCAGGTGAGTTGACTGATACTCTTTGGCTCAGTTTTCATGCATTTGAAACATGATCCAGTGTTCACTAAAATCAGTGATGAAAATAATTGATAATTAGAATATATATCATTTATCAGTCTTTTATCTCCCATGAATGCATAAGTACTCTTGTTGAAATATTTTTTGAAACGCTTGTTTCAGAATATCAAGCAGAAATTGCCTGCAATGGAAGCTCAGTACAAAGCGGTTACAAGAACCGTGCAACTTGTTACAAAAGAAGTTTCCCAAGAGGAAGCGAGTGAAATGCTGGGAACTTCAACACGGCTCAAAGAGCAGCTGGGCAAGGTTGCAGAATCCTTTTTTTGGCTACTTGTTGTTGACTGTTGAACTAATAAATAGTAGGCTGTTGTACATAAATTCTCACATATATACATTTGAACAAATACATAGTCGTAACAATAGATTGATTCAGGGTGAAGATGTTATTTCTCTTAAATGCTAAGACTACCATCCTTAAGTTTAATACTCTTTTCTTTGAGAAATAATACAGGATCAGGACTACTCTATCTTAAAAAAGAGTAGGTAGCAACTATTTAAACCTACATGCAGAAAAAGTTGCTATTTATTGAATTTTACAACTTTTTCAATAACTGTTTTTCTTGACCAAAAGGTTAAGGAGCATTCCTGTGCCCTGCTGTATGAATGCCAACGTTTGCTGTCTCCACTGGAGGAACTGGAGAAACAAATCACACATTTTTATGAATCTCTTGAAAAAGTAAATGAAATAATTTCTATCCTGGATCCTGAAGCACAACCCACAACTGTTCTTAAACAAAAAGCCCAAGTAAGTTTCAAAAACATCTTACCAAGGTCTGCTGCCTCTGAGTATTTACAATTATCTTTCTAGGAATTTGGATTGCAACTCTGTAAGCTGAGCAGATATTTCTTCATATTCAGGCAACAGATGTATCCTTAACCTAAAGTCAGCTAGGAGTAAATATAAGAAGATTGAAACTTGTGTTCCTATTTAGTGTCTTTGGTTTCAATCCAAGAAGTAAACATAAGACTTTTTTTTTTTTTAAATCTAATGGAAATTGGACTGAAGTACAAGAAATATATTGGATTTTTTATTAAGCAGATGAAAAATCATGATCATAAACTTCTCTAGGTTTCCTTGGACAATTATGGAAGTTTCTTAGAGGCTTGGAAAAGTGGTTTCTTTGAAGTGAAATGCAATATAGCATTAATTTTTCTACATGGCCGATAAACACTTCTCTCTGGAGGAATTCAGAGCTAGTCAGAACTCTCTTGGAAAGTTAAATGAAAACAGGATTTTAAAACCTTTTTTCAGCCTGTACTACTTCATGCATATTTTCTTTTTCTCTCTTTTTTTTTTTTTTAAAGTATATATCTCATTACTTAATGCAATTTATAATGAAATCTGAATTCCAAAAGCTGACATGAAGGATTAATTTATTGAAAGGCAAGGAAGGTTGAGATCTCAACCTGCTACTGAGAGCTGTTGTTCCTGTGTCTATTGATGTCACTGTTGGTTACTTAGATTATGCAATAAATATAGAAATACCATAAAATTAAATCACAGGACAGTGTAGTGACCTACATTCTCTACTGAAGAGACAAAGGGCTTGGATACATGTCTATGTATTGTTTTATGAATAGCTAGAGAGCTGTTTGGGCACAGGACTTTGAGCTCAAGGAGAAAGTTTTGTTGTCTGTGTTATTCCATATAATACTTTGTGCAGTCTGTTTGCCATGGTCCTTTGACCTCATCCCTTTTGCCCTTACTGTCAAAAAGCATCTTCTCGTTATTTTGCAAAACTTTCCTCCTCTTTGTCCCTGGCCAGGGTGGATATATGTTTTTTTCTTTCAGGATTTGGTAGCTTATCAAGAAAACTGCAAGAAAGATGTGTCCCTGATTGAGAGAAATAGTCAGAGTATCCTTCATTGTGTGGCTTCGACTGAAGTGTTACAGCATTTCCATCAGTCAACATTTCAGAAGAAAGTTACACAAGTTCAGATTACTTTTCAGGTAAAAATGCCATACTTTGATGCATGTTCATGAAAATTTGTTCATGTGCAGCTGATCCATACTACTGTACCTACATTTAATCACTCTGTAGCTACTCTCCTGGATAACTCTCCTCTCTGATGTCAAGTTATTAATTAAAGATTTGTCTTTATTAGGTAATAAGTGGTCAGGACACTGACAGTCATGTTCTCCATGCACTTATTCAGAGGTGAGCCTGCCACAGAGGAACCTGAGATTTAAGAGAACTTTAACATGCCTCAGGCTCCTTTGGATTGAGGAACCTGAAATCCTGCTGTTCGGGCTGCACTGTTTTTTGTTTCTCCTAACTTCATTATCTTGACTAATTATTTGCTTCTATATTCCCATACATCTCCTTTCACACAGAGCATGGAAGATGGAAACTTTTGCACATGCTACTATTGCTGGGCTTTATATTTCCGTAGAAAATGCAGTGGATTGTGGATACAGAAATTTGCAAATATGTTTCATTGCTTAATGCAGAGATGTGGCCTTTAGATTATATTCCCCGTTACCTGTTGTTATTATCAATTATTACTGCTATTTTTGGGTCTGTTCAGCCCCAGTCTAGCCCCAGTCTAACATGAAATTAGCCATTACACACGGTGTGATTTTTTGGGGTTGTCTTGTGCAGAGCCACAGATGAACTCAATGATCTTTATGTGTCAGTTCAAACGATATTCAGTGATTCTGTGACTGTCTTAAGAGTCAGATTTCCACGTAATGGGTTCTATTACATTTATTTTCAGTCGATTATTGTTCAGTATAAAGCTGAATCCAAGCTGAATTTTAAACTACAGAAAATCACCTATCAGTAAATAGCTCTCTCTGAGAGGTTAAATTTGAAATTTCTGTTGTATTTTGTGGAGTGTACCTAAAGATAAATTGTGTTTGATTTATAATGTAGAAACAATTGTTTAAGTTTAGCTTATTGTAGCAAAAGCAGATGCACTTGTAGCTTGGTAAATTTACCATATTCAACAATAATTACTCTGTTTCTATAAAGTTGGATGGTGGTTTATCTCTTTCTGTGTTAGAAAATAAACCTATTAAATAGGGTATAATCATACGAAGTGTGACATACCTAGAGGTAAAATATTGGAAACTGGCAGTTTTTCATGTAAAGAATACATCCCTATACAATTCTATTATTATGAAGATATTTTTATCAGAAAACTTTAAAAAGATTTGGCAAGATGTTTAAGTTGAAAACTACAGATTTGATTAGCTGGCTGGGTAAACTCGCTAGAATTCCTTACACTGAGGTTTGTAATCGGTGGGGATGGTGAAGGGGATGTACAGTGAGCAGTGTTGCCACTACCTTGCAGCAGTTAAAGTGCTGAATTGGTCATTTCTCCTGGTAAGTTTTCTTACTTGCTCATGAAATTGTAACCACTGAATATTGCAGTGCACGGAAACGGACTAAAAAGCAGACTAATGGAAAAGCTGTGACTAAGGTTGCAAAACGAGGATTTCAGCAACGAAATCACAAAATTTGCTGTCTTCTAAGCAGCTTTATGCCTGGTTACTTATCTGACATACTAATGTGATAATTATACAAACCTCTTCCAGGTGGGAAGGACTGTAGCATGGAACTGGTTGGATCCAGGGGTCAAACCACCCTTACTTTGAGTCGTGTTAGGGGAGGTAGTTTGATGCTAGGAAAAATGAAATGGCAAGCTTCTGATCATACCAGGTGCTTTACATTTGAAAGCAGGCTTTAGGAAAGAAAGTCACTAATCAAATGGCAGAGGCATTCTGAAAATACCAGAGACATCTAATCTACTAATTTTTATTTGAATGATGACATTAGCACAAGCCTCAGTATTAAAAACTGGGAAAATGGGAGCATGAGAGGGAGAAGCATGGTGAAAAGCATACATTTAAAAGAGTGACACAAATTAAATGCATGTTTTGTAAGATCATGGTAAAAGAGAGCAAATAAAACTCACTGTGAAATTGCCAGCTCATTTTCTTTGCTTGTAACTCAGAATATGGTCAGGAAAGCTGGTGAGTGGAGAAAAAACATAGAAGCAAATAGCCGTTTGATGAAGAAATTTGAGGAGTCTAGAGCAGAACTGGAGAAAGTAATACAGATTGCCAATTGTTGCTTAAAAGAAAAAGGAAATCCTGAAGAACTTCTCAGGAAACATAGCGTGAGTAAATTCTCTGACCTTCCTCATGGAAATCTTTGAGTGCATGACATAAAAGCCTGCTTAATTCTAAAATTGATGTGGATTTCTTGCACGTGTAGAAGTTACACAGATCAGGTCAAACTAATGCTAAGATTGAAAAACAAAACGGAAAACTATCAGCTCTCTTATTGATGTAAGATTAGATGTGAGCAACCAGAAGGTGAAAAAATACCGTAGAAATTAGGACAGGGTTTTCAGTAGAACCCCTGAGAGTTAGAACACTATATTTTGACAATCTCACACATCCACTGCTCTTTTTTTTAAATATCTGTGTCTGTTTTATAACCATAACTTATGTATGTAGCTTTGAAATGTATTCTTGTTAAAATACCATCTCAATGTACTGGCTGAGAATAAATTAATTTGCCAGACTTCAAGTGGCTAGAAATAGTTACTTCCTTAACTTAAACATCAGTTCTTCAGTGCAACAGAAGTAACATTCAAGCTTAGAGAGTGTTAGGGAACTTTGTGCTGGCAGGTTACCATATCAATATCCAGCTTCTTCTCTCACCTTCTCGCTTTCTGCCTCCACTTCAGGAATTTTTTAACCAGTTGGATCAGAGAGTCCTAAATGCCTTTCTGAAAGCGTGTGATGAACTTACTGACATCCTCCCAGAACAAGAGCAACACAGCCTTCAGGAAGCTGTGAGGAAACTCCATAGGCAGTGGAAGGTTAGTGAATGACGTATCTGGCCATTGTAAATCTTAGTTTTGGAAAGTTTCTGTATGACTTATATGCTGAAAAAAAATTAAAAGAAAACAAAATAATTTGTATTACTTCGCTTCTCATATGATTGGAAAAAGGGAAAAAAAGTCTTTTACAATATTAGTACTTCTACACCTACAAATGGCCTCTTGAAAAAACCCTGTTAAGTAAAATCAAGAAATGTGAGAAATTAATTATAAAACCTTATCTTCCCCCCACTACATACAGCCATAATGATACCTGTGTTAAGAACATTTCTTGAGAATAGGTGCTAGCTTTTTTTCCCTTTTTGCTGATGTTGGATGGTTAACCAGTGACTTTCCCAACCAAAAAAACCAAATTTGTAAGACTTCAGGCTATCAGCTTAAATTGTGTCTTCTGCCAAAGACTCTTAAAAACTAACTTTTCTCACCAGCTATGGATTTTTTTGCCTGCTACACCATGTTGCTGGTCAAAGCTGGAGTGATGGATGAGTGGTCTCACTAGCAGGCAGGCAGATACCTCTGGAAGCAGTTGTAAATACTATTTTATACAGGAAATATTTGCTATATCTTGCCAAGAATGAAGATGTCTCTGTAATGTGCCTTATACATATGCATTTTGGTCACAACTTATGACCTTTTGATGAATCTGAGACATTTAGATTTAACTTAACAAAGCAAATACGGACAAACCCCTATCTGTTCATGAACATATATGTTTTATTTTCTGTATTACCAGGTTTTAGATTATTTATTTGTAGCAAATTTACACTGAAGTAGTGTGAGTAGTGTTTTATCTCTGTGCTTCTTTATTGCCCCTGTGGGTATGTAGGATCTTCAAACAGAAGCCCCATATCATTTGATCCACTTGAAAATTGAAGTACAGAAAAGCAAGTTCCTGGTGACAGTGGAGGAGTGCAAAGCTGAACTAGCCCGACAGAACAAGGTGTTATCAAGAGAAGGCAATGAAAAAATGATCAAGGAACACATGGTATGAGTTACATGCCTCCATGGGGGAATTTACAGAAATACATTTCAATGTCAATAATAAACAGAAGTTCTGACTAACTCCTAAGCCACCAAACTCTGTGTCCAGCTTATGTCAGATAAATCCTTGAGGATAAATCCTTTATCAAAAAAAATTTATTTTAATTTAGTAGTTTATGAAAAATATATAGATATGCATCGTGATTTCTTTCAGTTTGTATTTGTATTGAATTTTCTGCTTTGTCTCCCATCAGTTGTTCTTTGGTGATAAGGGATCATACCACCTGTGTGAGAAAAGGCTACAACGAATTGAAGAGCTGTGCCAAAAACTGCCAGTCTCTGATCCAGTGAGGGGTACATTGGAAAGCAGCCAACGAATCCTGAAGGATCTGAAATCCCAGATAGACAGCACATACATAAAGCTAACAGAGCACTCGGACAGCTGGAAGGGCTATAAGAGCAGGTGTCACCTCAATTCCTACCTGGGTCTTGCAGAGCCTTATGCATGGTCACTCCTCTATGTGTCACCATAGATCAGTATCATGGAAAAAAATGATACTGTGATCTTAGCTTCAAGTAGAAAACTATGTTAACGTAGTAATTCCACAAAGTATAGTGGGGTTTTGAGTGGATTTTACAATTTTTTGCTTGCACTTAAGAGGTTGTTGTTTCATGGTGGCAATTTTTGTCTAACCTTTTTCCTTTTTTTTGCATCCTGTAATGTCTTATTTCAGATTTTCTGAATTGGCAAATTGGATTTCATCAACAGAAAGAGAGCTAAAGAAGATAAAGGAAAATGTTAATGATACTGCCAAATACAAGCAGTGTAAAGCATCTGTGGGGGTGAGCCCTTAGCTTATATTCTAACAAAGCTATGGTCATTGCTACTGGGACTCTGGATAAAATTCTACTCCAAAGTAGTGCAACTGTTTTACTACGGAGACCATAGCAGTTCTGTTGATTCCTGGTATTCTTAAAAACATTACCAGGAGAAAGTTGCACGTTACAGCAAAGCGTGGCGGAAGTTCTTACTTTTAATAATTTAGAGAGTGACAGGTCCCTTTCCCTCTGTATTTAGAACATCAAAAATAGAGAGGCAGATAGAATAAATATTTGCCCCTCATCTTATTGCATGCAGAGTTAAAAGTGCTACTCAAAGAAAAGCAAAAATTTCTGGATTGCAGGTTTTTGAATGATCTCACATTTAATTACTTAAATTTAAGGAAATCTATTATAAAAATTCTCTTCTACAGTAGTGTAACAGGGGAGGAAAACATATTCTACCATTAACTTTGGCACTAGTGACTGGTACCAGAGTGACAGAATAGCTGAAGATTGAGTGGGTTAGTTAAATAGTTCTAAGGAATAATTTATTGTGCCACTTGGTACCCAACTTGACCCTTCTTTCTGTTTTTTTTTTAATTTCACATACTAGGAGCACCTACATACTGTAGGTATTTATGTGAAATTCACGAGCAGGTTATGAGTCTAACCGTATGGAGAAACATTATTATGATGGCCTTGATAAAACTGATTGATCTTTAGCTTAATGGGTGCTTCTGCTTCAAAAAGTCTGATTGACTCATGTAGTTTCACTGCTGCCAACATCTCTTCAGCACTGCCACAATGATACAAATGAACTAGGAGGGGGGCATGAAGAGAGGAGGGGGGAAAAAAACTATGTAAATAGGAAAAGAATTACACAAAACTCTATATTGCATGAAATTATATATTTGGGAAAGTCAGCAATTCAGATTTAAATTGCAACTAAGAAATATGGTCAATACATGGGAAACATATACGTGGTACCTGCCTTCTATCTATCTATCTATCTGTAAGTAAAAATGTTTGTGAGAGAAAAGTACTCCACTACTAACTAAAGAACAGTCTAATTAGCAGAGGAGTAAAGTCTGTGGAAGAAGTGCAAAATTCCAGCTATTGACTGGAATAGAATCTCATAGGGTATGCAAATAGAAAAATTTCTAGTGTTTCAAAATAAAAGAAAAGTAGTATGTTTACACTACTGTTCTTTGAACTGATGCCATGAATGTCAGTTATTGTTGTATTTTGTATGTTTGAAACAAATATGTTTTGATTTTTTTCTGTAGGAAATTAGGAAGCATATTCACAGGCAAGGAGAAAATCACAGCTGGCTGAAATCTAGAGTTGCTGTTTTGACTGCACTTTGTCCTGATTTGGAGGCCAAAGAGACAGAGGATGAGCTTTGTAAACTTTCCAGTGACTTTAAGAGACTTCTAGATTTGCTGGCTGAGGTACAGTACAAGGGACACAAGAACTTTCCATTTACAGTGTCACATGAAATGACATCAATCATGGCTTCACATGCACAAGTTCCCTGCTGTGCTTTTTAATTAAGCTGCAAGCCTTCAGCAAGGAAAAATTAATTTGTACTCCATGGGTAGGAAAGCATTGAGATTAGCAGGCAAAAAATACTGACATTATTATAGTGGATCTTCTCCCTTTCCAGAATTGGATTGTATCATACTAACTGTTTCTGGAATCAAAATGTCCATATTTTTAGTTTTTTTAAATCGGTTCCTAGTGAACATTGTCAAAACCATGATGTACATCAGCTAGTGGATACAGAATTGCACTTCAATCTTGATTATTAGATAATCTTATTATCTTTTATGCTGAAATAAAGCACTACTTTGAGGTAATTTCTTGTCATTAAGGATTTGTATCACACCCTAAATTTTCAGGAAAAGGGCGCAGTTCTCCGAGGCCTGAATGAAAATGAGATACTGTAACTGTGGAAATCATGGGAAATTTCTAATTCATAACAAGCAAAACCTCTCAGAACCACTGAACCCTTGGGTTCTGTGGGCTCTCAGGGAACTTACTGCTTCATAGTTCATACAGTCAAAAGAAAAATCAGGTGAAACTTAGAGCACCTTGCACTTAAAAGGTGGAATAGACCCACTTAAAAAAAAATATTTCAGGAGAGAGAAAGTTCAGACTTCAAATTTCATTGTTAATGTCAGTTCTTGTGGAGGCCTTATAGGGCTTTCAAATGTATAAAATTTCTATGTATTTATTGAAGCTTCTCTAAACTTCTGTGGTGTGAAAACTGTGTTTGGAAAGTTTGGGCAAGAAATGTAATTTCCAACTGACTGCAAAAAGCTTAACATACAATTTTTTTTTTAGTTTTTTGGGGTGCAGTTTTTCGGAGTTTAATTACTTTTGCTTGTTTCCTCTAAAAGGCAGAACTAAGGGTAAGTTAATGAGAATAAGTTAATGAGGGTAATATAAGAAAATAAGGGGTCAAATCTGTACTTGGTTTGAATCTAACAGCATAATCTAAATGGCACTCTATACTATAGTTAAAAGACTACTGATGCTTAAAAGTCTGAATACTATTTATAAAGCTTGTTAATCAGATGGATGAAACTGTTTAAACGAGGACTGATACTGGGTATGGCCAGAGTTCAGCAATAGTTTTGGGGAGTAAAAACTAAACATTTATATAACAGTGAAGTGAATGGTTTAAATTTGAATGACTCTCCAAAGTAATGAAAAAAGAAGAAAAAGAACAGAAAAAAGAAAAGGAAAAGGATCTAGAATAGTTTATGATTAAAACCTTAAAACACAGGAACTATATGAGGAACAGAGCCTGAGGATCAGCTACAAGTATTCAGCTGGACATGCAAATAGAGAAGAACTTTCTGATATGTTGAATGGATATATCTCTTTCTTTATAAAATTCTGCAAGCTGAGACTGGATACTGCACCACATGCACATTGTGGTCCATAAAACCAGGGTAATTGAGCACTTTGGTGTATTTGTAGTGTATTTATCAATACACTGCTCAAGACAGTCCAAATGGCAACAAAATTTTTTAGTGTGTTGAGTAGTGTAGATGTTTTGGCATCTGGGTCAGCCTGCAAGGATAAGGAGAGTTTGTGTTTTCTAAGTGATCACCAATAAGTAGCTGTCACAGATTGCTATTTTTCATATGGCAGTGTAATAGGGAGTATGTTTGAACAAGACAAAGGTCTCTTCAGTCACATTTTAAGTCTACAGACACTTTTTCAATGTAAAGTTAAAGGTGTCAAAAATGCTGGAGATAAAAATTTACTATATTTTTTTAAAAGTATTCAAAATATAAATGTACCCTTAAAATATAGATGTGTCTTTCAACATGAAATACTTAAAGTTATCTGTAATTTTAGATTGAAAATACCTTAGGTGCTGTTGGAGACTGTGTCCAGTACAAAGAAGAAGTTAAAAGTGCAATTGAAGAGTTAATTAACAACTCTAAAGAAGTCCAAGCAGAGGCTGAAAAGATCCTGGATACAGAAAGTTTATTACAAGCTCAGCAACTACTGCTTCATCATCAGGTAGGGCAATTACTCATGTCCATATCCAATTTTTTTTTAAAAGAAGAATTTATGTAATTACAAATTTTTTTTTTATGTCCATTAACATAAATCTTTATATTTAAATTTGGAAGAGTTACAACTGAAACAGTCCTATATGGCCTAGTATTGATTTATTTTAATGAAAAATGTTTTCAGTATTTTTTAAATGTTAAATGTCAACTTTTGTTTCATATGAGTTTTTGGGGCACAAAACACCTGAAAAACTAGCTTCATTCACTTTTCATTTTGGGTAAGTGTATTCTGCAAATATGTAGACTCTCTCTTTCTATCTTTTTATAGCTTTCAGATTCAATCATGGTTAATTGGGCACAATTCTGGCTTTGGAAATTTCTCTATTTTAGCAGTTTGATGTGGCCCCAACTCTAAATATTGGAGGGAAGGTGTTCCTCTAGCCTTATCTCATTCTCTGGACAGCTATTTTTGTGGCAGAGGGGCCTGCATTCTGTAGGAGTAGAACAGGAGGTTTTGTATGCACTGATAATGGACCAAAACATCTACAGGCTACAGTAATAATGGTATGGCTTGCATACAGCAAGAATCACAGCTTTTAAGGCCAAATATGGGAATTTAACTTTGTGAGCTGCTCAAAGCTAATGAGAATAGGAATAATTTACTGCCAGTGTTTGAGCATTATTTAAGTGTTTTATATTAACATCTATTTCTGTGGAGTCAGACAGCTTACTGTCTGACCAAGCGCTACCAAGTCTTACCTGTCTTATCTAAACTCTTTGGGATGTGTTAAGGTTTGTATTGATTCTTTAAATACTCTACATTCCTTAACCATTTTAGGAGAGGTAGTAGAAACAGTTAACTTCTTGATTAATTTTTCTTGGCTATGGAGTCTGTCAAGGCAGAAACAGATTTTGACACAGACCTGAAGGTACCCATAGTAGAACTGAGCTAGCTGTGAGTTGACCTAGCAAGGCTGGCATGGGTCAGCCATGTTAGAAAGATGTATTCTTAGGAGTTTCTGACAGTGCTACAAATCAAAACATGTCTAGGACAGAGCAACACAACTTAGGCAATCCCGTCCTGCTCTCTAATAAGGCTGATATATTGCTTTGTTCAATCTGAGGCTCCAGCCTGTGCCTCAAGAGTGCAGAGCAGACCTGGATGCAGTCATGAGGAATACATGCACCTATGACTCCTGCTGTGGTTGCTCAACTGCTGTGGCTTCTGCTTTCTCAAATACGCTTTGGATAAATGGCCACATTTCACTCTTTTTCTCACATGCATATGCCACAAAAGGTGGCATTTGACATTTTGGAAGCCAGGGCGTATACTTGATGAGTATGTGAGACTCTCAAGAATACTTGCCCCAGAATATCCCTTTGTCTGTTACTCTCATTGCATACCCCTGCAAAACCAAAAAGGGACTGCATCGTGCCAGTTTACCAAAGCGGCTAAAAAGTCTAATCATTCCTGTTGGGTGAATCGTTTTAGCAAAGGACAAGGAGACTCCGTGCAAAAAGGCAAGATGTCCAAAAGCAGATTTCCCAAGCCAAGCGGTTGCAGATTGAAGGTGGACTGCCCAGCACAGTACGAGAGGATTTACAAAAATTAGAGGGAACATTGGAGAACATGCAGCAGACTATGGAGAAACGGGAAGAGCAACTGCAGGTGGGTCATTTGCACATGGAAATAAGACCTCATGCTTTCTTCTTCCTCTTTTTTTTTTTTTTTAACTTAGTAAAACCCAAATTTTTTAAAATCAGAAAACTGAGCTCATTTTCTCACCTCTGGCGCTTGGTCCTTGGGGTTTTCATGATCAGTACCTCTATGAAGCTACTATATACCTCTTAAATAATTAAGAAATAGCATTCTGTCTGGAAGTGTTTAAAAGTCCCAACTATTCAGTCATAATAGCTAACAGTTTTAAATAATTTATCTGTGAATTAATTTTTAGATGTCTCTTTTTTGGTTACTAGAGATGGCATTGCTCTTTAATTGAGTGTCCTTAGGCTGGATATTAGGTTAATGACACCTGATGTGGAAATATAATCCTCACAACTACTGTGTGAAATACATGCTGTGATCCTGAATTTAAAGAAGGAAGAAGAAAGTCACAGGGAAATCAAATTGATTGCTTCAGCTTGTATAACTAGTCACTGACTGAACTGGGATTAGAATTTATAGCTTCTTGCAACCGTATGTGGTTTGCCCTTTACATTTTTCTAAGCAGAATGTTAATCCAAGTGGCCACCATTCCATCCAAACGTTTCAAGTCACCAAAACTATTTCTCGTGAGAAAACACAAGATGAGAAACACTATCAATAAACCTCAAATAACTTCTTAGTGTAAGCATTTGTTACTGAAACCCATTTTTCTCTAAGAATTCCCATAAATAAAGTCTTAATCTGTGCTTCAGAATCAAGAAAGTAATTGTTTAAGATGTCATAGTTCATGTGACTGGTAATTAAATGCTGTATGTTAATCAAAATTCTACATTATCAGAAGAGACCAGATAGGTCCTTATGTGTGATTTTCCTATGAGTAGGGATTTTCTTCTACCATTTTACTGTAATTTATTTCATTAAAGAGTTTGAAAATCCTTTTGATATTTTTGACTACTTGTCACCATAAATCTCTGCATGTATTACTTTAGACTCCTTACAGGACATTCAAATGTAAGATTTAAATATTGCTGGCAACTTAGAGAACAGTTCTTTTTTAGCGCAGCTTAGTATGAATCAATGAAAATTGAAGGAAAAAGTTTTATTTGGTTTAGAAGAGTTTCATCTACTCACTGTTGAGAAGATGGCTTCTCAGGAAAAATTATTTTATGTCAAGACTTTTTCTCATTTTTCCTTTTTCAGTAATGTACAATGAAAATCTTGTTTTCTCGCCTTTGATCTCCTTGTGTTCCTTTTTCGTTTTGTTTGTCTGTTTTTTAGGTCACAATAAATAAATGGGAGCAGTTTGAAAGAGACAAAGAAACAGTAGTAAAATATCTCAATCAAGCAAGCTCTGTGCTTGAACGTATCTTAAACTTTAGCAGTTTAGAGAGCCTCTCCTCAGAACTGGATCAGACAAAGGTACTGACTGTGTGAAGTGCAGGAGCTGAGGTGTCTTTCTGCCTTGCCTGCTGACATGTGCTGAGTGTATTGCCTTCAATCTTTGCATGGTTTCCCATTAATGCCGGTGTAAATTGCATATACAGATGAGCGACTGCATAAACTGTTTAGAGGTAAAAAGTCATTTTATTAAAAAAAAGTGAAGGATTTCTCCAAGTCTGCATCTGAAGCATACTTGTGAAAGTTAACATTATTTTGAGGACTTCCCATTTTATGCTCAATAATCATCTATCCTGGTAATCCAGTGTTGAGGACTCGCGTATCAACATTAATAGGGTGCACTTTGGCAAGGTTGTCTGGAATGTGACAAATAGCACTCTTAGCCCTGAGAAGAAAAAGGAGGGACTTCTACCCCATGAACATAAGCCATAACATGCCATTTTCCCTTAGTAACACAGAATTATCCCAGCCCATTTTATTTACTACTACGGAAGTAATAATAGTGCTTGTTTTTCCTAAGTGCCATGGTTTACACACTGCTGTTAACCTTTGGTGAAGCCAATAATAAATTATATCTATCTTGATTATGCTCAGCATCCATTGTTCTGGTGTGGGGGTTTAATGTTTGTGACAGAAAATAGTTGCTGAACAAAGTGAAAATACAAGATGTGAGATACTGCAAAATCCACTTCATAAATGGTAGGATTTAAAAATTAAGTAAAGATGCATATAATCTCTGCAATGCAAAAATAAATTTCTTGAAGAGCTGTAGAAGAAACTTGGATTTTTTGACTTAAAATTTTTTGCACATACAGTTTCCTTTGATAATTGCTCAAATGAACTTTCCTTAATGCAATACAAAATTTACTGTCTTCAGAGATTGTTTTAATATATTTATATACACATTCAAATTACACGTAGGACACAGGTACTTTTTTCCAACCCCAAACATTGAGGAAAAATACTTTCTGTGTAACTATATGAAACTCTTTATAGCTGTATTAATACATCTTGCATCCTTACAGGAACTTTCTAAACAAACTGAAGCAATGGCAGTACAGGCTGAGAATTTGGTGAAGAATTCCTCTGAGATACAGCTTGGTTCAAAGAACAAGCAGTCCCTTCAGCATCAGGCAAAATCAATCCAAGAACAAGTGAAAAAAGTGGAAGTTACTCTTGAAGAAGAGTATGTTCTTAACAAGTCCTAATATTTATTCTTCAGTATAAGATTGTATCAAATTTCTAGAATACCTTGTCAGCATTTTGTGTTGTCTCATCAGTTCTGTCATTTACTGCTTGCTCTGGCATAGTAACCAAGTTAAGGTACCAAATATGTCAAAAGAGTGTGTGTAAACAAACAAAGTATTTTCTTTTAATACTATGTAGTTCATAAAAATTAGTTACATTTAAACTGACACTTATCTTTAAGCCCCAGTCTTGTGAAGAAGGGATAATTGAGCTCATTCTTGAGGTACTGGACTCTTTTGGAAAGAAAAATCTCAGTTCGAGTATTAGAGCAGCACATTTACCACATTTGCCTCAGTCTATAGGAGTGTAAAGAAGTGCCTTCATCTTAGGTGAATGCCCAGATTGTATTTCATGGGCAATATTAAAAGCTGCTTCTGCTGCAAAAAAAACAAAGGCATCATTTTCCAGATTTTGTTTAAAGGCTCAAACTCCAAGGAAAGCTTGATAAATATTTGTAGCTTTTTGTATTTCTAAAAATTTCACCCCTTCTCTCAAATGAGTAATTCAGTTATTGAACTTGTTACTCAAATTCAGAATGTTGCTATTCTCACAATATCCCTATACAGATACATTTGTATGTATGTATGAAATCAGTATTTTTGCATACACTAGATCTGATACACAAGTCACAGAGAATATGACCAAAGGGCAATGCCCAAATAATTGGGGTTCTTTTCCCCCATAATGACCACTGTCATGCTGATCTGATTTTAATTTAGTGCCATTTTCTTCCTGATGTGAAAGAACAGCTATAAACCAGAATAACTAGCCTGTACAGCAAATGGTGATCTGACCTTTTATATAATGCTTTCTCCAATATAAAGTGTTAGAATGATTTGCAGTCAAATTCTACCATCTCTTTCTAAGTACTTTACACATCATTTTCTCCAGTATTAGAGAGAAAACTAGTGTGATTTTTCAGTCCAAGAAATTTACCCATCCAACAATGAATATTCGCTTTTAAGATAAAGTCATCTATTTTTAAATGGACATCATCATTGATATAGGCTTTCAATGTAGCTATGAAATAGGTTTTAGTTGAATGTATAGATTATACAGAATGTCTGTGGTAGTGTAACACATAATAAAAAGCTAAATACCTTCTGTAAAAGATACAAATACATACAACGGTCTATAGTGTATCTACAGAACATATAGTAAGTGTGTAAGGGTTATATTTTAACTTGCATCATCAATAAAAATCTTGGCTGAGTAATTTAAAGTGAAGGTATTCCAAACTCATAAGGTACATAAGTATGCTGATGAACAGGAAAAAAAGAGAAAAGTTTGAGCAGCTCTCCATAGTCAGCTACTGTAAGAACTTAGCCCATCTGTTTTCCAAAGAGATCATGCAGACCTGTGCAGTGTCTTTGGGATTATATTCTTTAAAGTCTGTGGCTTTCTTAACGCTACAATGAAGGCATACAACAGCAGTTGTGCCACTGATTTGGTCCTTTGATTTTGATTTCCAGCTGTATTTTCATGGGCTGGACTTGAGTGAAATATTTTTGCACATTGTTTTCCTACAAATAACTTGAATTTGCATACACTCTTATCAGTAAATGGCTGTTGACATTCTTATTTTTTTTTAAGTTTGAAAATAAATAAGAAAAAATTAAAAGGCCAATTTTTACATTTTTAGGCTACATCTTTTCTTAAAGCTTCCTCTAGCTTTAATGAGGGGGGAAAAAAGTTTAAAACTTTTTACCATGGAATGGTTTTTAGGCTATATTTAGAAGGAAAATGTATTTTGAAATTTTGTACTATTCAAACTTTTATGATGAAACTTTGATATTTTCAGTGAAATAGAAAATGTGTGTTTTGCAAGCTGTGTACAGGGCCTACCTTAGCACTGGTTTCAATTTCTTGAAAGGAGAAGAAACTTGTATACTGGAAGTTAATGCTGTTAGGCCTTGTATAATGGCCTTAGACTTTTTACTTGTGACAAAAAAAAAGGTGCTTTGTTTGCAGTCTGTGACATAGAACAATCAGTCATAATCTGTCTCTGTTTAACATACCTATAATGTATGTTTCGAAGAATATAAAAATATTAACTCTGAGGGAGTTGAGTCACATTTGTTGTTGATTCTTTGGCTTGATATGAAATCATTGCCACAGCAAACACAAACTTCCTGTAAGACAGGGAGATTGCTGTTACAAAAAAGAAAGATCAATAAAGCAGTCAAGCATTGGTGACTATGTGTATGTCCACATTTCACTGGTTTTAATCATTCTGGTCTAGGGACTGAATTATGAACATCTATGCACTCAGTTATCTAAATATTTAGATTTGTGATATAATCATCATTCCATATTATTTCATAGAAATTTCATCCTGTTGATGTTCCTTTTCCTTTCTCTTCCTGCTATGATGAGATTCTTATACAGCTGATGAATAAAGCTGTACTTTCTTTTACCTCTCGATGTTCCCACTATGGCTAATGCAATTGTTTGACTTCTGGTGTGTGGCCTAAGAGAGAACCACGTTTGAATTTAATGCACAACTTGGTCCTCTAAAATGAGGACATTTTAAAATGACCCTCCTGTAGACTGAATAAGTTCCATTTTTATTTTAGCAAGAATATGGGCAGCTTCATCATATTAAACTGTTTATTCTCTCTAATTGATTTGGTTGATTTTAGTATTAAAAGCATGGAAATGGTGAAAAACAAGTGGGATCATTTTGGCAATAATTTTGAAGCTCTGTCCGTCTGGATAGCTGAACAAGAAAAAGAACTGGAAACTTTGGAAACATCATCATCTCCTTTGGACATACAGATCAGCCAAATCAAGGTGATTAGTTGTTGTTATGTTGAGTGTTAAAAGCCCATTTATCTGTTACTTTGCTAGAAGCCAAATGGGAGAAGAGACATTTTACATGTTTCAAAACTACCACAATGAAATGATGGCACATTTTATACATTAATATACCAAGTGGTAAGGTCTTACATAAACTAAAGAAAAATTCCTACAGGCTGCCTTCTCTTTTAGTGTTTAGTTTACATATATGAAATCTTCATGAGTGTGGTTAAAACATAATTTATGCCCTTCTTATTTTTCAAGTAATCTCAACTGGTGTACAAAATAGCTACATAAATACAAGTTTGGGTTTTTTTAAAAACATACATCAGCTAGTGGCTATAGAGCTTGATTTTAATCTTGCAAGCTAAAGTCATAACTTGATTTATGTATCTTTTATGCTGAATTAATAAAGAAACTGTTGCTCTTGGTAGCTTGAAAACCTACATAACATTTACTGTTATTGTATTTGCACTGTCTTAAGTTCTGTGTGAATTCCTGTAGATACACAGTGGTTAATTTAGTTTCGAATTGCTGACTGAGGTGCATATTGTCTCCAAGCATTGCATTTCAAGGGCTGACGTTGTATCCTTCCAAAAAATGAAAATGTACTTTCTCTGGAACAGCATGTTTCTAAGGGTGCAGGGTTTTTCAACAGGCAGTGCACATTGCCATTTTCTTTTTTCTGTGACCTACTTGTTCTTCAGAAGGCGCACAGGTGTGCAGCTGCTTGCATACCAGCTTGACACAATTTCCAAAGGATCCCATAAGGCACTTGTTTCATGTGACAGAAACAGTTTATCAACAGATTCTCCTGTTCTTAATTTGTTCACAACTTTACAAAGACTAAATAAATAAATCTATTGACTTCATCATTAAAGAATAAAACAATGCTTGAGTCCTTGCTTCATCACCACAGCAATTCAAAAACAGTTTCCTTATGAAATAATATGTATGCACTTGTTCCACTGGCATATATTATCATGTTGCCTTGCTTTTAAACAATTAGTGGACAAGATTCCAGTGTTTAAGAGGGAAAATAAGTGCATCAAATGATGCTAATATTGCATTACAATGTGTCAGTTCTTGTCTGTCTAAATGGAGCTTTCTTAAGCCCTACTAGCCTATTCCAACCAAGTTCCCAGAATATTTGTTCCTTACTATAGATGCAGATAAGCAGTGATTTTTACACTGCATTGAAAGTTTCTGAAAATTCCATCATAATTCTTACACATTTAAACACCATGGTCAGCAGATGATATTTATGAACACCCGAGTGAACAGGCATAAAACAGAGAAAATCCTCCACATGAGGCGTAGGGTACATCATTGTGAACTAATGAGCTTTATGAGCTGTGATGTGTGAAACGAGTCGTGTCACCTCCAGTGCATGGACATAGCTAGATGTTTACTTCAGCAGCATTGCTTTGTGCCTGATTTTGAAGAATTTTTTTATGTTTTGTTTTAAGTTTCCTGATGAGTGAGTCACAACACTAATCAGCATACTTAGTTCATAATTTCTATGACACCACATTAGTAACGAACATTTCAACATACGGCAAATGTCTGAAAAATAGTGTGCTCCTTGATACCTTTGGCTGACCAGATAAAAAGCCTAGGGTCAGCTGAATGGAATTATCCTACATAGTGGTGGTAATTTTCTACTTTTGGTGACGTTGATTGCAAAGCCCCAGTGACTTCAGCAGAGCCAGATTTTTCACCTACACATTTCTCTGAAATTCCTGGTGGAACAAAATGACAGTTATCACAAGTAGTTACCATTGGTGGCAGACTCGGTGAGAGTTTGAAAGCCTCAATTATCCACCTTCTTTTATGTAACTGAGTGAATTTAACAGAATAGCGTAGGAGTGAGAAAGCACTGCCTCATTCGTATCTGCTGCATTGTTAGATAATTTCAGCTTCAGGGCTGCAAATCCAGTATTTTTCCTCAGCAACATGTTCTCATGCAAAAAAAAGATATTTTATAATCCAAATTAATTCATAATATATTGCATAAAGAGAAACTATAAATTCTTATAGCACCACATTTTTTTTCTGACAGTCACTCTGCTAATTTTTGACTGAATCTTGCAGTAAGCCACTCCTGAGCTTTATAATGGCAAGAAAGAGACCATATTTTGTATCACATTTATAGCAGATGTTGAGCACTACCTATGCTTTGAGAGTGGATTTTCAAGAAAGTTTTTGGTCGCTTTCATATACATACACATCTTAACATTTTTATATCTGAGAATGCTATTGCCCATTTCAGTTTTAAAGAACTCACTTGGATCTTTCAAATCTCTCCCAGTGGGTGTTTTCCATTGCTTTTGAGAACTCCATGGACATGATATGTCAGCAGTAATTAAAAAAAAAAAAAAAGCTGTTGTGAAAAAAAGCTTATTTCCAAGTTCATTGGTGCCAACTGAATAAATAGCCACTGAATGAGAAACACTCTAAGTTTCTTTCTTGGATGATGTAGCTGCCAGGTTTGCCTCTAATTTGTAATAAGACAAGTGCAAAATAATAGGAGACAGTTGCTGTCATGCAGCTGCTAAAATGTAAAGCCAGTGCAAGTTAGTCTTTATGCAGTTGCTAACTGAGGTACAAGACAGATGAAAAGTGCCAAAAACCATTATTGCCCTCGTTTCATGGTTTCCTGTTTATACTGTAATGTAGTTCTTTATTTAATCTTCTGCCTAAGGGCACACTCACCCTACCTTATGGTCTAGTTAAATTTATCCTTTATTGTACCATAGTATTTTAAATTAGGAAATGGAAACAATCTCTACTGTTTTTGAAATTGTGGTATGTTTTATTTTCTAAGTCCTTGGAAACCTATTAAACATCAGTAACCAACTGTTAGGGTTCAGCTCCTTAACAATACTTTTTTCAGTTACACAGTCATGTTTTTTCATCTTCTGTTTATTTTGAATCTTAAAGAGAATTGTGTACCACTTTTCCTGTGAAGTAAGAGATGCTAAAATATGAACCATCATGTCTGCTTATGAAAATATGCACCTCAGCCAATTCTAATTGCTCTTCATACACACTGGTTCTAGAGCAGTCTGTATTTTAAACCTTTGCCAGTGTTAGTTTCAAGAAGAAAAAGGGTATTTACAGGTCATATTAAAGACTTTGGAACTAGTTATTTCAAGTGGTCAATGAACTCTCCTCTTACGTAATTTTTTGATGAAGGATTTTTGTAGCTGAGGTAAAAAAAGCATTTGGAAAATACTGTTCTAATAATTAAAAACTTACTGTGAATTTTTTTGCTATTACTTTACATTTTAGGTTATTAATAAAGAGATAGATGGTAAAATAACTGGAATCTCAAATCTAGAAGAAGAAGCCAAGTCTTTTTCCCAGTTTGTTACCTCTGGAGAACGTGCACATATTAAAGCCAAACTGACTCAGGTCAAAAGGTATTGGGAAGAGCTAAGAGATCATGCACAGAGACTGGAAGGAACAATCACAGGGAATGTATCAGCACAGCAGAAATACGAAGAAAGTCTTAAACAGGTAGACTATGCAAAATCTAATGGATTGTTTGCAGCAATTTATAGAATTACTCTATATTTTTCCAAAATTGAATAAAAGATGCATATCGTAATAGGATGGACTAAAATAAATAAGGAGATTTTTAAGGTAGTTGCAAGACCTAGATACATAAATTTGTGCTTTGAATTACCTAAAAGGCAGCTTCAGAAAGACAGTAAAATATAAACACTCAAAAAATTATCTTCTAGAAAACCTACGTGATTCTCCTGGATATTGCACTATTGAACCACATCCATACTTCTTATAAACACTTTAACTTCAATCTTTGGCAGATGGAAAGTTGTAAGGAAAATTATTGCCCCAGCCAGGAGGAACTGAGCACTGTTAGCATCTTATAACTTCAAAAAGGACTCAGCACTACAAAGGCTTAGGATATAAAATTCTCTTAGCAGCAAACATTTAAAAGATGTTATTTAAAGAATAATTTATGTAATTCCTGCTGGTTTTAGCTTCTGGTTTGCCTTTTTTTCATAGGTGCAGCAGTCAGTGTCTGAATTTGAAGCTAAGCTAGCTGAGCCTCTTACATCGTGCTCTTCGGCAGCAGCAACATACGCAGCCCTTCAGGATTGCACGGTGAGCATGTGGCCAGCTATTCGTGGCACTGAGTCCAGGGACACGCTATCACACTGACCTCCTTACAGAAATGCCAGTAACCCCCAGACCAGGGGCTGCCTGATGCCACACAGCTCGGGGCGAATCTGCTGAATTGCTGTTGCAGATGCAGTTGTCTGAGAGGTGTTGAGCACCTGCTTGTCCTAATAGGCATCAATTCCTCAAAGGATTTGACTCTGCTCACTCACTTGTCTCAAAGTGCTATACTGGAAATCCGTAGCTATTGTTTTATTAGAAGGAGGCAAGGGCTGCCTGTCTGGCTGGGCAGCCCCAGGGAAGGCTTAAGTACTTCCTCAACTATTTCTTCTCACCATTTCAGACAGGCTTGGAAAGTTTCTTCCCCAATCTAGGGAGAAAGAAAGCCTAAAAGTACCACTTAACCCTTCAGGTTATTGGTTTTAACTTTATGCTTCTAAAACTTTATGAAAAACAGAAGGTAAGAAACAAGTCTGTTAGACATTTTTCCTCTAAGGTTTTCATGAAAACCCTATGATTAAAGAAAATATATCCTTGGGAGTAGTTTTTCTTTGGCAATGAAGAGACTGGATGGAGTTTCAACTTAGAAACTTTTACCCGTGATGATAGAAATCCATGGGTATTTGGATATTTGGTTCAGTCCACTACAAAAGGAAAACAAATATTGAACTGGTATTCAAACTACAGATAATCCCATCTCAGGGAGTTTGGTGTAGTATTTCTGTTTGTAAGTTCCGATACATTTTTTCAACAATAATCATAGCCTTTCTTTCTAAGAAAATATTGCCAAAAATTTTAGTTATATTGTTCTTGCAGTAAAATGCATATAATGTCTTCTGAACTTAGAGATAACTGCTTGCAAAGGCTGTTTTCAAGGGGGACCTGACCTCTCTGCTTCAAAAAAGCTTGATACTAGTTGAGGAAAAATATTTTGCATATGGGGAATTTATTCAGACAGCACTTGTAATCACCATTTTTATTGGCTTTTAAACATTATGAATATGCTAAGTATGCTGTTATAAAGTCTTTTTCTCTTTGGGGATCATTATGATTAAATATCTTGATCTGAAATAATCAGCAGCTTGTTCCTGTATAATTCATATTTCCTGCTATATATGATTTCTTGTAATTATAACCATTACTATTGTTGTTACTATTGCACACCTGTGAGTTGGAACTTTCGTGATCCTAAATTGGTTTCATTTTGTGCTTTTCTAACTCATTGTACTACATTTCAATCATTTTCATATGTGCAAGTTTCCCAGTTTTCTAGAAACATCAACACTGGATAATGTAGTTAACGTTAGATGTCATTTCTATGAAATGGACCTTTAGCTAATGCTGATGGAAGTTCCAAGTAACTCTTCCCTGCTTCTCCCATGTCATGACATTGGCTGCAAGTCTGGTAGTCCTTACCTGTTGGAGTGAGGTTTTGAGTTTACTCTGTATAAATTAGCGCAACTCTTAGACAGATGTTAGGGAATCTCGAGCTTTTTCCTGAATTTGAAGCTTTGTCCTACATGGATGATGCTGTGTCACATGCCTATTCAGAAGCTCTGACTCTTTTGTTGAGGAGTTTTTTTCTTTAGCACTGTTCCTAGGAAACACTTTTTGCCACTACAAGCTAATTCATTGATATGCTTGGAACACGTGGACCTAGGGTGGACCTGAGCAATATCTAAGCTATGAAGTGATTTCATGATCCGATGGATGTAGCATTGTTTCAAACTTATGAGTAGAACTACAGAATTTTTCCCACCATTGTTACCATAACTCTATTGTTTATGCATGTGACTTCTGTTTCTTTTACATGTTCACTAGGACCTTTGTCATACTGTGGAAAAACTGAGCAACCCTCTGGCCTCTCTCTCAGCCAGTGTCCGAAAGGTGGCCAACAAAGAAAAAGCTGCTCAGGAGGTCACAGCACTACAGCAGAAATATGAAAAAGTGCTGGAAAGTGCTAAGGAGAAACAGAGCTTATTAGAGACTCTTCTGGCTCAGTGGCAGAAGTGAGTAAACTCTTACAGCTGTTGTGATGGACACAGAGACCTTCCTGTGCTCTGTGTGTGAGACTGAGAGGATGACTTGGTAACTCTAGGTTGTGATTTTGTTAGGCAGGAGAAGGAGCTGTCTGCCTTCCTGGCCTGGTTGGAGGGGTGCGAAGCTACTGCCAGGCCTTTGGAGCAGTATGTTTCTGCTGATAGAGTTAAGCTGGAAGGTGAACTGCAGGCACTGCAGGTATGTGTCAACTGAAATATTGTCCCCCTACATTTCCTAGTGTATTTCTGTGTCTTTTAAAGGAAGGAATTGCTTGGTTATAGTCTGACAAGTCAACTGATTTTGGGCTTTGGAAATCTCCTAGGAAGTATTACATTATCACTTGCTATTTCTCATTTACTTTACTACTACTTTTAACTGCAATATGCCAGCTCAAGAAAAAAGAAAAAGGTGCCTTGGTATATCCTGTTACCTGCTAAGGAAGGACATGGGTCTGCTTGTTAGAAGGTCCCTTCTCTAGAGAAATTCCTTTATTCAGCAATACTTCTTTTCTTTTTTTTGTATGTGAGAAAAGGTTCTCTGATGAAAAAATGCTCGAAAGTTTTGAAATCGCAATGGAAGTCTGCTTTCTGATTTTTTTTCAAACACAATACTTTCATCCTATTCTAAATTATGCCTTCTCTTGAAACTTTTGCCATTTGTTTTAGATGAATATGAAGCAGTTGGCCAAATGTAACATCTTTTATACCTTCCTTGAAGCCAAGTTGTCCAAGTTTTCAGTTTTAAATATTACTGAAGAAAAGGAAATTTATTTGGGGGATTGGGCGTTTTTGTTGTTGTTGAGTGTTTTTTTGTTTAGGGATTAGTTTTTTTGTTTGGTTGGTTGTTCTTGAGGGTTTTTGTTTGGGTTTTTTTGGTTTTTGTTTTGCTTTGTTTGGGCCAGTTTGCAACATTTCCTCACAATTCTCTTGCTGCACACAAAATACGTTGCAAAGTGTGGTCTTGATTTTAGCCACTGCCATCATACAATAGAGCTGTATGGAAAGGTCACACTTTGTCCTAAAGGAGAAAAGAACCCCAACTGTGATGAATCCCTACTGAATTGCTATTGCAGATATAGCTGTCTGAGAGGTGTTGAGTACCTGCTTGTTCTAACAGGCCTCAGTTCCTCCAAGGATTTGACTGCTCACTCACTTGTCTTGAAGTGCTGTACTGGAAATCCGTAGCTGTTTTTTTATTATTTTCTGTTATTCTGCATAATATGATGCCATGCTTAATCTAAAAGTTTTGCATTCTATTGTTATCCCAGGATTTGCGAGCAGATATTGAGTCTCATGCTTCAGTCTATGAGAGCCTTTCACAGTTAAATGAGTCGCTATTTCCAACAGCTTCAAAGCAGTGTGTGAAAACAATGAAAGAAAAATTCAAAGAGCTGGATGAGAGGTGGAAAGCTTTACCACAAATTGTTGATAAAAGGTTTGTGCTTCAGAGTGTTTTTTACATGTTAAAGTAACCAATATCCAGATGTGGAAGCCCAAAACATATTTTTTACAGTATTACCATTAGGAAAACAAAGATTTTAGATCAATACCAATCCCTGAACTCCCAGGAATGGGGGGTGGAGAATCCAACACATTCATGATGCTGTCTTTTTGACATACACTCTCCCTATTTTTTTGGTAGAAGAGTCTGTTTGAAGGAATGTGAGGCAGGAAATGAAGGCAATGCTTCATTTCCTCAGTTACAATATCCCAAGTAAATTACAAAATCTCTAATAATCTGTTCTTGATTTTTTCAGTTATATGCTTTATCTTGTGCAAAGCCACACTATTGTATTTTTAAACTCACTTTGAAATTCTGATTTACCATAAATACTATAAATGCTCAGTTGTTAGGCTGCTGGCTCATGTTAAGCTCAGAAAAACTGTCTCCTTTATTTCAAACTGTATGTTATCATATATTTAAATTGCAATTCTTTCCATGATGAATACACATATTTACTATTTTTAATGTAGCTTACATAATAGATACTGATCAATGACGTAATCTTTTAGGTGTTTTATCAATATGATTTTTTGACAAAATAATAATCTTCTATGTGTCGAAAATCAGGTAGAGAAATTTCTAAGGGAAATGGGAATGCAAATGACAAGGTCTTTTTTAAGGTCAAGGTTTAGACTTGGTGCTCAGGTACTTAGTTCTACTGAATACTCCTCTGGACACATTCTTCCTTTGAACTGTGTTCCTCTGATCAGACTTTACCCTTGCTTACTTCAGTGGAAGCTGAGCATGAAATTCCTCACCCCCTGCCTCAATTCATGAGACTCTCACCTTAATTCAGTGTTTCAGACGATAGGGCAAACAGAATTGCTACAACGGAAAATTAAAGTTTAGCTTACACCAATAACATTCTCTTTGCTGGGATTACACCCATAAAGAAAATTTGAAGAATATACCTTGGTTGGTTGGGGCACTTCTAACAGCTGATACAAATAAAAGAGTGGAAACAGGAAAGATCCGAAGGTGCTTTCAAATGTTATGTTATTCCCCAGAATTAAGAAATTAATATGGCAAAATAAAGTAGTATTTTCTATTTTTCTTGCATCTGGCATTGATTTTAATGCTGACCAGTCAGCTGTGGGTTTGGCTATGGGAAGTGATTAAATTGCATCAAGTGCTTTCATATTTACATCTGACATTCTATAGGATGAACTTCCTGCAATCACTTGTTGCTGAGCATGGGCAGTTCGATGAGCTCCTGCTCAGGTTTTCAGACTGGATTAAGCAATTTCTTGCTGAACTACAAGCCACTTCAGAGATAAACACAGCTGATCAACAACTAGCTGCATCTCACAATAAGGTAAACTTTTGGATGTAAATATTAAAGACGGAGAAATTGTACAGTGCATTTGGCTAAATACTCATCTAGACCTAGCAAGTAATTTATTTGTTTGAAAACCAATATGCTGTTGCAGTCACACACAGAGTTCTGTTATTTGAAAAGTTTAAAGCAACATTGTAACACTGAGCTATTCCTACTGAAAACCCCTCAGTAGTACTTGTTTTACTCGTAAATTCAGTACTAAAATGTTTCTTGAGCTCTTGATTTGAAGAAGAAACTGAGCTCTATTTTCTTTCTTTCCCATAGAACCACTTAATGGAAGTTGAAAATAAGAAACAGGAGTTACAAAGTCTGAAGGAACACGTAGAGAAATTGGGTTCTTTCAGCAGCCCAGAGGACCAGCAGATGTTGCAGGGAAAGACTGAAGATTGCTTTCAGATCTTCCAGGAGGCAAGTCAAATAACTAGCCAAAGACAGGACGCCCTGGATCAGTTGCGAATATTCCTGGAGCTCCACAGTGCTGCATCAGGAGTGCTCCACCAGCTGAGGCAAACCGTGGAGAAAACAGGAAATATGGATAAAGCTAAATCTGAATTACTGGAGAAGGAACTTAATGGTGTTATTAAGGATCTTCACAAACTGGAATCTGATGCTGTGAGTTTGGATGGTTCCCTTACTAAGGCTCAATACCATCTGAAACACAGCATTTCTGGGCAGAGGACCTCCTGCAGGGCTATGGTGGATAACCTGAGTGTGGAACTGGAGGCAGTTCAAAACCTGCTTGGAACCAAACAAAGTGAGGCAGAAGCTCTTGGAGCCTTGCAAAGATCTTTCATGGAGCGTAAAGAACAGTTACTGAAGAGCATTGAAGATACTGAGGAAAAGGCTGACAAGGAGGGCCTGAAGGAGACAACACTACAAGCCCTCCAGCAAAGGTAAAAGCAATGGCACTTTCACACTTGATTGCAGTCTCTGGACCTTTCACAATGCATTGGAGGCATGTGTGTGTTTTCTACCTGGGCACTTTATTTCTTGCCAAGCATATGTATCTATATTAATAAAATTTTGTAAGTAAGTGAACTATTTGGATGCACAAAGCACTAAGCAACTCCTGCTAATGTTTTATATTGAAAAAACAGTCATGAAAGTCTATGTCCCAAAAATATATTTTGTCCAAATGAATCTAAGATCCAAACAGCTATTAGAAGTCCCATATACCATAACTATCTCTACCCTTTCAGAACTGAAGACTGTACATGGGATGATGGCATTAAAAAAACTTACTGTAATAAAGTATTAATCTAAATATCTAAGTATATTTCCAGGTGACTGTTTCAGAGGGAGGTACATATATATCTGTATGATTGTATAGCAGTATATGTATCAGAAAAACCACATTCTGAGCCCAGTTCTGGCAGAAAAAGAAAACCCAAATAATGCTTTACTGTAGGAAATTTTAGAAAAAGGGAATTTTATGCACAGTAACACAACTGTTTAATTCATTCTTTCTTCTCTCTCTTGCAAAAAAAAAAAGTGAAGATGAATAAATTTGAAACCTGTCCTTTAACTTGCAGATTGAGGATCTTTAACCAGTTAGATGAAGAATTGAATTCTCATCAGCATGAGCTCCAGTGGCTCATGGACAAAGCAAAACAAATAGCCCAAAAAGATATCACACTTGCTCCTGAGACTGACAGAGAGATAAATTGCTTAGAATCTCTGTGGAAGGATACCAAGAAAGCTATACAAGAAAAGTAAGTAGATCTTTATCTTAAGATAAGAAAGGAGAAGATGGGGAAAGAGACAGAGCTATTACATGTAATATCTTCTTGCTATATTAGTTACAATGAAAAACAGGGCTTGAAGGTTAAATACTGAGTAGAAGATAAAAACACATTGTTAACAAGAATATTTGTACCAGTTGTACTTATGCTATTAATAAAGCCACAGATAGGTCCTCGGTTGAGTACTGACAGATTTACTTTGTATTAAATACATGCTATATTGCATGTTATTGTTTACTCCTCTGAAAGATAAGAAATCTCCACTGAATTTTCACTATCACTCTAGCTGGCACATATTCTCCGTCTAGCACATGTTTTCATTCTCTATTGGATGTGTGTTTCTGACAATTCTATATTCAGTGGTCCTAAATAATTTTTAGATTTAAGTATTTCTGTCTGCCCAAGGGAGAAGTTTCATAATAATCATTAGTGTACAATCAGTTACACTAATTGTATATGATACATGATCAGATGATCAGTTTTATCAATGAAAGTTGATAATGAAAGAAGCTAAAGAAACTAGAGGAAGTTTTATCATACCCTTTTGTTTGTCTTAACTCCCTCACGATCATCTTTAAAGAGAACTAGCAGTTTTCTCTCTCATATAGACACAATTTCAGACCCTCCTGAACCTGCTTATTTTGGAGAGCTCTTTGGAGCATTCAGAGAAGAGCCAGCTCCTAAAACAGTTACTCCTCTTTGTTGATAATGTGATGTTTCCCAAAATCCTTTCATTGAAAAACACTGTTTTGCAACTAAACATTTTCAAAGTATTAGTTTTGTTTCTCTCTCTTCAGTATAAACACCAAGAATGGATTGAATAGTGGTTTTTTTTCCTCTGTCCACTGCCTGAGCATAAATATGCTTTCCTGGAGAGAGAGTAGGAAAATAAAATTAGGCTTGTTTTTAGCAGAAGGTTAATTTATTCTCAGGAGAGGGGAGGTAAGTTGAATATAATGTTTTAATCCCAAAAGCTTGCATCTGACAATTGGAGGACAAAATAGACAGACCTTAGCATGCATTGCTTTAGTCTTTATTTCTGCTTCTTTTTACCCAAAAACACTCTATGTTAAAGAAACAGGGTTTTTTAAAAAATGAACTGTGAGTGCCACAATCACCATAATGTGGTTTCCAGTCAAAAAGATGCTAAACTTAGGAACTGAGAAGCTTGAATTCCAGTTTCAGTCTTTCTTTTGCTGAAGTCAGTTGCTTTGGTATCTGATATATATGAGATGGCAGTTCACACACTGTCTCTTCAGTGAGATAGTTTGTGATGGATACACAGTGGTTTGTAAAACCAAAATATTCATATTTCCTTGGCTGCCCAATTCCTGTTTAGCACTGCATCCTGATTTTCCTATGGGGAATTGCTGTGTCATGTTCTCAATCCTTCAGAAACATGACAGCAAGCAGTACTAACACAGCTTTTTCATATTACAGAAAGGAGCAGTCCTGTGTTCTTATCGATCTGATGAAGGACTATCAGAGCTTGAAGTCAACAGTAATGAAAGTCATAGACAGTGCTAACAGTGCTTCTGTGACCAAATCCATTTGGAAGGATCATGAAGATGTCAGGCGAACGTTATCAAAGGTAATAACATATATTTTCCTTTGAGGAATTCAAATGATTTTTGAATTGGATGGATTCTTTTTTTGTTTGAAAGGTGTCCTTGAGCTGTGTTTAAAGTTCCTTGAATTTCTGTCAAATCTTGTCACATTGACATTCAGGGTTTAAATGGTACTGATTCTGATGAGGAAAGAATAAAATCCTTTTTTGCATTTTGGTGAGATCTATTATCTGTTGTTGCTATTTATAACTTAATGGAAATACAAATTATTAATACATGGAAAGCATAACTGGAAAACAGTGGAAAGCTCATTGTATAAAATACATTGAGAATATATTCCTATCATAGTATGAAATGATAGTTCTAGTCAACATACTTCATTGTTTTTCCATATTGGGTAAATTTTGGAATAGATAAAAGGCCACAAAAGAATATGAATTGCATACATTTCGGATGTGCGTTATCTCTTTCCCTAAGAGGACTTCTTCCATGGTGTATAATGTTGATACTGGCCACTGATTAGAGATAAGGTATTGGATCCTGACATTCCATTCATTTCACTGGATTGTATTTCAAAAATTCTAAATTTTGCTGTCCATCAGCCTGTAGGGATAAACAGTTCTGAGTGAAATTCCTTCCATTCTTTTGGAGGTTAATTTAATTTGGAAACCTGTTGAGCTCTTGATTCAAAATCTTTCAGTCAGATCTGTATAAACCTTACTCTAAACTGTGTGTATTTACGGCCTCTTTCTAATAGATATCTTAAAAGAACAAAAAGCCAGAACAGAGCTCACCAGTCTAACAAAGAATTTCATGTAACTTCCACATGATTCCTTTGAGACTTAGGCTATGGAGAATTCCCTGCTGCAGCAGTGGCCACATCTAGGCCTGAAGGAGTGCAATAAATGTTTTGGCCATACTGCATCCAGATTAGTATCTTATTGTTAGTACTGCTCTCTACTACTTGCTGTAGAAAAAAGCATAAGATGATTACTGTGATTCTTTCTCAGCATGTTGTCACCTTTTCAGTGACAATGTTTCAAAGATTTCCCTATGCCAAGGGTTGCAAACTTAGTCGCCCTGAAGATTTTGTCTAGTTCCCTTCAGAACACATCTGTACTTTTTTTTGCAGAATATTTAGTAGTGAGGGGGTTTTTAATCCTAAATTTTGCTAGCAACACCTTCTGTTTACCCTGCTATAACTCCTGAAGCAATTATTCAATGATGAAGAATGAAAAGGCAAATAAAAAAAATAAAATTTCCTTAAGTCCAGAAAATATCTGGTTACCAAGTGAAAGGAATTCAGAATTTGTTACTGCTGCTTGTGTGTTTTATTTATAAGAACAGTCATCCTATATGATTATGTTCATGAGAAAATCATGTCAGTTGCTTTGTATTTTGTGGAATAGTTAAATGTTAGATATGAGAATTAATCACATTCGTAACAAAAGGCTAGGTATGGATACCTGGAGAACTGGATTTTTCTTTCTTTCTTTAAGGCTTCATTAAACAAGCAAATATTTATATCCACAGCATGAGGCTGCCAAGAATGATCTGAGTGATAAACAAAAAGACCTGGATACTTTCATTAATAAAGGAAAACATTTATTAGCAGAACTGAAAAGAGTGCATAACTGCGACTCCACGGCGCTGAAAACAGATATGAACTCCATGGTGGACAAATGGCTAGATGTAAGAATCTGGTTTATATGCCAAATACAGTCTTGAAGTTTGGTTAAGCTTACAATATTTCTATTTTCTTAGGATCTTAGAGCACAATTGTTCAGTAAAATTTACTTCAAAGTATAACTTAAAGGCTTAGTCAGAGGGATGTGGCATCCGTTGTATGCACAGAGTTGTGACATCAATTTGATAGATTTTAAATGATGTCTTACAGCAGTGTATGAATGCTGCTACTGTAAATTTGCTCACTGCACAGTTCGAAGCATAAATTTGGGTTGGATTCGCACCTAATGCATACCAGCAATACTTTATTGAAGTAAATCAGACTAATAAGTTTGGCAGTAAATTACATTAAGCTAAACCACAAAAGATACGAATATGTTGAGAATGACATCACTATAGGAGAGAAACATAACATAAAAGCTAGTTACAGAATCACAGATTGGTTTGGGTTGGAAGGGACCTTAAAGATTCTGGTTCCAACCCCCCTGCCATGGGCAGGGACACCTTTCGCTAGACCAAGTTGCTGAAAGCCCCATCCAAGCTGGCCTTCAACATTTCCATGGATGGGGCACCTACAACGGCTCTGGACAATCATTTCCAGTGTCTCACTACCCTCACAGTAAAAAATTTCTACCTAATATTTTACATTTACACAATTATACTGCTTTAGTAGCAAATTCCTACATTACATAAGAAAGATAAACGTAGTTTTTTTGAAAGATAAAGTTTATTTGAACAAAAAACTTTCCCAATAAAAATATATGAACATTTAGAAAAAGACACATAAGATTTTTGTTTGTTTTATGATCTGGGTAATTAAACTGAAATTAGAATTCAGAATTCAGAACTTAAAACTAAATCTAAGAAAATTATTTACCCAGGCTTACTAATTATTTTTTATGCACTTGCCTTATAACTGTTTGCAAATTAGAGAAGTCTAAAATTAATTTGTGAATGGTATTGATACATTCTTCTTTCCTAAAAGGTGTCTGAAAGAATTGATGATAACATCGACCGACTGAGTGTAAGCGTGTCTCTGTGGGATGACATCCTGAAAACTGGAGATGAATTAGATGGATGGTGTAATAAGTGCATTTCTCAACTGAATGAAGGCATCAACAACTTCAGTAACAGTCAGAGAATGGAGGCCCTCCTGAAAGACTTCCAGGTTCTTACCCATAAGTCAGTGATAAAAATGTTCTGAACCAAAATGTCAGATGATGTCCGGCACAGAGGGAAGGCTGTGCTGTTGTCTGTGTCCTCTGTTCAAGTGGTGGTACCCTAACCCAATAGCTAGCTGAGAGCATTCCTGTCCTTTTTATTTGAAGGTGTTTGCTTCTGACAGAAACAAGAATGACACATCTTCTTAAATCTAAGCTCCATAGTTATTTTGGCCCTAGCAGTTATATTTGGTTCTAGACCAAATTCTGTTCCAGTAAAAACTAATGGAAATTTTAGACAACTTCAGCGGCAGTTTAGGAAAAAATGAGTAGTTTCTAAAACCTCATCCAGGGAGGTAGTTCTCCAGACAATAAAAAGATATGCTGGACTGGAAGGCGAATTTTATTTCAGTTAGACGATGACTTTCTTCTCTGGATAGTGTTAAACTCTTTTAGAAATCTAGCCAGTCTTCAGGATACATTTTGCCTCTATTGGCTTAAAATATACATCAGATCAATCATACATTGAGTCATATTCTACTTCATTTGAAATAAATTACCTCTTTAAGAAGATGCACAGTGAACTTAATCAAGTATTATCATAGATTATAAAACAATAAATCATTGTTTTGCTCAGCATAAGCGTTATTGAATGCCTTATGTAGCAATCAGACCACCTAAATTCATTGCTGTAAAAACTGATTTGGAGTAAAAGCAGACAGTACCCAAACCACAGATGTACTTGATATGCAGGAGTGCCAAAATAGCAGATGTGAGCTCTCTGTGCACATTTACAGTCACAGAATGTATAGTCCATAATACTTTTTTTTGCACTTTGTTTTGCAAAGGCAAAAGGAAAAGCAGTTCAGTGACAGCAGGGTCCTGCCCTTTCAGCAATCAGAAATAGATGAGCATGGACAGAAACAATCAGCGTACCTCTTCTGTGGCCCAAATCAGTGATCACTTTCCTGACTGACCACCTAATATTATATCCTCCCTAGCGAAAAATACCCCCTAAGTATTCTTCTGGGCATTCAGGACAGATGGTAATTTCAGCAATTTAATCCTGCAGTCCACTGTTCAATCTTTTAATTGGAATGATCTGCTTGAAATTTTTAGAAAGTAAGTTTTGGGCAATAGGATACTGGTATTTCAGAACTCTAAATTATCATTTTTCACTTTCACTTTGATATCATGTTTTTAATAATTAGAATTTTTTTTATAACTTGGTTCTATAAATACACGGTCCAGATATGTCAGTGCATATATATCAGCATTTTTTAATCCCTTTTAAGGTTAAAATCTATTTCTGTGTCTAATTTTTTATCAAGACCTCACTTGCTTGTAATAAAAATCAGAGACCACATGCAATATACTCTGCATGCCTTTAAGTGGAACCTAACTTCCCCAGCAGATACTTCAAATAAAAAATTACATTTTCATCTTTATTTTTCCAGTTTTAACAAACTAAAACTTTTAGAGCATTTTAAATGTTAATAATGTGAATGGTTATTTAAAGGAGGGGAACATTTCTTTGAACTGAGTCTAATAAGGAAAAAGAGATGGGAGATTTTTAGAGCACAAAATTAGTAGAGCAGCAGTGTTTTCCATCTGGTTGCTAAACTGTGTTTACATTTTCTTTCAATTTTGAAATTGATCGAGCATCCTTCTGAAAGTCTAAAAGCTTCTTGTAGTTTGGTATGAAACTTTGACCACATCTCTCCTACAGTCTGAAGTCAAGGATAAAGAACTGAAGTTGGAGCAACTTAGTTCCAAAATTTCAGAACTCAAAGAGCTGACCCGTAGTCAAGAGCCTCCTGCAGATCTCCAGGTAAAATAGAGACATTGGTAATCACAGATTGTGCTCAAAAAACTAAGAAGACATTCCTCCTGAAATTTCTGTCTCTCCTGCACTGCCTTTTTCTTTCAAGGTGACAGATACAGCATTATTACTTATATGTAGCATACCTATTCTTTGTTCATATTTCTCTGGGTAACCTTGATTTTTTTTTTGTATAAACAGTATGTCATAAAGTAATTGAGCATTAGGGTTGTAGAAGTATTTTTTAATAAATCAAAATAGAAGAAATAGTTTATAATGTAACTGATGAGGTACAAGACTACTGATATTCTCTACACTGCACAACATTAAGCCACATCATACGTGAGTGCATGCACAGTTCGTTTCCTTGAAAGGATTATAAGGCAGTAAAATATGTTCATTTGCTTTGTTAACCAAAAAGTATTCTTCAGTGGACTAGAATAAGGCCCTGAACTAGCTCTTACAAGAAAAACATAAAACAATGAACACAAAGGTGAGCTGTTGAACTTTTGGCCAGATACTTATTTCTATGTTCTAGGGGAGTCACAAAACCAAAGTAGGACTATTTTGGCAGTTTGATTTCAAACAGAAATTGCTATTTGAGATTATTAACTTTTAACATCAGAAATTTTAAAAAATAAGCTGACTTCTGCAATTTCCATGGGCAAGGAAATCTTGATACGTATCAGGTTTTAATAGAAGTTAATATAACACTCAAGCCTTGCCCACATTTTGGAACAGGCTCGAATCACGGAGTCTCCCCTTTTGGAGAAGGAAAAGACCCACCTGGGCATGTTTCTATGTCATTTGCTGTAGGTGACCCTGCCTTGGCAGGGAACTTGGACTAAGGAATCTACAGAGGTCCCTTCTAACCCAAAGGATTCTGTGAATCTGATTTATATATAGTACCACATTATGACTGATTCGATTTACTTTTATTAGTGATATGTGCTCAGCTAACATCTACTATAATTTTGCATATTGCTGTCTTTGAACAGGTTAATGGGCAAGATTCTAGCTTATTTTTTGTACTGTCTTCAATTTTCACCTGCCTTACACTGAGATACTTTAAGCCTCAGTGCTGTTAAGGCTCGCTCACCAATTGATAATTTTTTTTTTGAGCTATTGGAGTGTAGGTTATGTTTTGTATATATGGCAAATGAGTAAAGGAAAAATATCAACTCTTCAGTTTTTCCAAAGTGGATAATAACTGCGACAGTTTGCAGTCTGGCTTTTTATAAGTCAGTACCCCTTCTTTAGATTACTGTGTATCTAAGACTGAATCCCAAATGGTTGACATTTTGTAGGTATGTAAGTATCTCCAGTTAAAACTGTAAAGAGAGCAAAATTATTGTGTGCCACTTTCCTACTTTCCATTTTGCCAATAAGCATTTACCATAATAAACATTTTTATTATTAAATGCCTTAATACGTAACATTTTGTTTTTAGTTTATAGAATCAGATTTGAGGCAGAAGTTGGAACATGCCAAAGAAATATCAGAGACAGCAAAAGAGACGCTGAAAGATTTCAGTACTCAGAAGATGCAGTTACAGAAGCTGATTGGTCAGATGACAGACTGGCTGACTCAAGTGGAAGAGACACTGTTAAGCTGTGCACGTAACCTGGATCCTGAATCTCTAAACAAACTAAAGGTCAGTGCTGAAGAAAATTAATATACTTTTCCTTATGCATTGATCTTTGGGATTTTTTTCTCTGAGCTTTACACTTAATTTTCCTTTGATAAAAAATGCTTATCTCCTGCACAGCTGCTAGAAAATTAGTAAATAATACAGTGATAATTTTTAGGAAGTTGCACCAATGAACAAAAGTTCTGATTTATTAACTTTATACAAACCTTTTAGAAAACATTAATGAATAATATGGTCTTTGTTGTGGCAAGAGCTGGTTTATTACATTGAACTCCTTGGTCATTACTCCAGTATGTTTGCAAGTGCATTGACTCCCTTGCAATAAGGTATGAATTCGTAACTCATCACAGTAAAAGACGCTGGTCCAAACTCAGTTTTAATACAAACTTCTACCTCAGAAGTCCTCCTCAGTCATCATATATAGCAATTCTTTTTTTCTACATCCAAGTGCTCTCTTGACTGTATGCAGTTATGCACATGACAAACCACATGGAGATAATTTAACTGTGAGCACAGTTAATATCAATATAATAGCCAATTCACATTTAATTTTCAGAAAATGTTTCTCTGAAGTTGTATGTAAAGTCCCTCTCGTTCAGAAGTCCTGCCAAATACCAGTGTCATACTGCATCCCACATGTACCTTCAGACTTCACTGAAAATATCTATTTCTACTCAATATGCCTTGAAATTTATTTATTTCTAGTAGAGTCATAAATCATGAGAAACAGAACTTTTCACATTGCTAGGATGGCTCTTTAGTTTCAAGGATTCATCTCACTTGGAAAATTCAGGAAACATGATCCAGAGCCTCTTCCCTTCATTGTGTCTGGGCTGACTTATAGAGCACAGGAGGAAAGAACATATAGGAGGAGTAGGAATGCTTGAGAAAAAGACAGTTCTTTTGTTTCTTTATAACTATCGTATTCATGTTGTAACTTTATTTTCAGGAAACACAAAAGGACCTTCAGCTTCAGCAAAGCAGCATTGACTCAACCCGTGAGACCCTCAACAGCCTCTGTCGCAAATACCCTTCGGTAGAGCTGGAAGCTCTTGGTGGCACTGTCACTTTGTTAATAAAGAAGTATGAAGCTGTGAATCTGCTCTGTTCCAGAACACAGGCCAGGATGCAAGAGTCCTTGGAAAAACATTTCCTCTGTGAGTCTTCAGGCTGGTTAATATGAGTGAGCCGTTAGCCCGCAGCCATGAGTCATTCTGGAGTCTGCCAGAGTTTCCAGTGATGTCACTTGCAATTACAACTTTATTTTTGTATGGAGCCTCTCAAAAAGTCCTGTTACCAAATGTTCATTGGATAACTGCTATGAAACAAAGCATTTTACATAAACAGAATTCAAGTTTAACCATTTAATATGCATGAAAATGCACCCTTCCTCACTATCAGTATTCACCTCTATCGCATAAATACACTTTGTGTATTTGCAATAAGGAGAGGTACATAACCAAATGGAGGTGTTTATAATGTAAAAGTACCCATCTGAAGTATTTCTTGGGCTCCCTGGATAGTCAGTGGAGAAAAGTAAGCAACTTTTAATCTTATTTATTAAGATACTGATCTAGATTTTATTTAGCATAAAATTGGGACATATCATAAACTGAAATTGACTGTCAAGGGCAGCCTAGTAAGACTGTTCAAATTTGGATGTTTATAGTGGAAACATCTAATTTCTTGTGAAATTAATCCTACTTTCTAGGTTATTGAAGACAATTAGACTCATTCTGTTACCTTTTACACACTGTTCCTGAAGGATAAAAGAATTGTTTAAAACAGCTGTATAATATTGTGGATAATGCTGTATCCTAAAAAATATTCTCTTCTCTATACTTTTTTATTAAATAAGACTCTATGCAAGAATTCCAGGAATGGTTTTCTGGTGCGAAGGCTGCAGTAAAAGAATCATCTGACAGGTCTGGGGACAGCAAAGCTATAGAGGCAAAGCTACATGACTTGCAGGTATAGTGAAGAAATTTAGAAAAAAAAAAACAAACAGTAATTAGCAATTTAGTATAGGTAACCAATTATATCTCTAAAATAATTTGTAGATGCTAACACACTTGTTGGTTTTGTTTTCAAAAAGGTAATATATGAATGGCTCAAGGCAGCAGTATGTGCTGTAGAGGGAAAACAGTAGAGGGAGAACTGTGGTCCCTGTTCTGAGAGCTCAGAATTTAATTTCTGGAAGGTTTATGTGTAACTATACTGTTCTTGTTTCTAATTATTAATATTTTTTTCCTTTTTGCTTTCTTTCTCTTCTTTTCCTTTTCCTATTTTTATAACACTTTTACTTATTCAGCATTTCATATTAATACTGATATGTCAAAGCTTATATATATATATACTTTTGATGAGACAGAACATAAGTAGTAGATACCTGTTGTAAACAGCCCTAATTCCTGAAATGTGTTAACATCTTCAAGAGATTATTAAACTATTCAGAGAAAGCCATTACTACCTTGGGATCAAATAAGAAAATTGAGTGCTCTGAATTGTAGCACCACTTAATAAAATTTTATTTGAACTATCTGTGTAGAAATTTTTCCATAGCTAGACATGGCTGTCATCTTCTTGGAGAAATCTGACCACTTCTCACAGAAATACTGCTTATCTAATTATCAAATCTTACGTGTTTAAACAATATTCTTTCATTGCACAGGGTGTGCTGGATTCTATTAGTGAAGGACAGAACAAATTAAATGCTGCCTGCAAGGAAGGAGAAAGTTTATATGGTTGTTTACCCAAACCAGTTGTGAGCCATATTCAGGAGCAAATAGCGAAATCTAACCAGAACTTCCAGGAATTCCTCAACCAGTGTCTGAATGACAAGAAGGCCTTGGAAGCTTGTGCCTCACACCTGGAAAGGTGAGTAATACCAGCAGTCACAGACTGCGTGAAATTGTCTGGCTGCCAAAGTGCAGGGCAAAATAAGAAATTATTTCCAGTTTTTCTAGTCCTGTTTGCTTTTTTCTTTGGAAATATTTAAGAGAAAATGAAGTTCTCTGATAAAAACAAAACAACAGGTCTTGCTCCAAGGGTATTGATTTGGTTAAGGAATGAAAGGTCAGGATCATATATGCAGAAGTTCTGTCAAGCTTATGAAACTCCAAAGCAGCAGCTGGGATTCCAGTAATTTAAGTGCCATTTTCTGGATAGAAAACCTTTGAGGAGTGTTTATTTCTGTCCTGGGGTTTGAAGATAGAATGCTTTTTACACAGCATGTGCCTGTTCTGTCCCATTTCAAATGGACATGTTTCCTAAGAAGCCAAGAAAAAAACACTCTTAAATTACTGCTTAGGGCTGTATTTTGCGAGTTAAAATATTTTCAAGATCTAACCAGATTCAAAACAGTTTCTAATTGAAAGCAAAGTTAGTGTGGCAGTAATGGGTAAAACAGCAGGATGAGATGGTGTGCCTGCATGTAAGAAAAAGGTTTTCAAACTTAGGGCCAGAACTTGTTTTGGTGAGTTTTGAGCACTCAAGATTCCAGTTCTCTTCTGTAGGAGAAACTGAAAACACAACACTTCAGGTGCTCCACACATAAATGTTGGAAAAAAGCCCACTTTTACCCATTGTTTGTTCTTAGACTAAATCATTATATGAATTTGAAAAAAGCTTTCTTTTTGTCTGCTTCTATTGAATCTAGTAATAAATAAAAGTACTGCCACTTTAAATTTTGGAGGCTTTCTGGTCTCCCTGTAGTTCCCATGATTTTGCTGAACATTTTTAGAGAGTTGCTGAATATTTTTAGACTAGTAGTCACTGCAGAATTATGTTTTGTGTACAACTCTTATTCTCGAAGCAGGAAATTGATACCCAGTCTTGTGGATATTAACTTCTTCCAACTTTACTCCATTTGAGAAGTATTTTTAAGGGAGTATTTATCTGCTCCGTAGCTTTGAGGATCAGTACAAGAAGCTTGCCCTGTGGATGCATAACATGGAAGAAAGAATAAGCACAGAAGCATTAGGAGAGAACAAACAGCTAATTTCTGAGAAGAAAAAGGAGGTGCAAAAAGTGGAAAAGTTCCTGGAAGAGTTGCTGAATTCAAGGTATATTGAAAGTATATTTTCTAAAATGCTCTCACTTTTTTCCTCTACTAGGGCAGAAGTAAAATTAAACTTTGTTGGGGTAAAGTGTGTTTTTGAAAGCTAGAGGAAAGTGTTGGAAAATAGTCCGTGAAAAGAGGGTGATTCCAGATACTTCCATTTCTAATGAATTTCAACCAACTCCAGTATTTGGTGTTGATAAATTTCTTATGATTAAAAGCTTATAATACTTTATTAACTAATGCAAACTGAAAATATAATTTAAAAAAATAAATGTTAAAAAACTTGCTTTTAAAAGCAATAGTGAAAATTACATTTATCACTATATCAATTTTAAAATTCTCTTTCTGTCCTGTAACATTCAGATCCAACCAGATTAGCAGAACCCTCTGTCCCATGCAGCTTGCTTTATAAAAGAGCTCAAAGAGCATCCACATTAGCTGTGAAATCTTTCTAAAATTCAGACTTAGCCAATAGATGGTGAAGTAACTGCCAGTGTGAGTACACAGTGTTTTTCTCAAATTCTCTTTTTATTATTAGGTTGGTGAAGATAGAACAAAAATAGTAGTCAGTTGTCCAAGTCTGACAGAATCTTAAAAAGAAACACCCTTTCACTCCCTATTGCATTAAGACTGATGCAAAACATTTTGGTCTGATGTAAATTCCCTGTACTCACCAGGTATCAGGACGGGTGGTCAAGTAAATTGAGATTAACTGGGGCTGTAAAAGCCCTGTTTTAATCTGTTTTACTGACCCTTGCACTGAACCCCAGAGTCATTGTCTAATCCTGGACAAATGACCTTTCCATCATGCCTTCCTACCTGCCCAGGACTACAAACTTCTTAGAAGCTTTGGCAGGTACAAAAGGGTAGCAGTTCATATAGAAACAGAAAGTTTGACTGCTGAAAAGAAAACTAAGGTAGCTTTTAATCTAAATGTTTAACACAAGGATTTCAGTGTGATCATTCTGAGCACCAAAATTCCGCAAGAAATGGTACTGCACACAAGAAAAGATACTAATTGATACACGCTGCTTATATTCTTTCAGTCTCTCCTAACTGATTTTTTCAGTTAACTGTGAACTCTTATCACTGGTGGAGTAGGTAATTATGTCAGCAGCCTTGATAACTTCTGGCAGTGGCTATAATACTATATGCTTTCTGAAACTTTTAGTCTCATTATTTTCTTTCAGGGAATCTTTCGATCAGCTGTCCCAAATGGCACAGACTTTAAATGAAGAAGGCCATGGTGCAGGGAGGGAAGTGCATCTGGCTTCTCAACATCTCACCAATTATCAAAACATGGTCAAAAGTGTCAAGGAGAAGCTGAGGACGTGTCAGTTTGCACTCCAAGAGCATCTCACTTTTGAGGAGGCATTGCAGAGTATGTGGGCATGGGTGAAACAGGTTCAAGATAAACTGGCATCATCACAGAGCACTCTGGGAAGCAAAGCCACACTGGAAAGACGATTGACACAAATTCAGGTAAAGAAGGATACAACTAGATATTACACATCAAGATTAATATTGGATGTGGGCCACATCAGTGGGAAAGGTATATTTTTATAATTTATTCTTTCTATGGTTATGAAGAAGAGGATCAGAATTTAAGGTGATCTTGAAACACTGGGCTGGGAAGTAGAAAAAACCAGGATAAAGTTTAATGGAAACAGGTGTCAGGTATTACATTTCATAAGGAATAATGAAATATGAAAATGTGTATTCAGGTCCCAGAAAGCTTTCTAATAGAGGGGAAGCCTTGGAATAATTGACGGAGAGAGGCAGTGGTGTGTCTATCACAGGACATCTTCAGGAAGAGGTTAGATAAGCATCTAATAGGAAGGTTGTTAGGAGATCTGCCATGGGCTTTCCTGAGATTTCTTTTAGCTATGAGGTGCTGTCTTACTGTGCAGTGCTTGACCTACTTAGTACCTATTGCAATGTGAGCAGTATTTTAGGTTGACCAATGCAGTGAAAAACCTGTGTAACTGTGGGAAAAACTGCTGGATCACTTGCACATTACAACGTACAGGCCCTTAGAAGAAAAGGTGCCTAGGAATTCATACTGGATATGACTGTTAAGGACGGATGAGCTCAGAGAAGATGGTGTTCACTGTTAAAAGAATAACAGCTCTCACTTCTCATCAGGTTACAGTTGATATTTTGACCTGTTTTGCCTCACAGGAGATCCTCTTACTCAAAGGTGATGGTGAAGTTAAGCTGAACATGGCCATTGGCAAAGCAGAACAAGCACTTAAAAGCAGCAATGAGGAAGGACAAAAAGTGATACAAACTGAGCTGCAGACGCTGAAGGATGTATGGAATGACATCATCAGTACCTCACTGAACTGGCAGAGGTAAGAATCCCCGGAAAACACAGCTCAGACCCTGCCGTCTTTGCTTACAGAGAGTGGTACCTTAGAGCATGTAGAAGTACATTCATTCATTACTGGTGTGTGAGGGGAAATTTGCATTGTCAGAGAGAACCAAAATTGCCTGGAAAAAATACACACTTCTATAAAAAAATAATGAGTTGACCCTATCAGATGAATCAAATTTCATATGAGATGATACTTGACATTGATTTAAAAATTAATATAAATACTACAAATTTATACAGAGAAAAATCTAGAAAGCACTTTCTGAGTTTTTGAGCCTGTACTTGGGCAGGACCAAGAATGTGACACAATGTGACAGATATTTATCTACCTTTTTCATATATAACCCAGGGAAGGTTTCTCAATTCTGTTTTTCATTATGTTTTTAATTTAAAAAAAAATCCTAATATCAACTCCAAATAATCTTTCTTGCATATTAAGCTGATTTCATCTCATCTTAACCTGTGCGGAAATGTAAAGTTTTTCTTATTGCCTGCATGAGATAATTTTATACATCTGAAGGCCCCCATCTCCTCTATTCTACACAGACTGTTGTTTCTCAGTTTCTCTGTGGTAATACTTTCTGGGCCTCTATCACACCTGTTTCTTATTCAATAGACTGAAGACTGTCACTAGTTTGTCTACATTTTTCTTAAAATATAATAACTGAAAATATTTTCTTAAAATATAATAACTGGTTCCACTTTCTTAGTTGCACCAAAATTGTAATAGAATTGTATGTAGAAAATTATAATGGGCTGTCTTTATGATGTCACTCAAATTTCACCCAATTGTTATCATAAAATATTATTTAGATTAGGTTAGACTATGGTATTTTGAGTGAAATCCTTACCACACCCTTATCTATCTTTAAGTCCAGTGAAATGAGAATTACATTCCTCAACATGAATCCCAGAGAAGTATGGTGACCTACTAGGAAGAGCAATATATAACAGAAGGGAATATTTCTTATAAATTGTAAATGAGAATATAGATAATGGATTTGTTCTTTAAAAATTTGCCAGAATATCTCTTAATTGACAGTAATTTCATAGGCTGCTGCATATTTTATTACTCTGATCATAAAGAACTCCAGTAATGTTCCATATTTTACTTTGCTGAACAGACACTGAAATGTGCTTTTCATTAGTCTGAGGCAGATAGATTGCTCATGTAACCTGTAATAGGGGAGCAGCTATGTTGGTTGTACAGTGTGGCCCAAAAGCCACAGGAATTCTAAAATAACTTGGATGCAAGTTGATATAGATAACAAAAGCAAGATGGAGAAAAAAGTATATTCTAAACTTATTGTGCATGGATACAGACAATATAACAATTAAGGAATAAGCAGCCTTTTTTTTTTTTCTGAACTCTTCAAAAGTTCTCAAGTTCTCATCTGCACTTTGTTTCTTTTAATGTAAGCTGCCTAGATTCTGTCATTAGCCAGTGGAATGACTATCTGGAAAGGAAAAACCAGCTGGAACAGTGGTTAGAGAATTTGGATCACAAAGTGGAACAGCCTTTAGAACCACAGATTGGTCTGAAGGAGAAGTTTGCTCAGCTGGACCATTTCCAGGCTATTGTTTCTGAGACAGAGGATCACTCGGGTGATTTACAGCAACTCATTGAAAAAGCTGTGGAGCTATATGAAAAAACAGGGGATGATTCCTTTGGAGATGCAGCTCAAGAAGAACTAAAAACGCAGTTTAATGACATCACAACTGTAGCCAAGGTAAGATAAATATCTCTATTTCAGGTAAGTAAAATGTTTAGACATTTGTATACATAGCTAAAAAATTTTGGTTTTTGTGTTTTTTAGTAACTAAAGGATTGACTGTGAATAATCTTGCCTCTGCTATAGCTGAGTGTAATAAAAAAATTGAATATAGTTTACTAAAATTTAATGGAATGCAAAAATGGTATTGAGAATTGAAATTGGTATGAGTTTTGGAAAGTGAAGGCCATATATTTTGTTCCTAGTTTCTTATATACAACAGTTATTCCTGATATTCCGACACATTTATTTTCATCTAATTCTTTTTCATTGATTCCTAGCATTTTTTTTCTTTGCCTAGAAAGGGAAGAATAAAATGTCTCCCTGAGCAGGAAGCATATTGTCAGAAAGAGAAATCCTATTGTCAAAAAAATATATGGCCATATTTTGTAGTGTTTCAAGCCACTAAGCACTGCACATGCTATACAGACATTCTGTTTGGTTTCTAAGGAAAGATATGTGAGCTCACTGAGACCTTCTGCCAGCCAGAACAGCAGAGTGAAACACCTTGGATTCCCTTGTACTGGTGCTATATTATGGTGTGAGCAATGTACACAGGGATGCATGGTTTCCTTTCCTGAAAGTCTTTTTTCCCTAGGAGGCTGTTTTGGTTAGAGTCACGTGCATGGGGACAGCATACCCTGTTGCTGCATAAAATGCATTAATGTATAAAAACTTTGAGGATTTACTTTAGGTCATCTTTGTTTAGTTAAGATGACCTAAAGTAAGTGGTCACTTAGACCAACCATCCATTGTCAAGTTGGTCTGACACATTCTGAGAGATTATGATGACTATTTTCAGAGGGGACAGCAGGGCTTATTAATCTAATTTATTTTTTAATAGCATTTGTTGAATGTTGAGTTACTCAAACTTTAAAATACCTGAGTTTAATTTGTAGGTGTTTTAGTTTGAAACTGGCATCAAGACACTTCAGTCTAGATTAGAGTATCTACACAGGGGTAAAAATCTATTTGATTAGCTCATTTCACTGTTGGTTAGTTTTGATAAACATTCATTAGTGTTATCTCAACAGAATATAACAACAAGTCTACTCAGTCAGACCAAAGGCAAATCTCAACCACTGTGCTCTTTCACTGTGTCACAGCAAGATAAACTGACCCCAGTCTAAGCTTACATTAAAAAGCTAAGATGAAGCCAGGAAGCAGCTGCATGTCTGTGTCAGGGAAAGCATCCTCCAGCACTGCAGGGGAGGTGGCTGGGGAGAGCCACCACTTCTGATGTGATGGCCGAAATGGGACTCGGCTCCATAAGTTCTTTTTGCACTTTTGGACAGCCGTAGTTTTTGTTTGTGGTTTTCCTATGGGACATCTCCATGACTCTGCTTAGCATTTGTAGAGACTTGGTGCTTCTAAGTAAGAGCTGTGTTTCTGGCAGCAGTGCTGCTCCCTGGGAGTGCTCATGGGTGATCTGCAAGACTCTCTCAAGGGTGTATTGGGAAAAGCATGCCAGAGTGACACAGCTGCAGCATTGATATCTACTAGACTATACGTTGGACTGTGTTAAAGTATATTTTTGCATACATTTTCAGAAGGCTTCTGCTCCAGCAGAAAAAGCTTGTCCAGACCAACCTGAACCAAACCTTTTGCAATGTAGCAGTGTTCTGATGCCACAAGCTATACTCTATTCACTATTCAAATGCACGCTATAGAGTCAAACCAGCACTACATGCTTAAAGACAGCGTAGTATTTAATTACTTTAATGGTCTTTTTTTTTTTTAAATCTAAATGATAGGAGAAAATGAGGAAAGTGGAAGACATTGTGAAAGATCATTTGCTTTATCTGGATGCTGTGCATGAATTCACAGACTGGCTTCATTCTGCAAAGGAAGAGCTTCACCGCTGGTCAGATGCCTCTGGAGATACAACAACTATACAGAAAAAGCTGGCCAAAATCAGTGTAAGTGAGCTTTCATGATTTCTTATGTAATTCAGACCCTATGCTTTAAAAAAAAACCCAGTCAAACAGTTGTGGGGTCTTGCTCTTTTTTTCTTTGAAATGGTGATTACATTTCCGTGAGCTGAAAGCAAGCTTTCTGAGCCGTGCTTTGTTGTTGACTCCCTTCTTATATTAACAGATGGAGTAAAAGTATAATCAGACCTAAGTTAACCACAGCACACATGGAAACAATTCTCAAGAGCGGAAGCCCAGTGGCATCACAGAAAAATGTGGCTTAGCTGATTAATGAATACTTCTCTTTCCTCATCCCCAAACATGCTTTCTCCATGAGCAGAATTGTCTAAATGAGAGACAACCTTTCCTGCTTTGCATGAAATGGAGATGTGTTGAGCAGCACAAGGATTGTTCTCCTCAACCATGGTAGAAATGTATGAGTTGCCTCCCTGTGTAATACTCTCCTTAGCCTGGCACCTACTCTTAGTCATCCAGAGTGCTTAAGAAATTTGCATATTCCTGAATGCAACATTAAAGCAGGCTACATGTTTTGCCCGAGCCTGGTGTTTATATTCAGATATTCATTCTAGCAACATTTTTCTCTGCTCCTAAACATGAGAGTGGGACAGTGAACTTGAATGCTAGATAAAGATTCAGGATTCCCAAGATCAAGTTTCAGATTTTTTTGTACACTCTTGGGTAATTTTCAGTGTCCTTTGTGCTCAAACTCCTAATCTGTAAAACTAGAAAGGGAGGAGATAGCAGCATCTAGTTCATAAGATGAACGAGAGAAGAAATAACGTGACTGTAGCATGCAGTGTTTGGGATGGTATTTATACAATCTCCAGTCTCTTAAGCTGAAAGCTCCCAAGATTCCCTTGTATGAGACGTGTGAGATTGAAATAGACCCGGTAGAAAGAATTTAGCTCCGAAAACCAAACCAAACCAAAACAGTATACTCAGAAAAAAACATGTTCAACCAATTCTGGCACATCACAGGTCACGGGCAGGCTGCTGTAAACCGGAGTTGTGTTTTTGAGACTGCTGCGAGCAGCTACATACCAGCATTTCTTATGAAAACGATCACAACGAAATCGTTATGCTCCTCATCTCAACCTAAATGGTATTTTCCATATCTAAAACACGTTTATTCTTTCTTTCTTTCTCTCCAAAGCTTAAGAGAGTTTCAGAACCGCTGCTTAATCCCCGCAAGGCCCGCACGCTGTTGACTGGGTTTTACTCCCCCCGATTCCCAGACCACTGCTGTCAGGGAGCCGCGGCTCGGGGCGGCTCGGGGCGCTGGGGACGGGAC